>NTHP01000017.1:137295-169304 GCA_003416845.1 Oplegnathus fasciatus | reverse complement strand
GGGGGGGGGGGGGGGGGGTGTCTGGGAAAATGCTTTTCTCTTGGGTAAAGGAGGCTGGGAATGGCAGAGAGAGGAGATGGATACTGATTGTATTAGGAATGGTGTGATAGAGAGGGTGATGAATAGACGTGTGGAGCAAATGGCAATTGTGGAAAGATGTTTGAGTCAGTAGTTATGTGGAGGATTCATGGTGGGTTTGGCCTGTGTGATTTTAGGTGATTAGAGCATCCGCCTTCTCACACCTTTTCCATTGCCGAGCTCCACCATCTTGTTAGATACAATATGCCTGTGTGATGGAGCCAGCGAGCACATGTGCATTGCTCTGTTCATTTCAATGGATCTTTCTTTTTTTTAACTCCTCTTCACCGTTGATTTTTGACTCACCGAAACATTTGCTCTGATTGGTCGCTCGGTCCACAAAGACTTTGGCAGAGATGACGTTGCCAAAAGGCAGGAACATTTGCATGAGCTCCGCATCACCGAACTCCTGGGGCAGGTGATAAATAAACAGGTTGCAACCTTCTGGCCCTGGTGATGAGAGAAAGACAACAGGAGGGTTACATGGGAGCATAAACAGGGGATGCCCAGTGAGAGAGAGTCTGGCCATAATAACATGAGTGGAAAAATGACTCAATAAAGCAATCAAGACAATAATCCAAGGAACGCAGGAGCCATGTAAACACCAAATTCACCAAATTAGTTGTGTTAAACCTAGTTATTGTGGCATGTGTAGAGTACACACACCTTAATCCTGTTTTTCAAGTGTTATAAGGCCGCCTTTTTTGTGGTTTCCATTTGAATCCTCCCAAGAACCCCATTTCACATAATAACCGTATAGATAGGTGGCACTTTAATGAATTATATTATACAGTCTCAGAAAATGTCCTGGCAGTAGCAGTGCACATGTAAACAGGCACAGAGAGGCAGAGATAGAAGTAAAAGAGAAAAACTGCCAGAGATTAAAAAAAACAAAAAACAGAGACAACAGGAGGAAGAAAAAATGCAGAGAGGTTGATTGAGAGAGAAAGATTAAAACGGTTGTATTGAGAAAGAAAAACTCTGAGACACAGAGGAAGAGAGAGGGGAGGAGGAGGGAGAGCATAAGCCAAGTTTTTGTCCCAATTACTGTGTGACAGTAGGACTGTCTTCCAATCTCTCTCCATCCCTCCACACTCATCCACCCAGCTGCCACATATTGTACAGGCCAATCTGGATAAAGGGAGGAATGAACTGGAGAGAGACAGAGAGAGGGAGAGAGAGAGAGAGAGAGAGAGAGAACCATGGACACAGAGAGAGAGAGAGAGAAAGAGAGAGAGAGAGACAGAGATGTGATGGACTTGGGGACAGTATGCTTGCAGCTGGCTGCCTGGCTAGCATTCTCTCCTGTCTCATTGCTCAGGGTGATAGCATGACGAGATGAGACTGGGGCTGGTGAGAAGGCTGATAAGAGGGCTGCAGTGGTGGCTGGCTGTAGTGCTGCTATGCCTCGGCGAGATAGAGGACACACACACACACACACACACACACACACAGGTTGACAGAGTGGGGATTTTTTTTTTGTCAACTGTTAAAGGCTGAATCTCAGTTTGTCTGTTTAGGTTTAGGTGTCTTAGAGACTTCATGCTTTGAAAAGAAGTGGTTTGTTTGAGGGAAAGAAATGTCTGCAAGTGGTTTGTAAGGACAGTTGATAGGTTGGGTTTGCCACACACTTGTTCGCTACTCCTCACAGACATAACACCACTTGTTTTGTTTGGTTGCATGAAAACTTCATTTCTGCCTTTTCCATATTTGCAAGTCTGTGCATTCAGCTGTGTGGAGGAAAGGTGGTTCTCTTCTTGAACTACTGCATGTCGGTTACCCTGTGACTGATGAGTATAAAATCATAATGTCATACATCTTGTAGACCACTTGTACGCTTACCTAGCAAAGAATACTATTACATACACAGGGTTTTCCCTGACTCAAAAAAGTTAGCACACCGACCATGATCTAATGAATCTTAAATATATTTTTTATTTTAATAGGAAAATACAGTTAAATGTGCCAGCTACTAAGCAAAGAAAATCTTATAACTGATAATTGGGGAAAAATGACAGTGGTTTTGTGTTATATGTTTACAAGGTCGTCAAAGAATAAATGTTGCAATGAAGACTTTTAACTGACAGCCTCATCTGTTACAAAAATGCCTCCAAAGGTAAATATTTTTTACAGTATGGTGCTTAAATTGTATATCTAATACTTTGTCCACAGTGGGAAAGTGCTAAGATGTAAAGTGCAAAATGATCTGGAAGTGCATGTTGACAATTTGATCTGTTTGCATTATTTATATCAGACACGTGGCTGTATGACTTGTGCGCACAGCTTAGGATGAGAATTAATTTGGTATGACTCACATATGAAGAATTTATTATTATTTACTTTTGAAAGGAGAACTCCACTGATTTTACACATCAAAGTCTGTTTACTAGGACATATGAAAAAAGTGCAGCTTTTTTTGTGGCTCCAGAAGAGTGTGAAATCTGATAAGTTGCCTAAAATGATGTCACTTACAGAGTTGGTTGGGGCTGAAGACTACAAGTTTGAATGTGAAAAATATCTCGGTGTGTGGAGTTAGATGGAAGTGAGGTTGCCAGACCTCTGTAACCCACTCCTCATCTACTGTATGCTTGAGGCTAGCAGCTCGAGGCTACATTAGCCGCTACTGGCATACCACGCCTGAATCTCCAACCATCCTGTCGGCAGTTAGAGTTGCATTGCTGGTAATGTAAGCACCAGGTATTGACAAGGGAGAAGAATGCGTGGAATTAAAAAGGCAACGTCCCTGGTTATGCTGCATCGATTTTGATGTTTGAATTTCACCTTAGACCACCCTGAAATTATTCTGTGTATGCAATTACAGTTGGCAGTGATACATTTAACCCACTGCTCTTGAAATGAGCCTTATTATTGCCAACATAGACATATTTGAAAAACCTTGATAGTGTATCTTAGTTCTTAGAACCAATTAGTTTGCAGCGCTGTTTACCAGTTTAGGCTTTTTTAGTTTGTCCACAAGCATTTGACAGCACTGTATTACTTGTTGGGCATAATATCGACAGTATTGACATGTAACACGTAGCTCTGCTTCCTAAGATGCTCTGCTTAAATGAAAAGGACACATATTTTCAAAGAGTACAGGCAAGATGTGTCTGGTTAAAATTATATTTTTGGATTTGGGGGGATTTTCTTTGTTGACACAAACACACACACACACACACGCGCACACACACACACACACACACACACAGACTGAGAGAATGCATTGTTGAATTGTTAGCTTTCTGAGGGAGGTTGAAGCTGAGGCTTGACTGTGCCTGTGTATTCAGGTTTAGGTGTCTCTTGTTAAATGGCAGGGCTGCAGACTGTGGCAGTGGACTGAGACAGGCTGGGAAAGCAGCCAAAACCCAGAGGAGGCCAGAACTCAGACAGGCCACTGGCTCAACCAAGAATAGCTCTGTGTGTGTGTGTCTGTGGTTGAAAGAGTGTGTGGCTGTGTCTGAGTGTGTGTCCGTTACCATGACTTCTATAATTCTTGCTAATGATTAAAATGTTCCAAGGTAGCAGTGAGAGATGGGCTGTCCTTAACAACTGTGTGTTTTTCCTATGGTGTGAAATTATGCCTGCATGTAAAGAGAATAAGCTGCTGACATGTGAAGATAACTTTGTGTCTATCTATACTTTATCCAAACAGTTCTGCATTGTGACCCTGGCATGCACCCACACTACCGAAAAAGAAAATGCAAACATAAACTAACTTTTCCTCAATGTTGGAAACACTCAATTTCAGAGTTCCTATATTGAATATTCATGCCACTCTACGCTGTCTCATACAATCATATAGATGAATAATTGAGACTGACGAATGGCGTCAAAAAGAGTGATTTACCATCACAGTATATCCTATGCTTTATTACATTTGATGCTGTGGCGTAAGAATGAACACTACACTAGGAATGGTAATAAATGATTATGCATGCAGCTAATTAATCTGATGAATATTTATAACCACTTAAACACATTGTAATGGACTGATTAAGCAGTCCAACGCTGCGAGTTTGAATTAGTGCAGTTTTTGAATAATGACAGAGTAACTTTCCATCTCACTGCTAATGTTCTTCTCTTTAAATGGGGAGCCTTTTTCTCACATTTTCCCCAGCCAGCTTTTTCCCTCCCTCGCTAATTCAAAGCAGCGCAGCTACATTAGAATGGAACATGGCAATTATCACCTTTTATCTTGGGTGGGCGCGCTTGCTCGCTCTTACCTTCCCTCTGTTGCTGGGGAATGATGGTTGGTTGCTGGGGGAACGCTTGGCTGATTGGCGCATAGGCGGCAGGGTAGGCTGCTGTTGCAAAGGGAGAACCAGAGTGGAATTTTTCACATCTCCATTTTCATATTTGACACAACAAAACTCAAATCATTATTCCATTGTTCATTTGCGTCCTCTAGACATTGCATAAATAAATTGCATTATGACTGGGAGCCTGGGCTCATTTGGCTGGTGGATCACTACACAAAGAGTATGGCAAAAGGGGAGTGGAGTGCGGTTCAACTAAGCAGCCACACAAAGAAAGAGAGGGAGACTTACACCGTGTTAATGAGAGCTGATGTCAGGCAGAAAGCAGTGGTTCTGAGAGGTCTATGTCATCTCTCATGTAGGAGGCTATGGCAGGTTCAGATCCTCAGCTCTCGGTGTACTTTTGGAATTAAGATTTTTTTGTGTGGGTGTATAATCAAGTCAACTGAAAATCCTTTTGCAATCCTAATGTAAAGCAGCCTAATCCGGGAGGAAATTGGCTGGTCGTCCGGCTATCGCTACCTGTCATAGTGTCTACTGATGTGACAAACAGAAAGGGAGAGGGGAGAGGGAAAGGGACAGATGGAGGAAGTGAGAGAGTAGAGGAGGTAGGAGAGACGGATCACCTGCGTAGTGTTGGACGCCAGCATAAGCCTGTTGGAGAGGGTCGGTCACCGTTGGACTCTGTGCTGCAGAGAGACGAAAAGAGAGCCAGAGAGAGGGGGGGTGACAGAGGAAAATGAAAGAGACAAAAAGAGGACAGAGAATGGTCAAGACAGACATGGAGACAGAGAAAGATAGAGAGAGAATGTTAAAGAGCAAGACAGAAATTGGCTTAGCTGTAGAGAACCATCAGGGGGTAAGATCACACAGGGAGCGGGAGAAATTTGGGTTGTCATATCTCAGTTCTTCAAAATGCCTGTTCGCCCCAGATGTTTGCATCAAATATTAACAACATGCCAAACAAACCACTTTGTAGTTCATTACAATTGCAGCTGCCTTTGCATAATGCAGAAATGGGGAGTGTGTGTCTGTCAATTCTTCAGGAATCAGTCCCAGACAACATTAAGAAGCTGTGGACGGGCTGAGACGCATCAAATTAACCATAATGGACTGATGGATGAACTGATGGATTCATCATGATACTGGGGCTGGCTGCTCAGAAATCTGCCAAAGACACTGTTGATTGACCCTCGAGCCTTGAACGCTTCAGTTCAAATCAGAAAAAGATGTAACGAGAGTGTGAAGTAAAAAGGACTCTTGTCAACTTTTAAACAGTACTGTGTGATATAATTCAACTTGTCGCTACTGACATGTTGAACTTGCATTGCGGCGATTAGGTGATGTTCTTATTCAGGTCAAGTGCAACACTAGAATAATGAAACATTCATAGATCACCATCAGTACAAGCAGCTAATCGTAAGTGTCAGGGTCAGAGCAACGGTCTCACGACAGTAGATGTTACAAATATATCTTGTGTTTCTTTTTTGTAAACCTTGATTGGCTCACCTGGGTAAGGGTGAATACCATTGGTGTAGATGGGCTCAGAGGTGGGCTGCCCGTTGCTTTGAGGCGGGAGGGCACTGAATCCGTTGACCCCGATAGGGGCGGCTATGCTGGGCACGGCTGTGGCAGAGATGCCCGGGGGTGTGCTGGTGCCTGCAAATAGATACAGAGTCATTTTGGAAACTGCAGGGTGTGAACTTCACATTATATTTTTATACTGAAATGTACATTTTCTCACAAATGTACTACTGTATAACAAGCACATAATGGGCCCTCATGAGCACAAATGCGTACCCTTTGACCCACCATGGAGTGTAGTTTGGTACAAATTGGTACCAGTTCAGCCTGAACTAAAGGTACATATTCTAAAATCAGTCAAGGTAACACACTGATTAAGGTGTCAGGGTGGCACAGGGGAAAAAGCACTCACCCACCACTGTAATAGAACAAAATAAAGGTAGCACTCTGTTTTTCTGAATATTTCCTCATTCTTGTACCCATGGTTAAACGTATATTTTTGTCACTTGGAGTACATGACTGCGTTTTTGAAGGAGCAAAAAGTAGTGGTACAAAATTGACTTACAAGAAAGTGTATCATAATGTACAGTATATTGGATCCAGGGGCCTGTGTCTCTTCTTCTAACCACCTTTCCTGCTTGTGGTGATATTCCAAGTCTGTCACCTTGTCAGTGCCCTTTTGTGCTGATGGATTTTTATTATTTTTCTAATCCAGGTGAAGGACATTTAAGTCATGTAGGATTATGTTTGATAGGCATTGCCTGGTATATGTAGGACTTGTGGATTACAAATGCCAGGTACAGCATCAAGCCACTTTATTTAATACATTTGCAATGACCCTGCCTTCAGGCGGCCTGCCTACTTAGTGTCGAGCCATCAAAGCTCCTCATGACAAGGGCCAAAAAGATAGTTCAGACTGGGGTCCAGGATTATCTCACACAAATCTTTGCTCTTATATTGTATAAGCCAAGGACTCTGCATCCAAAGTCATCGGATTGGCTGTGTTCCCAGAAAACACACACTGTCACAGAGACACAGAGGGAGTGAGCAACAGACAGAGAGAGAGCAAGATAATGAGAGAGAGGAGAGAGAGAGAGACTATACTGTGGCTGCCAATGAGTGTCAAGGAATGCTGTACATCTTCTCCCATCATGCCTCACTCAATATAAGGCTCTGCTTCCGTTAATTCAGAACTGGCAATGTATGCTTCTTCTGAAAATGGAGCCTACATCTTAAAAAATGTAACAAGGGCAAAAGCAGAAAGGCCTTGAATGAATATATTACTACTGCTTCTATAATTCTCGCTAATGATGAAAATGTTCCAGGGCAGCAGTGAGAAATGGAGAGAGGAGCCTTGCATGTGTGTGTGTGTTTGCATGTGCCTCCGCTGTTGCACCCGTGCCAGTTAGTGCGTGCGTGTGTGCGCCTATTAGTGTATACCTGAGGACGGTGTCATGGGAGTAGCCACCAGGCCGTTGACATTGAAAGCTGCCATTTGCTGCATTTGCGCGGCAGCGATGGCTGCCATGGGGTTCAGGTAGGACCCTTGTGTTGCTGCCATCAGGGCTGCTTGCTGTTGCATCATCTGCTGTTGGATTAAAGAGCAGTGGGGAGAGAGGCGAATGGCGGGAGGGATGGAGGGAAGGACAGAAAAGGAAAGGAGGGTGAAATAGCCGCAGGACCAGAGCATGTTTACTCTCACATCTCTGTTTGCTTGGCCCATGCCTTGTTCTTGAACAGAGTGGTCTGTGTTGCCCTGCAGCGTTGCTTCCCAGCTACTCTAACACCGCTCTGGCCTTGTGCTCATTATACTGACACAATATAAAGACTATGGCGTGAGATGAGTTTAGCAAGCTGGGGACTATGTATATCTATATGCACTGTATATGTATATGAGTGAGAGAAAAAGGTGGCTGCGGTGGCAGAGTTAGTGGGAGAGATGGTGCGTGAGTGGGCGATTCTCACCTGTCAGGGTGAGCTGTTAGCTACTGTGTGAGTGCAAAATCTCACAGACTCCTAACCCAGGCTGTGACTTTCATGTGTGAATATGAATTGGGATTGGGGTGGGCTGGCAAGGAAAGGGGGTGAGCGGGTGTGGGTTCTTGGTAATGATGTGCACCTCTGTTTGAGTGTAAAGGCATATGTGCAAGTAGATGAAATGTTAAAGAGGCAAGCGCGGGTTGGCAGTTTAAATTCACAGACCAAGTCATGAAATGTGAGAATGGAAAGTGAATATGAAATGGATGCTTACAACTGTATGAAAGTAAAATAGTGTAGTGCTGAGCATACATGATAAGCAGCTTCCCTGGACAAATGAAGGGATAAAAAGACACAATATAAAAAAGCAGTGCAGCATTTTCTGTAAACCCTCCGTAAATTTGGACTCTAACAGCCATTTAATAGCGTGAATCACTTAAGGAGTTGTTCGCTGGGAGTGTCACATGCCTAGTGGGAGAGATAGTGAGTTCAAACCTCAAATCACAACAGTTTTCTTTTTTAAAGCTCACCGTCTCCTCCCCCGCCGGGCTGAGACTTACAGCATGAGAGTAGGCGCCATAGGCCCCAAACTGGATGGTCATGGGACTGAAGATGCCGAGCTGGCCTGCCATCTGGTGCATCCTGCGCAGGGTCCTCTCCTTATCAGTGTCTGCAAACTTGACCACCAGACTGGATGAGGCACCCTGGAGAGACATATATATTTACCAGATAAGTGAAATATGCCACTAAACTTCCATATTTACAGTAAGTTTTGTAGATAGGTCCAGCTCTTTGATTTCCATTTTTGATGTGTGTCTTCATAAAAAACTTTAATTGACGCTTAAACACTGCAGTGTATTATCATGCTTTTCTGTGGCTGCCTGGATTAAGAAAAGCAAATAAACATAAGACAAACAAACAAAAAAAATCATCTAAATATAATAAGTTGAAAAAGGCTTTTGGGCTGTCAAAGTTTTTAAATAAAGTAGGACAACTAAGAATACCAACTTTTGCAACTGCCATGGTTACTTTCAATCAGCAGCGTTTTATAGATTACACCTGCCACTTCAGCTGGCCAACCAGCTAATGAGCTGGTGTTTGTTAGCCAAAGCTGTCTGTGAACATCCTCAGACTGAATAAATAGTTGGGAAAAACTCACTGGGAAAAACTAAAGGAGGACAACATAATAATAACACATATTGTGTAACTGCAACCTTTTGGAAAGCTAATATGAATTTCCTAAAGTTAATAGCAAGCTTTGGCCAAAGGGAAAATACTCTCATCAATACTGATGTCACTGACTGACATTGTTACATATACCTGACAAGTCTGTTGCTCTAGTTAATATGAGATGTGTTAACTGGAAGTGTGCAGATATATGAACATATTGAACACTATCAATCTGACCATAACCTCAATATAGGCCATTTAGAAACAAGGTTACAGAATGCATGCATTACATTTGCATCTTTTACTGTGTGGTTAAAAATAGCTTTCTCACAATGTGTGTGTTTCCCTCGGGAAATGACCTACAACAAAATGTTGGCTCCGTACTAAAAAGATGTAGAACTCATCTGTATCAGTGTATCAATCTTCTTTTATTAAAAACGTGAGTGTCAGGTCTCTACATCACCACAAAGGAAAAACAGTGGTGAGCATGTCATTCATTCTTGTCATCCGATGTCTAGCTCACGTTTCAGACCTCATATCTCTAAACCAAGAAAGCCAGTGGAAGTGAAAGCACCTCTCATGACTGCAGTCATTTAGCTGTCAGTGTTAAATGGATGAGAATAGTGAGTGATATTTGCTTTTGTGAACTTTCCAACTCCACTGTATACACTGGGAGTGAACTGTGATCCTAACCAGATCCCACAGGAGTCCCAGTCCCCCACTGGTGAAGCTCCACTGAATACAGTACTGGGTAATTAGGTCTGACAAAAGCCTTCGGCATGTGGAGGGCAAAGTATTGACTAATGGCTCTGCCTTATGGCAGATATAGTTCCGTATTGATGTCCGTGCTCCTGAGTTTGCATCCAATTAAATCATTTGAGAGACAGAGACCAGAGTCAGTTCCTCATGTGACATCCAGGCAAGGAGGGGGGCGAGGGGGGTGTCTATGTGTGAGTGAGAGACAGAGAGAGAGAAAGAGAGAGAGAGAGAGAGAGAGAGAGAGAGAGAGAGAGAGAGAGGATGAGGAGGCTGCCAGGCAGAGAAAGCAGCCACAGACACTGTCAAGAGGACCAGGCTCCTATTTAATTACAGGCAGTGCATGCTGGGAAAGAGCACGGAGCACCACCAGGACAGAAGGACACAGGCAGCCAGGGGGCAGTCAGGATATGATTAGTAAGATCATAAAAGCAAAGACATGGGGAGGAAAGGACTCCATAATCACAACTTGGATTCATCTTTCACAAAATGTCTCATCCTGACAGGGTCAGTACAAATTCAGGCTTTGATTTAGATTTCCATATTTTCTTTGGGTGTAGAAATGGAAAGTGTGAGTGGACTGCAGGGGACACAGTGACAGAAAAAGATAAGGCTGACCGGTGTGAGTGGTGCTGCGTGCACCTGTGTTTTGTGCACGAGTTTATGTGACTCTGTATCAGAAATTGAAATTGACAACGCTAGACCAAGCTGCTCTACAGGTCCAAGTTTAAGCTCGAGTGCTATCCAAACAGAAAATCATAGAAACAAACAAACTTATGCACTGTGAAGCTGAATATTGCAACTGCACTGTAAGAGAGTGTGTATTCAGCCGCTGAACAAACACGGTCTCACTCTCACTGTTGTGCAGCCTTACTTCATGCTATTTCATAGTAATTCATACAAAAAGTGTGTCCTATTTTCGTAAGCGCTTCATGAAATTTTAAACAGGAACAGCTAAGCGATAGTGCTACTGAGAGGGCAGTTTGCCAGTGTGGTCTCATGCTTTGTGGTTTGGTTAGTCATGGCTGCTGCAACAAACCTTACATAATATCTAGTCATATATTTATCCTGCCAAAACCTGAGATTTTTTTTCTTTTCTACATTACCTTAACACCAGTCAACATTTTCTTGAGCATTATCCTTCCCTCAGCTACTGTTTTCCTTTTTTTCCTTTTTCTTTATAAAAAAGACAAATATCCTTTTTGTAGGTGCAAAAAATAAACAAGTTCTTGTTCAGAGGCTTTGCAAGTAAGCTATTTTATTAACCCATGTGAAAAGTGTCTTACAAACATTCCATTAACGCAACCAAGAGAATGTGTTGGCTGTAGATAACTGTGAGAAAGAGGCTGGGGAATGAAGAAAGGCATCAGCATGGACCCCAGGGACAGTGCGTCTCAGATGGGATCCTATCAGAGCCAGCCAGCACCCCACCTCAGGCCAGAGGAGACCCATCTGGTGTTTCTCCCTCGATGCCATTTCAATTAGTTAAATCAATACTCCGACGTGGCAGCGTTAACGGCACAGTTTTTCCCTTTCTAATTTCATTTCATCCCACCTCCTGACCTTTTTCAGTTCTTTCTCAACTTTGTGGGCCAGTTGAAGGGACTGGGCTGTTGGATTTAATGAGGCTGGCGCTGAGCAAACATCTTCCTCCAGCGCTGTTGCTCAAGCCTGCCCACAGCACGGGGGCCTGGCATTTAGATCACATTCATTTTCTGCTTTGTGTATCTGTGTATTCTTACATTCATTTAATACCTCATGAAGAATGCATTGTGAGCATCGGCACTGTGAAAGCCCGAGGCTGCCTGTACTCACTGCACCATGACTCAAGAGGCTGGCCTGGTCTGGCTTCTCCCAGCAGAGTGCTCTGCTGTAGACGACAGCACGGGAGGAGACCCAGTCTGCAATGTCTACACTGAACAGACTTGGCAGCAGCACTAAAGCACTACAACAGCCTCTGCAGGTGTTGTCAGCACTGCCATTCATGTCAGAGCCTTGCATTTCTGTCTTTCATACCATAAAAGCCAAAATATCCCCTCTAAAATAAAAAATAGAATTTTCTCTTATCCTCACCCCTGAACAGGAGAATTTCATATCCTCACATCTCAAGCGGATGTATTCTGACTAGATCCAAGGCCTAATCAGAAAAAACAGATTTCAGAGTGTGATCCCCCTCACGGATCAATAGTTTCCATCCACATAAAGAAAGAGTAATATGTGGCCAGGTAATGAAGGAACAGGTGGCAGCAGACAACAGGCACTGGATGCAAAGCAGCCACTCCTCACTGGTAGCAGAAAATCACAAGCTGACAAACAAACAGAATAATAACCTCCACCGGCATGACTCCTATACCTGGAGAGAAAATGAATTCGCTGAATTTGATAAGGGCCAACAGGGAGCCTTCACTTTTGACAGGTACAACTAAGGAATTTGTCATGGGTTCAAAAACTAATCTAATTTCTTGAACAACACACTTGACTTGTGAAAATCTCCCATATTGGATTTTGTATAGGCCACGAAATGTGTAGATGGAAAAATACACAATGGTAATTGAGGGATTAGAACTCAGCTACACCAGTGAAATGGCATTTTGCTTTTATCTCTGCATTACTGTGATACAAAGACACTGGTGTTAAGTGTGTACCAACAGGTAAACAGACACTCATCTTCCATCCTCTACAGAAGCTTACAGCAATATAATATAACGACACACTCCTTGACGGGAAAACTGTCATTTCGAAAAGCATATTAATGATTAACGACTAATGTGCTAAGAGGCGTCTACCATTCAGCGGAATTGTAAGAGCTACTTTTAAATGACAAATGAAACTTCCAGAGTTGTCTCCGGTTTCTACAGACTTTATAGACTCTAAAAGTGTTAATCGAGAATCTGTAAGAAATTAATTGAATACACCATAACAAGTTTGTTTGGTAATTGGATGAACCTCCCGTGGGCTTCGTATTCAACTCTCTGAACCTTGCTACATCTCTGCTAGCCTCATGGGAGGACTGTCTCTCATTAGCACTGGATGATGCTGTCTTGGTCTGGCCTCGCTGTCCACCACATACTGCTGCAGCTGCCGAGCACACTGCATCAAGCCAAAAGACACAGAAGAAGAATACTGTCATTCATGATGGTATTTTCACTTGGTTTGTATACTACATTTTGTTGCTAACAGTTTTCACTACAATATGCGAGGCGTGCAAAAATACAAAACTCCTTGTAGTATGTCAGCTACACGCCGGCTGAGATTCTACAAAACTTTCATGTGGCGTTTGATGAATTGCATGTTACAATGACAATGCTCTCTGGCTTGGTCTTATCTCTCATTAATCCAGAACTATAGTATCACACACATGCACGCTCTTGTTGCTGCCAACGCTGGTGTGCTCCACAGACCCTGTCAGCCACGCTGTGACACCGAACATGACAATGTCTGCAATTTGCTGGGTGTTGTCTGTCTGCCCTCGGCTTTGCCATTTGAAGTTTTGCCACCTGTGCCTCTGCAGCCTTACTGTAATTCAGCAGCTGAACCAGTGAGAGTGCATGTTCTGCACCCAATCACCTTTTAAGTTAATTTTGGAAGCACCTGCAATCTGCAATAAACATCAATTAAATCTATGACCCGATCTATCAGCGCATGCCCTTCGGTGGCATCCCTTGCCCTTAAGCTTCATTAAAGCCTTTCATTTTGGGCCAGCGTATTTTGGTGCAGGTATTATTTATGGCATGTGTGTGTGTGCCAGGTAACACAGATGCTGTAGAGAGAACATTAAGAGGGAGAGAGAGACCGAGAGGGAGTGAGAGACAACTCTTTGTTCAAGGTTCATCCAGACCTCACAGCTGGCAGCAGGCAGTGAGCTGAGCAGCCCACTCTCTGAATCCTGCCTCCTGTTAGTCTGTTGTTGACGACATGTGGCAGTGATATTATCCAAATTAACTGCATCCCCCATCGGTACCAAAGCCTTAGTTGGATACTAATGGCCACCTTGCCTATTAATCTGAGAGGAAGTCGGATTTGGGGAGAGGAGGATAACAGGTGCAGGGATAGAGGGAGAGAGATATGGATAATATAGATTATTAATGAACTTTTGGATGGCTCTTGATCCGCCCCAGGTCTGTTTGGGGCTCCATATGTTGCCTTGGACAGTTCATCTGCAGCAGATCTCAGGTGGCTCAGTGGCCCAACCTAATGTAACTGTGCCAGGGCTACAGCAAGACAAACGTACACAAAGTGCGCAAATTTTGATCTGTACAGGGAAGCAAAAAACAGCCCCAGAAGAGTCCAATTATGTAAATCTTCTGGATGTAAACATATTCTGTTGATTGAGTCAACAAGATATTTTGAGTAGAAGGTAAATATCTTGATTATAATCAAATTTCAGTAAGAGGCCTGTCATAATTGTGCATGATCAGTGTGCAACATGATTATTCTTTGGCTCATGGCCCACTGCTTATTAAATTTTGACCCTTGTGGTTTACATGCCAAAAAGTTTGGTCTCCACTGAGCACAACAACCACACACAAAGTTAAACCGACTCTACCGCTTATATCCCTCCCTCACTACTTCAATGTAATGCAAAATGAGGCGGCATCAAAAAGATGTGTAAATTACATCTGGCTTCCAGGACACTATCTGGCTGCCAGGAAGCGTCCGTAAATATTTATTGCGGAACATCAGTGAAGTGTGTGAAGGTGCGGAAGTTTGCCAGAAAGAGTGTGTGCTCATGTGCGTGTCCAGCTGTGCAATACTCAACACACACCCAGCACTGGCAGGAAGATGCTTCGTAATTCATCATTTCTTTTACAGAAGCCTTTTTGGTGGCCTTGTTCAAGCTCGACAGAAGCATATCCAATTCGTAATTAATTGCAGCTTGACAACAGTTACAGGTTTGGTGGCCTCATTCTTCAACTAAACAAATCAACACCAACTAATGCTATGTCATGCATCTCATAACTACTGTATATCAAACTGGACCAACACACCGTTACCTACAGTACTCTCCACAATTCCTTGTATACTTACAGCTGAACTATATTCCACACCACTCAAATACCATAGTGATTCTTGTACAGTTCTCTTGCATTTCATGTGAGGTCTTGTTCTCTCATTATATATCAACATGCTGTGTGATTCTGTGTAATGATCAATATGTGTCATCACCAGAGCCATGAGAACAAACACCTGTATTTGTGTTCTATGTCTGAAGTGCAATATGATTTTGCTGTGCAGCAATATAACTAGTATTTACAGCTTAACATTTTTCCACAACATATCAAGATAAATACCCCGGTCTTGGATAGATGATACCCAGGCTATGAAGAATAAATGTAATAAAGCGAAAAGTTAATGGGAGGCTGATGAACTGCAAGTGTCCCACAATATTATGGAGGAATTACTGCTGAAATATCAGGAAGCAGTTAAGGAAGCAAAAGCGGCTTATTAATCTGACCTCATTTTGAAGATCCATCCTAACTCTAGGGTGCTTTTCAATATTATTGACTTACTTGTTAACCTCCCTTCTAGTCACTGTAATGAAGCCTCCCTTGATAAGTGTTTTCAAGTGTTTTAAATGTTTAATATTCTTCAACAAAAAGTAGCCCCCTGACAGGGGCCAAACTGTCATTGTTAATAATTTGGCTGTGATGAGCAGTTTTGAAGTCATTTCTCCCATGTTGCTGGAAGAGGCTATGACTTATATGAAACCCTTTATTTGTTTCCCTCATTACTACAAAATATGCAGCAGCCTGTACGTTATCTGCTATCTATACCACTCTGGCTACTGGTTTAATGTATTTTTTAAACATGCAGTTGGTCTCCAAAAAAGTTTTACCCGGTTCCACTCCTTCCATAGAAAATATTTACAACAATATCCACCCTTCATCCTTATCCTCAGTAGAATTGAGATTCTGTTTTTTCAATCCAGATTTGACATTCACAGTATTCATGCATGATTCTACTTGGACTTATCAATAGCAAACAAAAAGTTTCACTGTTATGCTGATGACACGCATTTCTATCTAGCAATGGAATTCTAACGCTATCTGTCTAGCCATTCTCACAAATTGCCTAAACAGCATATAAAGTATAAAGTATCAAAAGTTAATTGCACCAATTTTGAAATAATCTTTTTTGGCCTAATACCTCAATTAAATTGCTTCACCATGAAGATGACACACTGTCTCCCAATGATTTCCACTAATTTCACACTAATTTCAGTTTTCAGGAACAGGTTAAGAGAGCTGTTCAAACTATTAACTTTTGACAGAGGTCTACTTCCCCATGCAATGAGAAACATTTTAATCCATAAGTAATCAGAAAATAGTCATCCGTGCTCTAGTTTGTTCTTGTTTAGAACATAGCTCAAAACTCCCACTTGTACAAAAGTATCCTGTTTTGCACTTTTACACCGATTGGATGTCATTTTCAGAGGTGGATTTTCCTCAACTGCATCCAGAGGTCTTGTGGCAGTTTATTCACAGTCTACTTAAAATCAATTGGGAGCTAGATTTTAAACAACCTGCCTGAAAACCTACACACATTAAATCATTACAAGATTCCTTAAAGCTACTGTTATGAACTTGCATTTAATCAATTGTTTACCCTTAACTTCACATGAACTTAATGATTACATTTTTCTTTCATTCATGTCCTATTTTACTTTTATGTCTCTTTCCGATATTTTATCTTTTTTTTTTCAGAAGTCGGTGGACCAAACTAGAACTAAAATGCCAGTGAATATTGAACTTACAGTCAACAAGTGTCCAGAAAAAGTTCCACAATGGGATGCTCTGCTTCTTTTGGACATAAGTAAGTAGGGCAATTGTTAGCTGACATTAGCTACAGTTACCGTATAAGAACTTGATAAGCTTAAGACTCTCTGTGAGTGTGTTTTGTCTTTTTCCCCTTTGAACTATCACTACAATAAGCAAGTGGAAATGCAGTATGGAATGCAACCATAATCCCCGGCATTTCCTTTTTCAGAATGGGTAATTGTAATTATTGGCTAATTGTTCCAATTAAAAAGTAGTATAAACTGAAATTTTATTGAAATGCATTCTGTGCTGTTTAATCATTGTATAGCGAGCAACAATGGAAATTAACTAACAAACTAACAAACTAAAAACAAACTCATAGCTATAGTATTACTTTATACAATACTATGCTTGAACTATATATGCATAGTTATTTATTTCATATGTCCGTGATTGCAATGTATGTAAATAACATCATATTTAACTTATACATATATACATTATATATTATGCAGTACAGTGTCTCCTGAGCACAAATTCAAGGATTCATGTGCAGTGCACAGTAATTATATCTTTATAAGACTGTGAATGTAAACACTCTCTATCTGTCTGCTGAAAAGGTAGTGTGAATAGCAGGAGAAGGAAATGGATATTGAGTGAAAAGACAGATACAGAGTATGCAGCTGTGCACTGTAAGGTGGCAGATGCTGACTGTGGGAATCTTTTGTGTGTGATAACACTGTTGATGTGCTTTGAAAAGAGTCTCTGTGGTGACTGTATATGGATACATATAGTACACTGTGTAGACATACTACATGGATATAAAGACATAGATACATAGATAGACAGATAATAGATATTCTTTTGTGTGCATGTTTTTGTCTTAAATGTATGAGGTTTTTCCAAACACATAAAAAAGACAAAGACATTGAGTATTGAATTTTAAAAAGAGGCATACACCCTCCAGTGGGCGTATGCATGTGGAATAGAAAACTTTAAAGGAAGACTTGGTTGGTGTCTGTCTCTTGGTAGGGCGAAAAACGGAATCAAAAAGTCAACCAATCTTTGTTGTAAACTTTATCCCAGTCTACTTCAAACATTTTATAAAACTGGAACTACAGGTAATAAATAGACATTCAAGTGACATCACATCCCTGTCTCCTTCTCTAACTTCCTCTAAAACTGTCCACATCAAGTGTAATCGCAACTGTTTGCAACTGCGTTGAAATAAATTTGACACCATAGTTAATTTTGTTGTTACAATACTTGCTATGAGTGTGTTTCAAAGTGTGTTACTTACAGGCATAGTCTGTCCACCATGTAAGCTGTTGATGGCGGCCTGCGCTTCTGCGTGGCTGGAGAACTTGACAAAGGCACAGCCTGTATACACAGAAAACAAGAGAAATAGAAAGGAGGGGCACAACATCAGGGAGATGGCCTTGAATATGGGAGAAAAACACCATTCATTACCATTGTTTTCATGTTATCTGGTTTGTAAATATATTCTGCCATTTGTGTGTTCAGCGCATAACTCTGAATAAATCAGTCTAATTGTAGTGAAGGCATTAGCTGCGTGGAACATCCTGTCCCTCGCCCATTTCTAATTCCACCCCCTCCACTTTGGAGCATGGAGCCAAGGCATTTACTATCCTGACTTGTTTGTGATTATTAATCTGTTTAATATTTACACATTGTGATTTGTGTGCAGTCACTCATAAAAGAGATTATGATGACAAAGGCATAGTATTATAATCTGCCTATCTAACCGAATCTTTGCTCGCATATAATTTCAGATGGAGGGGGGCTTTGCTCAAGGGGCATTCAAATCATCTTAAATCTGTTGTGTAGTTAATGCACAAAAGGAAAAGTCAACATAAAAAGTTGGCCGCAAGACAAGGGAACGGGTGTTGGCAGCAGTGCTCTGGAGCGTCATTGCATTAACATTTCAAATGATGTTAAAAATGATTTAAGTAGATAATAATAATGCACAGTATGTTTTTTGGAAGGTTACATATCCTAACCACATGATTAAATAGTGTATCAGTGTGTAGGTAAGGACAGGCACTACACTACTAAAACATAAAGAGAAAGCTAGTGAAGTGAAATACAGTGGAACTGAAATGTGGTAATTTTCCAAAAGCCATTAAATTAAACAGGAGCTATTTCTCTAAGCTTTATGGTCGTCATAGACTGCACAAGGTATTCTGTTATGTCCTATTCTTATCCTTGCCTTCAGGTAGCTCATGTGTTAAGTCAAGAGATACCTAATTAACAAACTCATGGATTAATTCTGCCCCCTTTTCATTAATGGAGTAGCACCAGTGTTTTAGAACCAGACAGGCTTTTCCTGGGTTCAATCCCTGCTTTCTTGAGAGCTGCTGATAGCTATTTAAAAAGGTTACATACTATGTTCACATACATTTATTCGCTCTACATTCTCGAAGGAGTCGCAATGATTCATTTAAATTCTAAACACTGATTGGTAGGCTCAGGAGATGTTGTGTGTCTGGCAGTGACCCATTCACTTCTACATCTCAGGAGTCAGTTTTGCTTCCCAGACAAACAAATGAATAATTTCCTGACAAAATCAAAAAGATTGAACGGAGGGACATGCAGTATGTGCACAATCAATGGAAGACAATTTCCACCTTTACCTGAGGCTTTCCGTCCACATTCCAGCCACACAATAAATGCTTAAACAGTTTAAACTGTTGTGGGCAAAAATGTGGTGAGTAGTAAAGGCCATGTGTTTTCTGTACTGTCAAATGTGCTCAAAGCTATATAGATCTACAGAGGCAAACAGACGAGTCAAAGAAGCCTTTGATTCTGTCACAGCACTCTAGCACCCTTTTACTTCACTTGAACGCCCCTCCGGGTAGAGGCAGGAAAGGTCTTCATTTGTCCAACTGAAATGTGTCAGCTTACTGTGTGCCATTTGACTGCAACTCTGTCTTTGAAGGAACAAACGCTGTTTAACCTTTGTAGTTGAAATAATAAGGGGCAGTTTGTTCTTGCAAAGCCTTTTGGTTTTGTAAGGCAACTTGCTGTTGGTTCCCTAACCAGGCTATCAGATATTGTGCCAGAATCCCAGTGACCCCGGCAGCTCAGCCCAACCAGAAAGACACTCAAAACTGCAGGTCTTGGCATACACCGTCAATGGCAAAGTCATGTCAAATGTACAATGTCCTCAAATTTCTCCACCCAAAAAAATAAATGCTGTAGCCTTGCTTTTCCTGACCTAAAAAAAAAAAAAAGATAAGGGACACAGAGCACAACATCTCAAAAGAATTGGAAGTGCTACAGCCTCATAAATTATAGTGCACATTTGAGTTTTTGAATTTGATGGCTCAGAATGAGTTGGGGAAAAAGGAAAAAGAGAGATTGTATTGCTTTCAAGCGGGAGGATCTGCACTGCCTTTTGAATTCCCGGGGTAATAATATGTATGCATGAATTCCATCCCGCTGGATGGGTGACATTTATAACACAACTTAATTATAGACCTAAAAGCCATCTCTCTATTTTTCCTGACAATTCGGGGCTCTATTCAACTCTGGCAGCAAGTGTTGCACTTTGAAAGTACTTTGAGGAGCAGCGCCATAGAGAGATGGATGTTAAACTTCTCGGCCTTTTTATTGGGTGAAGAGGGGTGCTGAAAAGCCTCTGAGTAGCATAAATTTACATCAACAGGGGACAAAGCCTCCATCATGGAACAGATAGCACTGTCAATTTCAAGGTCTGTCTCATTCAAATTACGCGAACCTCATCCCAAGCGAGGCGGCTGGCAAAATAATTTGCCGTAACATCCCGTAATGATTGCGTGGGACTGTTGCACAGTGAGTGATAGGACCAGATACCTATATATGAGACCTTTGTCTGGTGGTAGCATTCATAGTTAACATTACTCTACAGTTTTCCATTTCTGGCAGTGAAAACTTGAAGAAAAGGTAATGATCAAGCCAGTGATAATAGAGACAAATACCAACACAGGAAAGGTATGGCATGTGAAGAGAGGAGAAAGAAAAAGAGATGAGGTGTGGGGTGCAGGAGGGTGAAAAGGAGCGAAAGCGCGAATGAGGGAGAAAACTAGCTCCTGTCTGACACAACAGCACCGGCCTTATTTCATTTTATGTGCTGTCAATCAGCTCGAGGCATCTGAGCAGACAGGAAGAGAGGGAGCCGGAGAGGGAGGGAGAGACGGCAAAAGAGGAAACAAGCCAGGGAGAAAGAAAGGTAGTGGGCCGGTGGGGCGACGCAGAGCAATAGACCCGGGATTAACAGTGAGAGGAACAGATGTTGACACAGATAGGTGTGTGGTTCAGTATAGCCAGCCTTTTCTCTTTGATATACTCAGATGGCTCGCACATTATCAACCCCTCTCCCTTGCCTTCCCACACATCCTTTTCACACATTCAGATGCTTCATATAGGAGAATAAATCACAGTCAACACAGAAAGAGGAAGGTAGAGGTTCCGAGCAATATCATTGGTGTTATTGCTCCAAATATGGCTCTGAGACAGAGACCCATCAAAGGATGATGGGGAGCCTCCCGCACTCTCAGAACAATCCCACCTGCATCGCACATTTCACAGCCATCTTTAATTTGACCACGCTCTACTAACTAAATAGCACATAAGCCACAGACATGAATGCATAAGCTGTTCCTGAATGCAGGCAAATCTGCCGCACAGTGAGTGACAGCAGCAAAACCCAGAGCCTGGCTGCTTTATTTACAGTAGGACATTATCGCCCAATGGTGTCTCTGGGGAGGGATGACGGGAATGTGGGAAACAAACATGATTACACCCCTCCGCTTTTCAGATAACAGGAAGAGGAGGAGGAGGAGGAGGAGGTGGTGGGGGAGAAAGATGAGGTGTTGTGTGATGGATTTGTTGAGTACAAGCCCAGGGTGAGAGGAGCTGCCGTGATGAAGAGACAACATAAGAAGAAGTTCGGGAGGGAGAGAAAAAAGGAGAGAGGAAGGAGAGGTAGAGTGAGAACAAAAAAGGGAAGGGAAATACAGAAAGTAGTGAGAAAAGGAAAGTGGGAGGAAGGAGGTGTCGGAGCACAGTGACAATGAGGTATGAAAGAAATGCGAGCGAGACACATAAGAGGTGGTGAAAAAACAGAATAGCTGAAGGGAAGGATGAGGTATTCAGAAGAGCAGAGTGGATCGCAGACGATGTCAATGAGTGCGTGGCGGGTGAATCATGGTTCTAAAAATGTAAAGGGCTGAAAGAGAAAGAGAGACAGCGCACGTACAGACAGACAGAGGGATTAAGAGGGACAGACAGGGGAAAAAAAAGAGTGGGAGGTGTGTGGGCTCTGACCCTTACTGGCCCCATCAGGCCCTCGCAGGACGGTGCACTCCTCGATCTGGCCGAAGGTCTCGAACAGCCGCCGGACGTCGTCCTCGCTCTGCTGCTTACCGAGCATTCCCACAAACAGCTTCCTGTCTTCTGGATAGGAAGAGAGGAAGGGGGAGGAAGAGGGGGGAGGAAGGAGGGAGGGTGGAAGAGAGGAGAGAACAGACAAATGCTACAGCTGATGGCACCGTTCTGCTGAGCTGAGAGGAACTTGTGCAACTTAAACCCCCCCCCCTTTTATCAGCAGTCTGCTGTGTTGAGCCTACGCTGCTGCTGCTGCTGCTGCTGCTGTTGTTGTTGTTATTGTTGTTGATCTTACTGTTGTGTGGTGTGCCACCCCACCCTGGTATGAGGGAGATATATTCCTGTTTCCAGTGAGTTATTCAAGTCTGCCACAGTGACGTTTGATACAGATGATGTTTGGAGCGCGGTGGGTTTCAGGTAAAGGTAGAAAGAGAGCGGGAATATTTTGCACAGGTAGACAAACCGTTAGATCGTCTGGATGCTTAAGTCACTGAGTTGAAAGAGAACATGGCACAAGAACATGGTATTACATTTTCTCATCACCAAAGGAGTAGGAATTATAATAAGCAAGAGTAAACTCTGCTGCACATTCTATCCAACGACAAACTCAAGAAAAGTAACAAAACTGAAGAGTGTCTTAACCAGTGTGTACTGGTTTCTCATTAAAGTCTATTTCTTCTCCACTTACTGCTGACTGTAAAATATGTTGCATGGAGACAAAATTTAAGGCACTCACATTTCTACAGTCAGGTCAGAGAACAAATACTTTGGAAAATGAGTCACGTATAGTTAAAAAAGTGAGCATGATTCTGCGCATTGCCCAGTGTTGGCTGCCTAGAAATAATGGATGAAGCTGTCCGATGTAATACTGTTTGCAGATAATTATCAGCCAAAGGTTTGCCAATTTGTCATTTTTCAACTCAAACAAATAAAAAACTAAAATTAAGCTACATTCAATCGTGCAATATAGAGAAAGAATTTGTCTTCCTACTGTTTTGTGCACGCACTGCATAATTCTATTTAAGTTGTATACAAGTTAAAGGGTAAATTAGATTTTCTGTCTGTACAATGTAACCACAGTAACCATGACCACCACCTATTGCTTTCACAGCACAGTGATGGAGAAGGGTGTTTGCAGCAAGCATTGCAAAACATTTTTACTATGAAAGCTACAAGGTCTAGTCCTCATGCCTTGAGACAAAAGAATGACAGAATGACATAGCATTACAGTAGGTAGTTTTTATGGTGATGTATCAACTCATGTCTAAATATTTCTGTTGAATCTGTGGTTTATTTAGCTGGCTTACTTTCTACTATTAAATATGAATAGATCACTTCATTTTTTGTGTATAGAAAACTATAGCTAAAACATGACTGGAGAGGTGAGATGCTTGGAGGGGGATCAGATCTACTTCTTACAGGCCATTTATTGGTGACTAATTCTGTACAGTATGACTCAGTAAAATAGGTGAACTTAAAATCAATGCTAGGTGCGAATCATGGAAATATCAGGGCCACATTCTGAGTATCAAACCAAAATCTATTGTAAACTTTATCAGTCGGAAAAGGTCATCGGTAAGTGGGCAAGGAAAGTTAAATTTAAGTAAGGAAGCAGTCCCCATTGTACAGTCTAAATGTTGGCTGAATCTAGTGTGATTTAACATCTGGGCAGACGTTGAGCACCAACTTTTCCCAAGTTCTCAACCAAAATTCAGCTTCAGTGAAATTTGCAGTGTTGCTCCTCATTAAGTTTGAAACACAGCTCCACCTATACCAATATCGTCACTGCTACTGCATGTCATAGTTGCTTCCTTAGCTCCAGAGGGGGGCACTCTGGCACAGACGTATGGGCTGTATACCACTAAATTTTTGGCCAGTCAGAAAGCTGGATTTTTCTAATTAATCTTCCCAGTGCCCTGGTATTAGACAGAGCATTCATCTTCTTTACATCTTTTACATTATGCATCTCCTATTCCGCTGTGTTGTGGAATGAAATGGCTACTAGCAAGAACCTATCGCCAGAACTGATGGAAAGTGGCAGGAAGAGGAAGAAGAGTTTATTGGAAATGACACTGTTGATCTTCAGTGTGAGTCATTTGACTGGTAGGGAGCGGGCGAGGAGAGGGGAGGAGCAGAGGGCGAGAGCATCACCTGGGCCTCGACAGATGTGACGCCTCCTGTACCTGCCAGGCCCCATTAGACGCAGCTGTTCTAAAAATAAAGCACCAGGGCTTCCTTTTTGCAGCGGGGAAATCGGATCCTGTTCCATTCCTGTAAAGTTCAAATGAGACACGTGCCTGCTACCCGCTTGGCCACACAAATGAGCACCTGCATAATCAATAAGGCCATGCTGCCTGGTCTCTACTGCTGGTGTTGTAGCTCTGGTGTCAGTCCATGTTCTTGTAGTCACGCCTCACACAGCAGGAATTCTCAAACCCGCCAGCTGAGCCTGGTACTACTGCTCATTACTGTTCCTCCTCCCTTGGAGCTCCAGGGTTGGAAGTGAGCGAGAACCCTGAGGAGATCACAACAGAGACAGCCACTTATACTGTCGACTGGGATTAGCAAAGACCGACAGGAGGACAGACATCTAGCTAGATATTGTGCATCAGCGGAGGAGCTGCGTAGCTGTAAAGTCAACCCTGAACAGGTGTTAGAGAGAAATGAGCCTGACCCCTGTCCGTGGCAGCAAAGGTGAAACATGAAATGAGGCAACAGCCCGTCCAGAGCACACGTGACTTTGCCTTGATTGTCCCTCCATCTTTCACATTTTCACTGAGGTGTCACTGTCACAACTTAAACGGGCTGAGTGCAGTTTTACAGGCCTCCTGTAGTGTGTTAATGTTTTGGGACAAAAGTCTCATCTCGGTCCTGGCCCGAGGAGATCTAATGGCGGCTTTACAAGGCTAATTAACAAGCCATGAGCGAAGTAATGAACTTTCCAAATGTGCTGGCAAACGCAAAAATAAATTACACCCCAGTGATGGCATTAAAGGAAGTGTGAGTGTACTTGGGAGCCTTCCTTTGGGAGAGCCACGGTGAGAAAATGAATTTGGAGCTGCTATCTTTTCATTGCCTGACCTAAGAGTGTCTCAGTCGGCCCACTGCATGCCCTGGCCAGAGTATAGATTGCTATTAATTAGTCCGCTTTGCACCTGTCTCCAAAGCAGCTCTTATTGGATTTCGCAAGTTCCCGCTCATCTCCTATGGCCACTCGCAAGCTTTAAATTGGCATTTTATGAATATGAATAAATATCTTGTAATGCACCCTCTGCACAAGGAGATGACTCCATGACTCCAAAGAGTTGTCCATTAAAAGTGGGAAGAGGAGCAAAAAAAAGAATACTCTTCTCAAGTACAGTCATGTATTTGCATTAAGAGGGGTGAGGACCTTCCTATGGAAGTGTCTGAGGATATAGAAGTATGACAAAACTCATTGAGCTGACTGCTTGACCTCTTTGTACTTATCTCTCATTGAGAGGGGCTCATCTTATCCCTCTAACAGAGCTGAGCCACACAGCTGGAGAACATTTGAGCTCTACAGCACTTCTCTGCTCTACTCTGAAGAGACCTTTGTAATCTGCACTTTCAAACCTTGCCACTACTTATAATAATAATGTGTGTGCATGTGAGTGTGTGTGTGGAGGAGTTAGGAAGCCTAGCCACATCATTTAGAGTTTTTTGTACCATCGCTTCATCAAACACCACTAATTCTCTGGAGCATTTGTATTGTAAATTATAAAATGTGATTAGCAGATGCAAGGATACATAGGCTATTTTAAAATGGGGTTGGGTGTATAGAGGTAAATGTGAACACATGCTTTGATTTGGTTTGTCAACAATGCTTTCATATTTTTATTATATGTACAGTATGTGTATACAGTACATTAATGCCTATGTA
Source organism: Oplegnathus fasciatus (assembly GCA_003416845.1). Lineage (NCBI taxonomy): Eukaryota > Metazoa > Chordata > Actinopteri > Centrarchiformes > Oplegnathidae > Oplegnathus > Oplegnathus fasciatus. The sequence continues at coordinate 143,496 of NTHP01000017.1, read as the reverse complement.
CAGACGGGTGACAAATTAAAGGAAAAGCCTGAATCCTTGACCCCTACAGTGAGGAGATCTGCTGGCTCTGTGGGGGACATTTTGCTGGCTTGGTTTGGGTCCACTTGTCCCCTTAGAGGGAAGGGTCACTGCAAATCAATACAAAGTTGTTCTGAGTGATCACCTTTATCCTATGATGAAACATTTCTNTAGACAGCGCTCTCCACCACCATCATCAAAACAACAAATAAGGGAATATCTTTTGGAAGAATGGTGTTCATCCCTCCAGTAGAGTTCAGAGACTTGAAGCTGTTCTGGTGGCACATGGTGGCCCAACACCTTACTAAGACACTATGTTGGTTTTTCCTTTAATTTGTCACCCGTCTGTACATACATAGTGCGTGAAATTTTAATCAAGGCCAGAAGAAATTTTGTTTCGGCCAGAAGATTCTTGTTCCACTTGCCTGCCTGGTACCAGTGGCAAAAAATGTTATTGTTGGACCCTGATTTTAAAACTGAAGGAATTTAAGGTAGGGCAGCACAGTGGTTAGCACTGTCGCCTCACAGTAAGAGGGTTTTCTGGGTTTGAATCCACTGGCCGGCTGGGCTCTCTCTGTCTGGAGTTTGCATGTTCTCCCCATGTGCGGTTTCCTCCCACAGTCCAAAGACATGCAGGTTAGGTTAATTGGTGACTCTAAATTGCCCCTAGGTGTGAATGTGAGTGTGACTGGTTTGTCTGTCTCTATATGTCAGCCCTATGATTGACTGGCGACCTGTCCAGTGTGTACCCCACCTCTCGCCCAATGCCAGCTGGGACCCTAATGATAAAATAGATAGATAATGCATGGATGGAATTTGAGGAAGAAATGTCTAAATCACTTCTGATTAGGGAATAATGCAAAACATTGTGTTGAGAATGGTGTCATTGATACATCTCCCCATGAACAAACAGTATTGTATTGTTGTTGAAACAAATAACGTTGCAAGAGAAAAAGTAAAGAAAATAATCTGATATTTGGATTTTTTTTGGTCCCCGAGTGTTTCATGACAGATGATACATGGCTCTGCTCACCAGCCCAAGTCCCACACCTGGTGATGCAGCCGTGGGCCAAGTAGTAGCAGGAAATACTACAGTGTTCCTGGTTTCATAATCTCACTTTTTTTCACTTTACTTAGCAGTATATTTCTGTAGTATACTGAAGCATCAAAAAAGCAAAAAAAGTAGTGAATGATAGTCACACTCCATGTACAGTCTCTGAGAGATAATTAAAGAAAGGTATAGTGCGCACTTTATTCATGGATTGCACAGCACCTAACTTAATTAATCATTAAATCATTGCAACAGCACCAGGACAAAAGGACATTTACCTTTAGTGATTTTTACAAGCCAGACTGGTGAAATATTACACACAGATTCTGAGTTTGTAGTTAGGGGCCGGGCAGCTCAGCCGTCTTGGAATTGCCAGTGTTGTTCTTCTTCTTCTTCTTCTTCTTCTTCTTCTTCTTCTTCTTCCTCCTACTAGGAAATCTGCCTTCCCAAGCATGAAAATAAACCAGACTTTGCACATTGGTCCAGTCCTATGCCAAACTTCCTCAACTGGCTTTGTGGGCTAATAGTCCTGATGGTGGCGCTACAGCATGCACCTAAAGTTTAAAACTTTGAAAATTCATAACAAATCAGTTGTACGTGCTACTGCTTTGCAACTTTCACCAAAATGCAGGCCCAAATGAGCAGAAATGTTCAGATGCTTTGAGCTGGCAGGAATTATGAAGTCCATCACTCTTTTCTCAAAAACTGTAAGACTAATTAACACATTTGACACATTTTCTGCTCAATTGACACCAAACTTGCAACACTGCATCTTCAGACTGGCCTCCACAAACGACCCAGCCAGATTTTTGAAATATCAAAAACTGAGCCCACAGTGCATCAAAATGTTTTACTGTAAACAGTACTGTGAACAGCTACTACAAATTCTCGCTAAATAAATCTTCAATTTTCATGAAAATAAATGCCAAAATTTTGATGTCATGGTAGATGTAGTGTGGTAAATTTCAGAATTGTATCTCAAAAACAGAATTTTTGACAGTATTTTGAATTCTATCCTCATGTAAACTATTGCAGCCAATAGAAATAGAGCATCTTTAAACATCAGTTTGTCACTTATGGAGCAATCAATCTTAATAAAAATAAATTACAGACTTTTCTATGTTGTCTAGATGAAGTACACAAATTTTCAGAATTTTGTCTTGATACTGAATTTTTGACCCTAGTTTGAAATCTGCCTTTATATGCATGGGCAGCTGTTATCACAACCCTGGTGGTTGTGTAAGTCTTAGTGTGAAGCCAACTCCAAGTATCCTATTTTTCAGGTAGTTCAACATGATGACGACATGCCATTGGTGGCAAAGTTTGTGAGTGAAGACCTGGGTGATGCAGAATGAATATCTTATACCTACTCAGGCATTGTGCTGTGTGAATTAGACGCACATGACTTCAAGGTTTAGGCTAATGATAGTTTGAAATCTGCCTTTACATGCAACCCTGGTGATTGCCTAAGACATAGCGTGAAGCCATCTTTGACTTCTCATGTGGCAGGTAGCTCAAGAAGATCATGTCTTGCCTTGGTGTCTAAGGTGGTGAGTTTGAGCCCTGGGTGACGCAAAATAAACATTCTAATGCCTACTCAGGCATTGTGCTGTGTTGATTAGAGACACGTGCCTTCAGCATAATTTTGGTCTGGACAGTTCTGCTGATGGACCCTCCTGTATTTATCTTCCTCCTCTTCTTTATTTCATCTTCATCCTCTTCCTCCTTCTTGTTCTTCTCCTCAAAATGCCCGGCCCTGACTCACTGCCGCGCAGCAGCTACAATTTCACTTAAATCTGTGTCTATCCTCAGGATTAATGTGGGACATAATAATTTGCTTTAATTCAAGCATTTAAGCAAACACAATTTCCACTGATTGATCAAATTTTTTTGTCTGTTGTGTCAAGGGGAATATTCATGGGACCATTCTATTTACTTAAGTAAATAATAAATGCAAGTGAAAGTAATAATAGAGACACATTTAATTTTACTATAAGTTACTGCACTGTGCGGCAGTGTCTCACTGAGCCATTTTTTAACTGCTTATGTTCCACCACAACTGTTATGTCATCCTCACGCTTAGTAGCAGATGTACTTGAAACTCTACAGTTCTTTAAACTTACTCTATGGAGTCTTTAACTGGTTATGAAACAGTCTCAATTTAAAGGTGTAGTCTACGATTCTCATCCAACGCAGTTTTTGTCAAATTCAGTGAATATCTCCTCACGGTCCGCTAGCTTTCCATTCTTTGTGTGTGCTGAAAAAAAAGTCCGGTGTTCATACACAGCCCTGGCTCTGTAAACAGGAAACAAAAAGAGCGGCTCGGGCACAGCCACCAACCCAGGTCGTCAAATACCGACGCTTTAGCTGCGTTTCCACTAAACACTTCAGTATAATATGTCACAACCCGTGCTTGTGCACAGGACAAAGTAATGCTCTGAGTTACTTGTGCAAGTTTGAAGGAGCACTGAAGAGAGGGGTGTATTTGTTTGGCTGTTGAGTTCAAATATCAACAAGCTTTTTCCAGTATCATAGACCACACCTTTACTGATGCCTTTATATAAACTACATAAGCAAATGAGACCAACAGCGGTACGATTGGCTATTTCTATGAGTTTCTAATAGTTATTCTTAATGCCTGCCACCAGGCTGGATATTTCCACGACATCAGATGAAACGGCGCTGGGGTTTGCTCTGGCTGAATTCAAGTTGCTTCAGCCGCTACCTGAAGGTCCGTCTCCAGAGCTGCCGCCTGCTCTCCTCCCGGCAAAGTAGTCTCCTTGCGGCGGGGGAAGTGAAGCGGAGGGAACATGTAACCTAACGTTAGGTGAAACACTACTTGCCGTTGTCCACAGGGACTGCCAAAATCAACACAAAATGAAAAGTTCCATTGAACTCCTTTAAGTTCATTCTCAGTTTTTCTTTGTGTGTTTCAGATGACTGGCTTTGCTGTGTCAGACAGCCCATTACGCAGATTGTGGCATGTCTGTTGTCCTTCCTGTCCTTTGCTACTTCAGCAAGCAGAATTAGGTATGCACCGTCAGTGTAAACAGGCACACTACACTACACTGTGTTCCAAAAATGGTTATTGTTTCCCTGATAATGTTATTCCAGATCTGCGCTATACAAAGGCTACAGTAGTGAGCTTCCAGACCCGTCATCCCTTTACACTAAAGCTGCTCAACCAGACTCTGTTCCACTAATCTGCACGATGGATATCTCACCTGATAAACCACTTGTGGACTCCAGCTTCAGTAAAGTACAGGCAGCATCCTCTCATATCAGCATCCACGTCCTACGGTACATCTGATGGTTTTATCACCCATGTGGATGCCTCCCCATTTCCAAAAGTGCCACGAAAGGGCTACCAGTTAAAGCCAACAGACCATTGCATTTGCGATCACTGTCTGTGACTTGCACAAAATGGAAGAAGCAACCAGATGCCAAAGTGCAACACCCAAGTGGCATTCGCTAAGGAAGGAGAGGTAAGCCACACAAACACGCTGACAGCCCTATTTGTATCAGTCTGGTTTCTAAGTTAACGCAATAATATGATGCATTTGATTTTGACCGTGCATGCTTCATCACAGTGTCTTTGCAAGACAGTTCATTTTACACCGCATTGGCAAAATGCAGAAAGGTAGTGAGGCATTTCAAACATAGTCCGGCAAACGCTGCAGAGCTCGGAAAACAGCAAATTGCAAATGGTCAAAAGACAGAGTCACTCACACAGGACGTGTCAACAAGATGGAACTCTACCCTGGAGATGATGAAGCGTGCTCAGAGAAACCAACAACCACTGAGAGCTGGATTGGCCCTGCATACAACCAACGTGCGGAGAAACAACGGAGGAACTGCAGAAGTTGGAGACAGTGCAGGAGCCCAGCAGGTAATTATTGATACTCTCATTGATAGTCTGTGTGTTTCTTAATCAAAGTGGGTCTTTGTCAGAAGTGTGTGTGTGTGTGTGTGTGTGTGTCAGAGAGAGCGAGAGGGAGTGATGCAGGAGGGCAAGAGAGAGGGAGGGTAGGGAGAAAGTGTGTGTGTGAGTGAGTGAAAGAGAAAGAGCCTAGTGGGTGGAAGAGTGGTGGTGGTGATAAGTGACAAGTTTTTTTAAGCTTACCCAAAAATTCTGTCCCTCCACATCACAAATATGTCCATAATATGTCCATCTCTCAGCCTGTAAATGTAAGCTAGCTACAAGCCTTTCCTTTTCGAGCAACAGCCTTCAGTGTCAACATTGTTGCAATTCGGGTTTGAATTGCTGCAGTCTGCACTAGATGATTCATTGTTATGGGACGTTTGTATTTTAAATTATTCTCTCTTTTGTTGCAGGTACATAACTGAAATTCTCGGAGGAGAAAAGTTTGTTTCATGCTCAGTGCTGCTGCTTGCTTTGTGCCATCTATCGCAAATGATGGGGTTCTGTGAGAGCGACCCAGCCTACATGGTAAAATTCAAACAGACCTTCACCACAGAAACACAAGAAAAAAACAACCTCACTTGGCTGAGGATTGCGACAGCACTTGATCCTCACTCTACAGGTTAAAGGACCTCAAGTGTCGGTGCAGAGCTGAGAGGGCTGAGGTTTGGGGTTTGATCAGTGCCTTGTTCAGAGAGAAGAGGCCTGTACAGCTGGAGCAACCAGAAATGTCTGAGACACCCAAGAAAAGATCAGCTCTCACGGTTGCCCGAGAGTCGACTCTGATGCAAGCTGGCCTGCCTTGCACGCAAGTACTTGGCAACACCTGCCACGCACGCAAGTACTTGGCAACACCTGCCACATGAGTACCATGTGAGAGGTTGTTTTCACTGTCTGGGCATATTGTGCAGAAGAAGCGAGCTGCCCTGTCCTCCGGTTTAAGCAACTTGCTCGGTGCAAAGAAATAAAAATATAGCCTAACTGCAGAAAGAGTCCTAGTACTGTAATTTTCTTTATTTATACTCCCTTTCCACTGTTTCCTGCTTACTTTATTTATTGTTTGTTTTATTCTGTATTACTCTGTTTTGATGCCACATAGCAGAAGGGGATGTTTTTGTGAGCCTTTATTTTCCTCATGTGAGGTTGGACACAATTATATTGTCTGATTTGCTTTAGAAGTGTGATCCAGGGAGTGATCTCTGGTAAAAAA
>NTHP01000017.1:99460-125005 GCA_003416845.1 Oplegnathus fasciatus | reverse complement strand
TCTTAAGTTTTCTTAAGAAGTACAGCCATTTCTGAGCTTTCTTCACCAGTGTGGAGGTGTGTGATGATCATGACAGGTTCTCTGTGATGCTGATTCCCAGGAACCTGAAACTGTTCACCTGCTCCACCTCAGCTCCACTGATGTAGACAAGGGTGTGTCTTTGTCTCCTTTTTCTAAAATCAATGATCAGCTCCTTGGTTTTTCTGACATTGAGCAGTAGGTTGTTCTCTGTGCACCACTCTGCAAGATTGTTGATTTCCTCCTGATATGAATCCTCATCATTGTTTGTAATCTAGCCAATGATGGTGGTGTCGTCCACAAACTTCACAACAGAGTTCTCTCCATGTCGGGGATCTATAAACTGCAGTGTGTGTGTTCATAGTAATGAAGAAACATGTCACCCAGTGTAACACTTTGGCTCATTAATGTGTTTAATAGTTTTTGGACAACAATGGAGCTCCATGGCACAGAGGAATAAGATATATCAGGTTATGGATACACACACAACATTTGTTATACAGATGGCTTCATTGTTGGTTTGGGTCTGTACCTGGAAAAAATGAAAAATATTTCCAGCCTAATCCATTAGTAGTGCTGTAGTGCCTGTGGTGCCTCCCTAAAGGGCAAAAGTTGGAACAGGCAGTGAGCAGAGTGGGAGGGGTCAGATCCAATTTTACCTGCACTTTTGATTGTTGTTCAGCGATTCAATACATGGCAGGAGCAAGGCTATGATCTTGAATGATTTATTGACAATGTGCTGCAGTTTTTTGCGTGTGTGAGTGTCAGAGCTGCAGTACCAGACTGTTATAGATAACATCAGGATGTTTTCAGTGATGGCTACATAAATGTGGGAGGAGTCCTTGTGTCACTTTGAATGTTTTGAGTTGTCTGAGAGAGAACAGTCTTTGCTGGGCATTTTTGGAGATGTGGCCTGAATTAATATTCCATCTGAGTGCGTGCCAAGGAATTTAGATATGTCTGTAGTGATTATGGGTTCATCCAAAATGTGTAGGGGAGTTTTGTGTGGAGTGCTGTGCTCACAGCATGTGTGTCTTACACAGTGGTGGTCCCAACGCAGAGATCATCATCAACATGCACATTTCTGGTAGATTAGTTTGTAACATGAACACCATTATTCAGTTTTTTACCTCAAGATTGCTGAGAGGAAGAATAAAATGTTACGTTCCACATCATCTTCACACACCGCAGAAATGCGGTATGTTGCTCTGTTGGTAAATTGTCGAGCTCATTTCACTGTGATTCACTTAAGGGCTGATAAGTGGGCTGCATCTGGCAATATGTGCAGTTACTATTAGTGGTAACATTATGACAAAAATAAATTAGTAGTTTGTGAACCTTAGTGTTACCTATGCCTATGATGGCTGTTCCATTTCCTCCAACATTTCTGTTTTGGTTGCCTTCCTTGTTCTTTTTATGTTTTATGGTCGCTGGCAAACAATGAAGTTACTCACTACCGCCACCTACTACTATGGAGTGTCTTTGGTGTCTTTGCCTTTTCCCTCAGGGCCTTTGTTTAGACCTTGTTGCTTGGGAACACAGATATGACGGTACTTTCAGCCAGCACATCGGGAAAGGGTCGCACCCGACCACTTTAGAAAAATAGACCCTAGCGGGTGTGGTACATGATTTTTATTGCCTAGAAATCAAACTTTTGTTTTTTATGAGACAGAATGCACTTTTTGTACATTTAAAAGTTACATAGTTTTGCTTTAAGGGGTGTCAACTATGATCACTTAATCACCAACACTGTAAACTTTGAACACAATTATGGCTTTCTTTTGTGGATGCATGTACCATGCAAGTAGTTCACGGAGTTGCCTACGCAGACACATGCGGACCTCCATCATTACAGTCTGATTGCTGGTGTCAATACTATTTCATGCAATGTAACTGCACATACTCATTGCCAGCGGGTGCTGCCCTCCGTCTGTCTGGATGATTAGCTGTGCATTAACTAGGTAATTTATGTATGAGGGCACATATTATGACCTGAGCCTCTTACCACAGATTGCCATGCCACATTTCATTTATTGTGAGTGGCTGGCGGAGTCCCCTCAGAGCAGCCATTCCATAGGCCGAGAAAATAGAGCTCATATACAACGATTGCGTCTCTCAAACAAATAAAGCCATAATGAAGAGTGTTAGAAGAAAAAAGGAATGCAGTGGAAACAATAAGTGACATTTGCTCCTGCAACCTCTCTCCATCTGTGCTGAGTATATGAAGGCATAATGAAAAATACTATTTCAATTTAAGATTTATTTCTCATTTCACCACGGGCGTTGTGTCAGACGTGAGAAATTAAGTTACGGCAATGACAACATTGTGTTGGACAGAGGCTTTTAGTTATGCAAATATGTCTCAGATGTTGTTCTGAAGAGACATAAAAGCAAGAATAAAAAAAATGTCTCAAATGTTGCGATAAACCTGATGGGTAGATATTAAGAACCATAAAAATCAAAGTTTATCAAGAGGCAAACTTTAATGTCAAAGAAGGAATCTAAAATACGACAACATGAACAGTGACACACAGCAATGACTTCTTCCTTCCTTCATGGCATTCATGAATCTAAAAGGTCAGCAGGTCTCTGTAGACAAAATTTTGATAGACTTGGCCTCCTCTCCCTCTCGGAAGCACTTTCACTCAGTTTTGACTTGCTCTGGGAATTTGGGAATTTTTCTGTTAAGATCAGTCAAATGAACACTGTAGAGCAATCATTTGACTGTGTCCCATGTGCAACTGGGACACAGTGTGCTGTCTGTGTCCTTTCTAGACGTTTGCCTTGTGATATACCACTAGGATTGACTGTAATGTGAGTGACCTAAGCACCAAAATTGACGGCATTTAGCTCGCCATCTTTAATGTCTTATGGTTAATGTGGAAGGAGTCATTCGCTGTAACAAACATGCAGAGAATTGTCACCCATTCAGCTCTGTGGAGCGTTTTAGCATCCTTCAGCTCAAAGGTTTGGTTTTATTAACTTTACTGTTTGGTTGAGCTCCGTTCCCATCAACCTCATTTCCATTTCACCCAAAACGCTCTGACAAACCCACTGTACACTACCTGCCCAGCACCAAACAGCAGACAAAGTAGCGAATCAGAGTTAAAAGGAGAGTGAATATTTGACTTAGAAATATGGCTCTAAATAACTGCTTATGTTGAGCAGAGCTTTGCCCCATGTGGCTAACAATGTATTTAATGCAGCTTAAAGTGCTTCAAGAATAAAACAAATGGATGACAACTATTTTAAAACAAATACTGACGTAACAGAAAATATCCTAATTTTCCTACTCCTGACTTTTATGAATCACAGCACTTTATAATAATTCCCCCCTTCACGCCCATTGGCAATTTATTCATGATCAGTTGTGGGAAAGTGGCAGAAATATGACTCAAACGATATGACACGAACAGGGGAATTATTATAAAGTGCTGTGATTCATAAATGTATGTATGTAATGATTCAGAGAAGGTTGATTCACGATCAGTTATGGGAAAGTTGCAGAAATGTGACTGTATAACAGTTATGAATTATGGTCATTATTTAGGCTATTTGTTTATTGATTTAGTTTAGCTCTTCTTAAACTGACCGCTGCTGCCAACACGCCTCAAAGCGTGCGAGCCAGGCAAGCTGTCTCTGTTTCCGGCTCTCGACTTCCTTGGTTAATTTTCATTGTACAAGTTGGATAATGGAACAAGCTGGCGCTTTGGCGCGCTGAATTGCATTAGCACAAGTTGGACAATGAAATTAGCCAATACCCTCTAAACTGGCATTTGTCATTATACAACGTGAACAACGGCAGATGAGTTATACTTAATGTACGGACCAATGTTTGCAAACTTGAGATGGATATTGTTTTGGGACTCACATTAGTTTTCTGACATTGTGACTCTTCTGTAGTCATGCTATAAGAAGTAGACCCTTGTGTTATTGAAAGATGATTTAAGCCAGTAAACTAGATCACAATGACTTTTTTAACTCATGATATGAAGTAGCTTTTACATGTCAATTTTGTCGAGTCCTTTATATCTGTGGCTTTGTGTGTCCCTGTTTCAATTAGCAGCAACAGTGCTGGACTTCATTTTATTAGCTTCCTCCTTACTTCCCACTTGACTATCTAACACGGTTTTACTTGCAAATTGTGGTTCTTTGGCTCCACCCTTTGAGGTTTTCCTTAACCAATCAGATTAGGTCCTCCTTCAAAACAGATATTTGCCAGCAAAATGTGGCACTAAATCTCCAACCTGTCTTTTTATTATACTGTTATTCCTAAACAGCTTTCTTTTCTGGTCAGTGAAAGAACCTTGATCCTATCAAAGGTATCTTTTTAAAGAGAAAACATTTTTAATGTTTATATGTATTGGAAGTGTGTGTGTGTGTGTGTGTGTGTGTGTGTGTGTGTGTGTTATTAGGGCTCAGGAAGTAATGGGGAAGTATCTGGCTGGAGGGCTGCCAGCTCTGTCGATTCTGTAGATAAACCCAATGTGAAGAAAATGAGAGCAGGAGCTGATTGGACTGAGCAGGGCTTGGCCATAAAAGGAGAAATGAAGACTAATGGCTATATGATTGGCCGGGGAGATGGGACACAAATGAGAGGCTCGTGGGTAGGGTGGCGGCCGGGACAATGACTAATGACAACTCCATCCCACAATCAGGACATCCACCTACTGAGAGGATCATCGGCCTTTTGGTCTGGATGGCAGGCTCATCGACCACGCTCCCACTCAGTATCACACACCAACACACTCACACACACCAGATGGACACAGCATGAAGGAGAGACCAAACACATGCACACCACACTCATCATTTCAATAATGTCTTTTATAGAGGACTATTTGTCACTACTTAAAGTTATCGTTAACATCAGTATCAGATAAATGAGCCTGCCCTCTTCTACTCTATAATGACCAACTGATATTTTAATAGTCACTCTGAACAATTCTATCATCAGTGACCACACTTTCCTGTAGTAATAATGATAATAATGTACCTCAAGTCAACAATGGGCAATGGACTCCAACAACGCAAGATTACTGGAACTCCAACAGCCATGATATGGATCTCCTAAAGTACCTCATTTTTAGGCTGTCTCATAGAGGAACCCTGTATCAAAATTATGTTTTAAGACCTTTATTATTTCCATTTTATATGAAGTATATTCCAAATAAATTTAATCAAATTATCGCAAACTAATTGGGCCAGGTAGCAAACTGTGACAGGGTGGGAGCGAGGCCCTGTGCGAGCTTGACGTGCCACCTGGTGGCGCTGCTCTGTTGTGACCCGGGCTGCCATGCTGCTGTCTCCTTAGTGTTCTGTTTGTGGTAAATGTAGTGCGTGTTTTCAGGGCCCCCCTAGGTGCGTGTTAGTTCACCTGTCCTTTTTACTTTATACACTACTAATGAGTGTAGAAGCCATAATCCTAATAACTACATCATGAAATTCTCAGATGATAATACCATCTAAGGTTTAATGAAGAAGGACAGCGATATTTCAAGCGAGTATTATTTAGAAATACAATTATTTGTAGCATGGTGTGACGATGACCACCTGGTCTTCAATTTTTAAAAGAAAGAGGAGATGGTGTTTGACCGAGAGCAGTCAGTGACCACAAAAAAACAACAACAAAAGAACAAAAAAAACCTCAAAGATTGTGATACTCCTACGCACAGCGGTACTGGTAAATATGTCTATATGTATGATGAAGCTGCCATGTGTGGTCTTCTATATTAGATAGGTACGTGAAGGTGACTTGGTAAAATAGTGCACAGAGAATGCTCCCCTAGTGGTTTAATGCGGACATGAGCATCAAAATTAAAAATCAGCAACTATAGTACTTGAGACAGCAAGGTCAGGTAAGCATAAATTCAAACTGCATAAAAGCAGCTGCGTATAAACATAATTTAGATTTTTGTTTGACTCACAAGTGGAATGTTTGACTTAAAGTGCAATAAATAACAACACAGCAATGAGTGCTTATCAACACAGAGAGGAAAAAACAATCCATCTTGATGATTACCACTTCAAGGTTGAACATGATTACACATATTTAGTTGTCATGTTGCACTACACAGCACACAATACAATCTGTCACTGTAGATATTTAACTGTTCCTGTTTGTTTTCTAGCTTTAAACACACTTCCCTGTTTACTAAAAGCAGAGGGTAACAGAGGACAGAGAGCAGACAGGAGTCTTTGTTGAACTGATAGAAATTCTCTGCTCTCTCTGTCACTTTTTACAGGCTGTTTCATTCAATGTTCCGCAGCCCTCTTTCTCAAAGAGAGCCGTCTGAATGTGCAAACCTTGTAATGCTCTCTGATTAATTGGCTGGGCTTTTCCAGCACTTTGGCCTGATAGCAGCAGTGGGAGCTCAGTAATGGCAATGTCATTTTCATGCTGCTTTAAGTGGGACTTTATTATAGGAAATAAAGTGGCTGGTACAGCTATAAAGAGGCTAAGTGAGGGGAGTGGCATTCTGCTCTTATATTTCTGCTCCACATAGATCAGGGCTGGGGCACATTTGTTCTACTGTTGTCAACATCTCCTGGACACACACATTTTAGATGTAGAAAAAAATAATGAGTGTGAGAGTGCTCTGAAAGACTTTTTAATAGACGAATGAGTCTGTAACTTCACAGTCGTAATGCTTATAAGATATTTTTTGCAATCACAAATAATTTATGATATGAATGTTAGATGAATGCCACAGATAAAACTGTTAAGAATGATACGGTCTCTAACACAGATAGGGTCAATGATGAGTTTTCCATGTAGGTCATAATGTAATGTAGGCATCAGTGTGCTCAGTGCTCCTCCACAGAGCACTGAGTAAGAGGTCAGATGCCTTATTGGCTCTTGGTCTAAGGTAAAAGCAGACAGCAGCATAGAAATATGATAGTATTCTGAGAATCTGAATTAAATTGTGACATTTGGCATACCATAAATTGTTAAATAAGCCTGTACTTAAATAATGTCAAGGGATGTGGACTGTACAAAGAATAAAAGGCTGGTAACTGAATGAAGATATAGTAATTGTCCTGGGGCAGTCAAGGACAATACAGATCTCAATGAATGGGTAGTTCAAGTGAAGCTATCAGGGTTTTTCCATTGTGTGTGTGTGTGTGTGTTGATGCCGACCAAATAGTGCAGATTACGTATGTCCATACTGTATCTGGTTGACCTGCTTTTATTTAATTATTTAATAATAGCACCGCTAATGAAGCTCCTCCAACTCTGTGACAAACACGTTATTTATTTCCAATTATTTCCTGTAACTTCCTCATAATAAAAGCATCCTGCTGGTGCGCCATTGGAAAGCTTTTAATGTGAAGCAGAATGAAAGGTTTGGTTTGCGTCAGCAGTAACTTAACACAGCTCCAGTACGGCTAAAAGCGATCAGTGAACAGTAAAGTAAGGCTGATATGTAAAAGTACAAACAGGAACATAGTGAGTGAAACTAAACTCCAAACCTCCAAAATAGAAGGTATAAAAGTACTGAAAACTAAACACAGAGAGACTTTTGAAAACAGAGCTTTCTTTCTAGTCTCCAGCACAGACACACATGAGTTTAGCCACCGCAGGCACAGCTGACGGGAGGAGAACTGTTGTGGAAACGCACGTCATCACAGCTTGGCACAGCGTGACTAAAGGGGATCGACCCAGACCGACCCAACTGAAAAACCTTATATGTAACTTGTAATGACCATGAGCTACAGTATGGTGCCTAATGTTTGCCAGTGTTAGCAGACTTTAAGTACTGTACATGCAGCTGTGTAACTGGCACTACTGAGTCACTCTGATTACTTTATGACTCTTCTCTATTTGTGCTACTGCTACACAATGTTTTAGCATGCCACAGATCAATAATCAATGGTTTTATTAGAAAAGTAGAACAAGAAGTAAAGATGTTGTACCTTGGAGTCATGTTTGTTATTTCCTGCTTTGATGTTGAAAGATCTTTTCTCCATGCAAACTGAAAACTATATTGCCAAACTTTATCAGTTGAAAGCTTGAGGAACTAATAGTCAAGCCAGTACCTCAGCCAAGGGTGCTCTTGTGTCACAGGGAGACTTTTCAGCTTTTTGTTTACAGGTAAACAAGAACAGAAGGACTGGTAGTCATACTCAGTAGAATAGTCAGTTAATCAGGTCATCTAATGAGAATTTCTTCAAAGCAGCAGACTCAAGAGAATCTTGGGAAATGAGGAGAAATGCAAGGCCCCAGAATCCTGTAATTTTCCACTTGTGGCCACAGAGACAAGTGACATGGTCTCGCTTTAAACCCAAGAAGAATTCATCATTTTTAATTTGGTGCAAGAGCTAATGTTTTGACATAATGTGCATCTTCCTCTGAGCCAAACAGTCATGATGCAAACAGACAGTATAAAGCTGTTATAAGCATATGACTATGTACCTTTAAATAACAAACCAGTTTGATAGGACAATGTAATTAAGCTGTTAGATGAATATATGTGATGACAGCCTCCTCAGGTCCTTTTCACATGCTGTTTGTTGTCCATTGTTTGTTATGCTGATCAGACTGCATTTATATAGTTCTTGCAGTTCGGAGGCAGAATCAACCAAACCTACAACAAACCACACTCTCACCTAAGCCACAGCTGCCCTGTAGCAACCACCTGATGTGACATGATATCTCATTTTTATTTTGACTGTTGCACTAACACATCGGCACAGAGATTCTCTCCTGAATAGGCGAGAAACCATTTTTTTGTTTTTATTTTCCTGTCTTCTTTCTGCTCCATTGTTATTTCTTAGAGCCACTATAGAGACTTTGAGAATTTCCAGCTTCGGGGGCCACCAGTGGGAGCATCAAAAAAAGTCACATTAGCAGATGTGCATGCCAATTCACACCCCTCTCTGCCCTCTTAGATCTGACCCAGGGACATGAATCAACAGAAAGCTACACAGACTCTTAATTTCACCATACAAATGCAATACACACATTTTGTGCCGTCGGAATAATTTGAAAAATGCTATCATCACATAACAATTCTATATATAGGGGCTTCAAATTAATTTTTAAATCATTTCTTTGGCTTGTCTCGTTCATTTGATTCTACATCAAAAGCACACACTGTAGGAACTCCCTTTGCAACTGAACCAGCTTTTACAGCCTCATGAAGTTGTGAATTCTAAGCAGCCTGCTCTGGATAATCTTAATGTCTCAAATTATTGAGAAACAGAAACTTCACAGATTTAACAACACCAAGCTGAGATAATGAAAAGATAGGAGCAATAAAGCCACAACCAGCAGAACCACAATCTACTATACCCAGCAGAACCCACGGGCTTGGACTTTAATTTCCAGTGAATGAGGGATCTCTTGCCTCGCCCTCAGTACAATCAAACAGTAGCTTTCATTTCATGGCTGCAGATAAAATAAAACAACAGCCACTGCAGCCATCTCCACATGGGTTTGATGACAGGCTACTTATATCTCTTTTATTAGACCCACACCCTCTGAGATAGGTCAGGAGGGAAGGCATCCTGTCATGTTTTTATTGTGCTGCAGCATTCAGTATGGGGCGTGCCTGCAGCATACTATCCAAAGAGGCACGCAGCTCCACTGACACACTCCAGAAATGAATATGCCATTATTCCACCTATCCAATGAGTAACACACTAGCTGCCAACACTCAGCCAGTCAGCTGGATCTGATGGATTCATCCCTGAAGACAAACACGTACGCAACACAGCAAGATGGAAATTGACGCAGTTGCAGATTGAAATAAGCTTTTATTAGAATGCTGAAAGAAGTTATGAAGTCCTTTTGCTTTTTGAGAGGAAAGTTGTGCTCTTGCTTGTCAATGTTGTAAATCAGGCCTATTAGATGGCTGGAAGTTTACAATGGGAGGACAAAGTTGCTGATCAATATAACAATATGGGGCTTAAATTATTCACAGATATTAACTTGGAGAGCAAACAATAACAACAACAAACAAACATACACACACAAAAAAAACCCATCTAATTTCCAGACCTTGAAAAGAGCCTGGACTGTGGATCTGGGCTGCCCTTTAACTGATGATCAAAGAATTTAGGTCTGTAGAGGAGCTCATTTTATTTAAGAACATCTCATTGATATTTACTCTATGATATTTGAATGTCTTGTTTAAAGGTTTTGGTTCCATGCTTTGCACAGAACTAGCATTAGTTACAAAAACCTGCATGCTGTAAGAATTGTGACTGTGATATGTAATGAGCGGGACGTTTGACTTGTCAGTGCTCTCTGATGGGCAAACTATGTTATAGTGACACTGTTTTTAAATGATTTCAAATCTCTGTACTGAAATTTACTGTCATTTAACTACCAACACTGTGTGTGTGGTACTGTATGTCGGCAATAAGGTAATATCAGACTATATCGGTTTATCTGTGTCATCATAATAAAAAAATGTATTATTATTATTATTATTGGCTGCAAAGTCTTGCTGTTGTGGGTGGGAGAGCTGTGCTTGAACTTGGACCAGTGCATGAGAGCTCTGGTGTAGTCTCCGGCTTATGAACCATTGGAGTGGGTGCCGATATTAGCAGTTGGGCTGGGGTTTGCAAACTATAGAATTATACATAGTGAAATGCTAGCCTGACACAGAAAAGACTCTGAGATAACATTAGCTCAAGGAAGAACACTCTCTCTCTCACACACTCTCACACACTGACACTTGTAAAGAAATTAATGCTAAAGTTGTGCTGCACTTCCATATGTAGACACACACACACAGTTGAACCTGTAGAGCAAGGCAGCATGACTAGAAAAACTGAAACAATAACAAAACAAAACATGTCTTAAAAGCATTTGTCTAGCACACCAAGATGAGCTTACTCTCCTTTCCTGGGACTGGGCCTGCTTTCTGTATTTTTTGATTTGTCCCCTCTGTATTAGCTTGTAATTAGTGTTTGCTTGCTGTCTGTGTATGTTGTAAAACCTAAAAAAGAAATGAAGAATCTGACTCAGGAGGTATTATTACAGTGCTTGAGTCAATATGGACAAGCTTATCAAAATGTTCACATTTGTGCACGGACATACTCACTTCCACACATACGCATGTACTCTACACTAACTCATACACACATGAACTTATCTGGCTGCATTTTCAATTTTCTTAATGTGGAAAGAGCGGGAGGGAAAAAAATCATTCCAAATCCTTGAATCTATTTTAGAAATTTGCATCAGCAGGGAAAGACCATGAGTGGAGATGAAAGCAGACTATTTCATAGCCTTTCACTCAATCAAATCCACTGAGCTTAATGATCTAAGAATTCAATCAAGATGCAGCGACACGCCGTCCTCCAGCAGATCTTTCTACATATTCTCTGCACTTTTTAAACATTAGACTTTATGACTGGAGTCTGATTTTTCTGTCCAAAATGGAAATTCTAACCATTTGTTCTGAGTGGATCCTTGACTTTGAACACAGTGTTATCATAAAAGCAAGCAAAGCAGGAAGCTGGGGGTGACAGTGAGAACAAATGGTGAAAATGAATGTTCCTGTGTGTGCTAGCCACGGGATATTCAATTTTTGTTTGTCAAAGGAGTGAAACCACAGCCGTTGCTCTCTATCTGCAGTCTTCAAGGTTAAATAGAGATAAAAGCTTGTGAATGGTGGGAGCCCTGTGCCAGACCACCGTGAAGGCCCATCTGTAATGTTGAACATGCTTTGCGCTAAACCTCCTATCACCATATCTTCTTTTTGCTGCTCCACAATTTGCAGCTTGGGGCCTTCCATATTGCATGGCTTGCACATGGGGGTGACCTTCACTCCAGCTGAGAGGAAATCAAAACAGACTGGAAACAGAGGAAGAGAAAAACACGACAAAGAAGAAGAACAGGAAAATAGGCTCTGGATTAATGAGCATTGCAGATGTTAATAAAGCTTCCCGGCAGAGCGACAAGAAGAGATAAGAATTGCCAGTGTGTGTTGAGACAGAGGACTGTTCATCAACTTACTAATACACAAGTCTTTAAAATGACCTGTTGGGGGCTGCTACCCACTTGCAGTACCAGTGTGTGAAATACTCTTTGACAATCAGGGGGTCCCATGCCCTGTGTAGTGGTGGGCGGTACTAAAAAAAAAATCATCAACATCAACCACACGTTAACACACCCAGCTTTTCATTCTATATGCCTAGAAATGTTATTAAAAATGTTTTAACAAATATGCGAAATGGGAAGACATTTTTCATCTTCTGTCCAGAGTCCTTCACATGGGCTAATCAAATATGATCTGTGCTGGCTGCTGAGAAGCGCAGGCAGAAGCACCCTTCACATTTTTTGTAAATTATTTTCACTTGTGTCCTCTCTTGCTCAGGCACACACACACCTCTCAAAAACCCTGCGTGATATTACACAGAGTGTGTGGATACCTTTGTTAATGATTTAAATCCGACAACGTGACACCAAGGTTTAACCGTTGACTGACCTTGTGTGCATTTCTGACAGTGGTGTTCTGGAAGATTCACAGTTTATATACTGAAATCACTTGTAGTGTAGCCTGTGGGCCCACCACCTGCAAGGATAGGCAGGTGGAGAGCGATGATTGGGAGGAATGGCCTGCCTGATCTGAACCTGAGCGGTGCTTTGTTGTTGCTGGGAATGTTTATTCTAGGGTGCTGGAAAGGAGGCTCTGACCAGTTTGGGGGCCTCAGAATTGCTGTTTGCAGATGATGTAGTTCTGTTGGCTTCATCAGACTGCGACCTTCAGCACACACTGGGGCGGTTTGCAGCCAAGTGTGAAGCGGTTGGGATGAGAGTCAGCACCTCCAAGTCTGAGGCCATGGTTCTTTGCCGGAAAACGGTGGATTGCTCTCTCCGGGTTGGGAGTGAATTACTGCTCCAAGCGAAGGAGTTCAAGTATCTTGGGGTCTTGTTCACAAGTGAGGGCAAAATAGAGCGTGAAAGGTGGATTGGTGCGGTGGCAGCAGTAATGTGGGAGTTGTACTGGACTGTTGTGGTGAAGAGAGAGCTGGGCTGGAAGGCAAACCTTTCGATCTACCAGTCGATCTACGGTCCAGCTCTCACCTATGGTCATGAGCTTTGGATAGAGACTGAAAGAATGAGATTGCGGATACAAGCGGCTGAAATAAGTTTCCCAGTGGCTACGCTCAGCCTTAGAGATAGGGTGAGGAGCTCAGACATCCGGAGGGAGCTTTCACGTTGAAAAGAGCCAGTTGAGGTGGTGGAGACCCCGGGGTAGACCCAGAACACGCTGGAGGGATTATATATGTCATCTAGCCTGGGAACGCCTCTGGATCCTCCAGGAGGAGGTGGAAAATGTTTCTGGGAAGAGGGACGTCTAGACTACCTTGCTTAATCTGTTGCCACCGCGACCCAGCCCCAGGTAAGGGGAAGAAAATGGATAGATGGATTTGTAGAATAGCAGCAGACTAGCAGATCTACAAACCTGATGTTTCATTATTTTATTTCCAGATTTAAGCACTATTTAAGAGCTTTTTTCCGGTTGGATAAATAAGGACATAAGACATGAATTGGGTTTTTCAGATGTGTAGATGAGAAGCAGAACTGCAGAGTTCAGAATATATTATTTCACTTGTATTAAGTGTATAGTTTGCAAAATTACAACCAGTACCAGCAACCATGCCAGCAGCTTCAGCAGCACCAATATAAGCTACATCAGCTGCCTGTTCACTGTAGGTCACATTTTCCGTGTTGCTCCTCAACTTTCAATATTTAAAAATGAAAATGCATTTTACAATGCAGATAAATAGAAAATTAATTTCAAGACCCCTTGATGTTAATTAAAACTGCTTTGATAATAATAATGATAATAATAACACGCTTTATTTGTATAGCACCTTTCATACAAAACATGCAGCCCAAAATGCTTTACATTTAAAAAGGAATAAAAACAGTAAACACAAATTAAATTTGAAAAAAAGCCGATAAAGATAAAGTGCTTAGCGTTGCAGAGAAAGCAAGCCATTTGAAAGATCAACTAATAAAAAAGACATTTAAAGGCATAAAAGGTCATTTAAAAACAGCCTGTGGGACTCCATGTGATGCATGCACATCGTAAGAAGTGGTGCTGAAGAAAGGCTGGGTTAAAGAGATATGTTTTTAAGTGGTGTTTAAAGAGCCTGTCTCTCCAATATCTTTGGGTAGGTTGTTCCACAGTTTGGGAGCATAGCTGGAAAAAAATTCTTTTTGGTGGAGTTTTGAGTAGCTAGAAAACCAGCAGTAGAGGATCTAAGGGTTTGTAATGGAACATAAAAAAACAGGGAATCTGTGCCACTCCAAAGCCATTGAGAGCTTTGTATACAAGTAGAAGGACTTCCAAATCAACTCTAGAAGATAGAGGGAGTCCGTGCAGTGTAGCTAAGACTGGAGCAATGTGTTCAAGTCAGGCTGTTTGAAGCGCAGGGGCCCAAAAAATAAAAAGGACACCAGCTGTATGCGGTGCGGTATATGGCACTGTATTGCGTTTTCTCCACTGGAGAGGCACCTATTAGTGCACTGGATCATATTTTCTCCATTGGAAAGGCACCCTAGAGGGCACTTTACCATGTTTTGTCCACTGGAAGGGCACCCTAGAGGGCACTTCGTCACGTTTGTCCCACTGGAAGGGCACCCTAGAGAGCACTGAAGATTCATGAGCTTACAAGCAAAGGCAGAAAGTCTGAACAGAGGTAGCCAATAATCCACAGGTAAACAAGAATAGGGCAGTTAAAAGCTACAGGCAAGCAGGCAGGTACAGATTAAGGTTTGGGTTCAGATTCAGGCTCAGATTCAGGTTCAGGTTCAGGTGGCTGGAAAGCAAAGGCACAAAGCAACATTGACGATCTGGCACTGACTGGGGAAAAGGGGCTGGTATATGTACCGACAGAGTGATTAGGGAATAAGACACTGGTGAGCAGGAGGATGTGAGAACGGCGATAGGTAGATTGATAGATACTTTATTTATCACGATAAAGCTTAATAGGGATGCAGGGTCCTGGGGAAGTGGGAATGTGGCTGAAAGGAGGGACAGAGAGGCAGAATGGGAAAAAATAAACATAACTGAGGCAGCTGTTGTGACACACCCCATGTAATTTGGCACTTGCTAAAATGCTGACCAATTAGTCTAGTAACAGAGGAGCATGGCTGATATTTTATCACCCACATCCACTAGGAACATTAATCCTGTCCAAATGGGCATTCAGCTTGAAAACATCTGCAATTTTGTGCTTTCTGTTGAATTGGGAATGCTCCTCAGCTAATGGGGGTGTTGAGGTGTTCAGGCATTTCAACTCATCTCAGCTAGGCTTTTAAGCATGATGAACTCTGGGCTTTTCATATGTCAACAACCATTTCCTCATACCTATAATGCCTCTGTTTTAGGCTTATGTCCTCTAGTTTGTTGATTTACATACTTACTCTTAACCAGCAGCACTGTTGGTAAAAAAAAACAACTAAAAACAAAACACAACATGCCTTTTCAGGCACCTCAGTTATTTACTTTTAAGACGATGCTTGGAAAAGATTCGCTTGGATGGCATTCCCAGTTTTACACTATCACCCAAAACACATTCCGGCTGTAACATATTTGGAAATGCCCTTATTTGACTTCATTGACTCTCAAGATTTCCCTACTTTGCTTCTTCACAAGTGCGTGCATTTGAGTGTTAGGACATGTCTCCACTCAGACAAATAATACAATATGTTCATCACAGGTAAAGAAGAGAAATATAGATTCATTCTCTTCTGGAACAATGAAAAAGTTGACTTTTTGTAGCACTCTGTGCGTTTGGAGCCCCAAATCTGTCTGGGCACTCTTCCAGCCAGCGTGCAAAAGCAAAGTAAAGGAAAGAAGTGCTTTGAGCTGTGTGTGATGAATGACTTCTGTGAGCTAAAATTTGTGGAGCACTTGTTTATAGCGGGAACATAATGTACCATAAATTCCACCTCCACTTTTCCAGCTACCAGATAACATTTTATCCAATTCGCCGGTGCTTTCTCTGCTGATTAAAAGGCACTCTCAAGCAAACAGTTTTGCAGCCACTGCTACATTGCTCTCTCTCCCTTCCTCTCCTACAGTATCTCATCCCCATTTCTCTGACTATACTTCTTCTGTCCCTCCCCTGGTTTGTCAGTCGTATCTTTCCTATTATTTCCCATCTGTCTTTCCCCCCCACCCCCTCGCTCTTCACTTCTATAGGCAAGGAGAGAACCACAATGCTGAACTAACAGTGTGCAAATGTGCTGCTTTTGTGTGCAATGCCACAGGTAACAGGGTATACATATCTCTAACTAACAGCCTCCTCGTCTTGTCCCAACATTTTACCATTATTTAGGGAAAAGAGCAGAGCTGATATTTATGCTCAAGAGAACCCTGCATTGATCTTGATGGCCTCTAAACTATGCTGCAGCTGTTCCCCCGCTACCTATTCACTGTCCAATTACTGTCTGGAGGAGAAGGGCCAGTCACAGTAGGGCACAATCAGTGTTCAAGGTAGGGAGGGAGACAAAGGAAGAAATACAAGATACAAAAAAAGCACAGAAATGGAAAGCCAGACAGGCCCCTTTTAGAGAAATTAATAAGTGAGGGAGATAATTAAAACTGCACAAGGAATGTCAAAGCCTAAAAAATCAAAAAGCTCAAAGCAAGATACACAGCATCTCAGTTAGGCCTCCTTTTATCCGACCAGTTAGAAAAATTAATCTTTTTTACAGTCAGAAATCAGGTCAGAGTGTATGCTTAACACGCTATCCATTGCAACATTCTTCGAAATGGCAGGGGGCGTACAAACAAAACATTCTGTGAAGAAGCAAGAGGTCAACGAGTGTTACTACCAGAAAATCGCCATAGACCAAACATGGCTGCACACTCTGCTATACAGCTCCTCAATGCCAAGGAAAGAAATTACATTGAATTGCCTGAAGTATTTTACTTGTGCTTCTCAACAACCTCTCAGCTGCTGAACGGCGCCTTAAGGTAATTTCACTAGTATTAAAGTTTTATCCACATAGTGGTCTCCTACGTTTCCACATGTTGACACATCTTGCCAATATGTCATTCATTGCTTTACCTGGTATACAGTGGTCCTCCTTCAGTTATTAATTGTCTGTTGCTGTATTCATGCCTTAACTCACTCATTCATTAATGCACACATGCACTTGACTTTTCTCTTAAATACTTATTCTCTTGTACTTGCGTGAGTGAACCATAAGTGAGAAGGTTACACAGTCACAAATTCCACTTGTTAATCAGGGATATAAAATCTCAGTCTAATAAAACCACAAATTTAGTACTCATCACTCTTTAGACTCACCTTTTCTTAGTAAAACAATGAGCAGAATCTAATTCATGAACCAAATGGATGAATGAAAAAAATAAAAGTACATAAATGGAAATTCACTCAAAGCTTTTCCCACCTGTTTTAATATACTGTATCATAGGGTGAAAAATCTGCTGTAAATATCATAGACATCCTGGTGATACGTGACAAGGAAAAAAATATTTTGATCTCATCTCAACAACCCTGAAGATAAGGGGGATTAGACTGAAACCAGATTAAAAGACAACGGCTTTGTGTTAAGAAACAAGAGTACAGAGCCATCATATTTGTCTTTGTAATTTATTGTGTGCAATTGTTTGAATGGATGCTGGAAAGGAGACACGCAGATGTGAAAAGGGAGACAGAAAGCGAGACGCCTGCCTGCAAAGTAACAATCTGCTGAGTTTTGTTTCTCTTGCTTGTTCTCTCAAATCACTAACCCTCTCTCATTCTTAGACTTAGACTGATTTGTCAGGAGTTTTGCGATATCAGCTTATTTAAACTCCAGTGACACTAATGGAAATTTCGATGTTGTGACGACCCTGTGTCTGCTTTGCCTGGTCTACTGGTGTTTTCTCCTCCCCTTTCAGGTAGTAGGCTGGCAGCAGTCAGAGTCAGTTCACCTGGGCTGCTGAGCTGGCCAAACCTACAAAGCTGGGAGACAGTCAGTCTGCTGGTCTCTCTCTCAGCTCCCACATGGTCTCCGGTTTTGGTTATGTTGTTTTGTCTTTTCTTTTAGCATCCAACATCTCCATACACTATTTTCCACTCACCCCAACACTCACCTACATTACTGATGATACTGATTGTTCACATCTCATGAATTTATTCTTTAAATAGCCTTAATTAATAAATTGTTTCATTTTTGACCTTCAGCCTTGAGTATATTCTCCCTTTCTTTGTCTGAACTTGGAGCCAGTTCATGACAAAATGGGGGCCCGTCCACAGTTAATGAAAGGATTGGTACTTGTGTGAACCTGTTGTAATTTGGCAGTTTGTTGCTCATTTGGGTGCCAAATTTGGTAGGTTTTGGTGGGAGAACTATACATTGGTTGGTTGTGTCATTTATTGTTAAGTTTGGGATGAGGGAGAGCTTTTGTCAGTGCTGGTTGTGCTCAGTCTGGGTCCAATTTGGTGGGGTCAAAAAAACTTTTGAGCCTTTGGTGTAACCTTGGTTTGGAGTTTCTTTCCCCCTGGTAGGTTTATGCCACAGGTTCTACTTAGGGAACCTGTGGTGTCAACTTTTATGTGGCAGTGAAAGTGAGTAGAGCTATATGCTCAGGTTCACGTCCGTGGATTTCTGGGAGTGGCTGCATAGCAGGTGCTTTCCAGTCCCACTGGTTTTTGTGATTAAATACCTCTCACCGGTAGCTGCCTGAAGACTAGGGTTGAGTTTAGGTAGGTAGTTTGGTATGGTCTTAGTTAGTGGGGGTTTGTGACTCCATTGTGTTGTGGCTATTGTTGAGGTATGTATTTATTGGACCATTGTGCAACTGGGTTTTGGTAAGTACTTTTCACTGTTTTCTATGGTATAGTACTATTGAAATATGGCCTCCTTAGTAGAGGATTTCATTCAGGCTCCCTCTGAGGAGATTTTTGAACAGTGTACCAAGGATCAGCTGTTAACAATTGCTGAGCACTGTGACACTGAGGTACCTGACAAAAAGTTGAAAGAAACTGTAACAAAAATTCTGTGAGAAACAAATTGCAGGAAGCTAAAATACTCATAATTGAGGATGGGAGTAAGCAGGCTTTGAGTTCACTGTCAGTTCAACCGGTGGCTTTAACATTTGAGCAACAAAAAGAACTTTTAATGCTACAGTTGGAACATGGGAAAATTAAACAACAAAGGGAACTTAAAATGGAAGTCATGAAACAAAAAACTGAACTGGCTAAATTGGAACTAAAGCAATGTAGACTAAATTTGATAAAAGAAGGAAAACTGTCTGGTGAGGGTTCTGTTCACGTGAAATGTGAATTTGATGTTTGGTTCCCAAGTTCACAGAGAAGGATCTAGATCTTTTTTTCTCTTTGTTTGAGAGGGTGGCGGAGTCCAGAGATTGGCCTGATGACGACTGCACCCTCCTTCTCCAGTCTGTCCTGACGGGTAAGGCTCAAGAGGCCTATGCCTTGCTTTCCAGACAGCAGGAACTATGACATAGTCAAGGCTGCAGTGTTGAGGGCATATGAGTTGGTCCCTGAAGCCTATAGGCAGTGATTTAGGAGTTTCAGGAAAGATGATACACAAACTCATGTTGAATTTACATGCGATCTTGAGACAGTTTAATCGCTGGTGTGTGGCATCTGGGGTTAAAACATTTGAAGAACTGTGCAATTTGATGGTACTGGAACAAATAAAAAATTGCGTGCCTTGTGATGTTGCTACTTTCATCAATGAAAGGAAAGTTAAAACTCCTCATGAAGCTGCTGTTTTGTCCGATGAATATGTTTTGACGCACAGTACTTTTGCTTACATGTTACCGGGCGATGAGGGTCGTAGATCCTTTTCCTATTCTTCTAAATCGAATGAGGCAGGCTTGAAGTCATCTTCTCCCAGGGTTGAACAGTAGTTGTAATTACTGCCATCGACAAGGGCATTGGAAGAAAGGGTGCCCTGCACTCAAAGCACCATCCAGGTCTAGCTTTGGGCAAGTAAAGTCTAGTGCTTTGGTTGCTACTGTACGTAAATCAGTTTGTGCAGTTCCTGGGGTTGAGCTGCAGTCCAAAACTGTGAGCAAGAAATCTGACTATTTAGCGTTCATCTCTGAAGGGTTTGTGTCACTTTCAGGGACAGATAAAAAAGTTGCAGTGACTATTTTGTGGGACACTGGCTCTTTGGACTCTTTTGTGCGTGGGTCACTTTTGCCTTCTGCTGTTGTCCGAGGGATGGGTTTGGTTCCCCTCTTTGTTCCGCTTCACAAAATAAAGCTGGTTTCAGGTTTGGTATCTGGTGAAGTAGCAGCTGGCAATGATTTGGCTGGTAATCGTGTTTGGCCTGATGACTGTGTGTAACACAGCCAAACATCCTCCAGCCATGTCATCCTCAAACCCACCTGAGAGTGTCCAAGAGTCTGAGGGGGTCCCAGCCTGCTCAGTAACTCATGCCATGGGCTGTGCAGACTCACAGCACAGAGGAAAAGACAGAAATTAAGTCACCTGTTGGGTTCATACCAGTACCTTTGAAGTCCACTTCAGACAGTGAGTTGGTGAAGGAACAAAAGTCTGATGCTTCTCTAAAAGGGCTGTTTGAACAACTTTCTCCTTGCGAAGATCTTAAAAGTACTTCTCAAGGTTTTCTCGTACAAAATGACCTTCTTGTAAGAAAATGGGTTCCTCATTGTGACAGCTTTTTGGGTGAGCCTGTTGAGGCAGCTGTACCCTCCAAGTTCAGTGAGATGGTGTTGAAAACTTGGCATGATATGGCAAGTCACATGGGTATTAGGAAAACTGGCACTCGTATCCTGCCTTGTTTCTTTTGGCCACATCGAAAATGTGGTGATTCCGCCTTTGTTGCAGCTCAAGGGGAGGGGGAAATGCCACCTGATGTTGGTGATTTGCAGGACCATCTCAAATATTCTGAAGCAGTTAAAGCCCTACCATCTTTGTTGCAGTATTTGGATGAGTTTAAATGTGGAATTAGTTGAATTCACCACCGGTTATCCTGAGTTGACATTATTCTTTGGGCAATGTCATGTGTTGTCTCAGGAACTTTGAGTTGCACAGACCTTACTAAATGTTTATGCCCTGTTCTCTCACGGGTTTGTTTACTGTCTCACCAGTCTTAAAAAAGCTCCTAGGTGCCAGGTTGCGGAAGGGTGAGAGGGGAGACATACTTTGGTGAGTTGAAAACATAGGTATACATTTTTAGTCTAGTTCTGTATCTAACTAGTTACCAGAAGAGACTGTAAAAAGTTAAGACAAAAGGTAAATGTGGCCCAAAGTGTATTTGTAGTACTGTACTATAGGGGCCTATGAGATCATTGGTTTATGGGTCTTTTTTTTTTTTTGTTATTTCTACAGAGAACCTTATTGGTCTCCGTTCTTATGGGGGAGGTGTTATGACCCCGTGTCTGCTTTGCCTGGTCTGCTGGTGTTTTCTCCTCCCCTTGCAGGTAGTAGGCTGGCAGCAGTCAGATCTTTACAGTGTCCCAGGTCCTGGTTGGCTTGCTCCATCTGACCATTGGTCTGTGGTTGAAAACCAGAGGATAGACTCACCAAAGCTCCGAGGGCTTGGCAGAAGACTTTCCACAAATTGGGATATGAACTGGGGGCCACGGTTGGGGATTCCATGAAGGCAGAAAACATGGTACACCATGAGGTCGGCTGTTTCAAGACTGTGGGGAGTTTAGGAAGGGCCAAAAAGTGTATGGCTTTAGAGAATCTATCCACAATGGTGAGTACAACAGTGTTACCTTGAGAAGGTGGGAGTCCAGAAACGAAGGTGAGGGCTATGTGAGATCATGGGCAGCCAGGGAGCTAGTGGGAGGACTTTCCATGGGCACACAGTATGGACAGCCGTGAAGGCACGGGTGTCAGCATCCATGGTGGGCCACCAGAAATGATGCTTAAGGAGCAGAGGACAGGGTGCAACTGATACCCTGATGGCAAGCAAACCGGGAGATATGCGCCAACTGGAGGACCTGGGAGCGGACAGAGTCGGGCACAAAGAGATGGTTAATGGGGCTGTTACCTGGGTCTGGTTGGGTCTGTTGGGCTTCCCTTACCAGGGACTCGATCTCGCACATCACCACGGCCACCACGCAGGACAAAGGGAGGATGGTGTCTGGGTTGGAGGGTGCCCCCTCGGAAGTGTACTGGCGGGAGGGCATCTGGCTTGAGGTTCCTGGAGTCTGGATGGTAAGTGAGGGTGAAGGCGAAGCGACCAAAGAACAATGCCCAACGAGCCTGACGGGAGTTGACATGTTTACTTGTCTGAATGTAAGCAAGGTTCTTGTGGTCTGTCCAAGTGATGAATGGATGCTTGGCTCCCTCAAGCCAGAACCTCCATTCCTCCAGGGCGAGCTTGACGGCCAGGAGCTCCATTTCCAACATCATAATTTCGCTCGCAGGGGACAAACGGCAGGAGAAGAAGGCACAAGGATGAAAGTGGTCAGAGGCTGAGCGCTGGGAGAGAACTGCCCCAATCCCTGAATCGGAGGCATCAACCTCCACAATAAACAGGTGGGGATGTGAAGTGTTCCTTCAGCTCAGAGAAGGCTGCGTCCACCTCAAGGGTCCAGGAAATAGGGGTAGCAATTGAGGTGAGTTGGGTCAGGGGCATGGCCTCTCAACTGTAGTCCCTAATGAACCGTGGTAAAACTTGGCGAAACCAAGGAACCGCTAGAGCTGCTTAACCAGCGTGGGTTTGGGTCACTCTGCCACCACCTGGATCTTTTCAGGGTCTGTCCTCACCTGTCCACTCTGGATGATGTACCCCAGGAATGTGACTGAGCTGACGAGAAAGAGTTTGTTCTCCAGGAGCCTCTGAAGCACGTTCCTTACGTGTATGGCGCGTTCGTCCAGGTTATGGGAGAGAACCAGGATATCATCCAGGTAAACAAAGACAAATCGGTTGAGGAAGTTTTGCAGCAAGTCATTAACCAGGTGTCTGGAAGACGGTGGGGGCATTATTTAGGCCGAAGGGCATGACAAGATACTCAAAATGGCCGAGGGGTGTGTTGAAAGCCATTTTCCATTCATCTCCCTCCCTGATTCTGACCAGATGGTAAGCGTTTCTAAGGTCCACTTTAGAAAAGATGGTGGCTCCCCGGAAGGGTTTGAAGGCGGGGTTGATCAAAGGCAGAGGATACTTATTTTTGACTGTGATGACATTCAGACCTCAGTAGTCAATACAGGGGCGTAGGGAGCGGTATTTCTTGGAGACAATGAAAAAACCTGCACCAAGCGGGAAAAAAAGATGGCCGGATAATTCTAGCAGCCAAGGAATCATAGGTATACAGACGGGCGACAAATTAAAGGAAAAACCTGAATAAATGAGTGGAGAAACGAATGCAGGTGCTTCGACACAGACGCACTGCATGGTACAATTAAACAGTTTATATCCAATCATGCTCTGTGGCATATATAAAAATGCTGAGCAGGCCCAGTTGATTCTGATCTTGTATCAAGATGGCAAGAGGAAAAGATCTAAGTGACTTTGAAAGAGGGTTCATTGTTGGGGCACGGATGGCAGGAGCTCCTGTCACAAAGACTGCTCATCTGGCTTGTGTTTCAATAGGAACAGTGACTAAGGCAATAGTTGATATGTAAGGAAAAACAGAAGAGCAACTCTTCCTCAGGTGACTGAGAATGTCAATACAGGATCCACTTAGGTCCACTTGTCCCCTTAGAGGAAAGGGTCACTGCAAATCAATACAAAGTTGTTCTGAGTGATCACCACTGCTCAACTGGCTAGTGTTTCAGTAGGAACAGGACGTGATCAGACTTTGTCAGGAAGAGCAGTCCATCGACAATTACATAGAGAGGGATATTATAGTAGCGTTACCGTGCATAAACCCCTCATTACAAAGATGAATGCACATTTGAATGTTCAGTGGTACAAAAATCATAGGCACTGGCCTACAGAGATATGGTCAGATGAGTCATCCATCACCATATTCTTCACAAGTGAGCGAGTGCATGTGTGGCGTACACCAAGAGAACGGTACAGGCCTGAATGCTTGACCCCTACAGTGAGGGGATCTGGTAGCTCTGGTATGCTGGGGAGGAGATCAGTGGTGCAGTTGTATGGGCGATGTGGGGGAAGAGAGTGCACACTGTTAACTGAAAACTTCCTCTAAGTCATTATAGGCAGAGGGAATGGCTGACAGGTTAGGGGGTTGGCTGAATGACTGAATGAGAAAAGCCTCGCAGGTCCCCAGATCCACTGCATAATGCTCTGGTGTGGGAATGCGGGGCTCTCTGGGGAGGGAAGCTGGCGGGGCCAGAGTAGGAGCAGGGAGGTTGGGCTAGGCACCAGGGGAGAGGGGAGGGAGACAAGGACAACTTGTTTTCCGATCTGGGTCACATTGGCTGAGAAGTTCTTGAGCATCTCCATGACCTTGCGGAAGACCTGGTCATGGGTGTCCATATCCGCTGGGTCCATGTTGGCCAGATTGTTCTGTTAGGATCAAAGGTTGGACACAAACACAGGACAAGGACAAGGTAGTGGTGGTTAAGAAGGAGGTTTATTGTAGGAGGGTTACTGGGTTTGGAGCTGATGATAAGGAATGGTATCCAGTGGCAGAGAGAATAATGGAGGAGCATGGCTCAATGGGAGCATGACTGGACGGAGCGTAGTGAGAATGGAAGCGTGGCTGGCAGGAGTGAGCAGCTGTACAGTAGGAAGGCAAGCAGGCAGGCAGGCAGGCTGGCAGGCAGGTAAGAGGGTAAGCAGGCAGGTTAATCTTCTTTGTTTACATAATTACTACACAAATGCAACCCTCAAAACCTTCATG
The DNA here is from genome assembly GCA_003416845.1 of Oplegnathus fasciatus. Classification (NCBI taxonomy): domain Eukaryota; kingdom Metazoa; phylum Chordata; class Actinopteri; order Centrarchiformes; family Oplegnathidae; genus Oplegnathus; species Oplegnathus fasciatus. The sequence continues at coordinate 100,235 of NTHP01000017.1, read as the reverse complement.
TTACAATTACTTTAGTATAAGAATGCCCAGTTTTGGTAGATGATAGAGATTATCAACTAGAATGATTTTTTAAATGATATTAGCTGATGAATTAATTTCATTCTCATCAATTGGTCAAATAAGCAGAGCCAAGACTTGTGAGACTGGACAGTCAGGAAACATGCAACAAACTCCTGTGATCCAGGAGACGAGATGCAGCTTGTTGTTCTAATTCCAACTGCTGTGGAGGGAGCTCATGATGAAGCCCCCATCATCCAGGCTCTGCCAACAACCCAACTAATGTTTAAATTGGCATCAAAAATGAATGTTTAATGTGGTGAAAGCAGGAATGTCAGTAAATCAGTCTGCATTTATCTATAAATGAATACAGGCTTACAGTATCAGTTGTCCACAGCTGCTTTATACTGTATGGAAAGTTTCTCCTTCACTTCATCAAATGCCTGCAGCCATCTGACGGCGGCAGGACACATATGATAAATCTGCAGCCTCTGATTTTAGAAGTGCCACATCAGAGTGCAGTGCCATTATGCACAAATGCTCACTGCGTTTACCTTCATTAAATCACATGCAAATGACACCAGGCTGCTACAAAATATCCCCATACACATACACTCCCCTCCAAAAGTATCGGAACAGTGAGGCCAATTCCTGTATTTTTGCTGTAGACTGAAAACATTTGGGTTTGACATCAAAAGATGAATATGAGACAAGAGATCAACATTTCAGCTCTTATTTCCAGGTATTTACATCTGGATCTGATACACAACTTAGAAGA
>NTHP01000017.1:60464-76452 GCA_003416845.1 Oplegnathus fasciatus | reverse complement strand
AAAAAAAAAAAAACAGGAGGGAGAAAGAAAAACAGGACTCGGAAGATGAGTTTTTCGCTCCTCAATTCAGCTGGTCACGTCGATTAAGATGTGAACTTCTACAATTCCAGCAGTTCACATTCAGCTCCGGGGCCTTATCTGAAATTAAAAAAGTCCCCTTCTCCCTGGCTTTGAAGTTTTTCTAAGCCACTCAAATAGTTCCATTCGCAGAATGTGGAAGCTAAAGGAGGCTTTGATTTTTGGAGTCAGCTTTGCCTGTCACTTTGTGTTACATGCTGGCTGATCTAAAGGCTAAAACGGAGCAACATTGCCATGCTGTCAGCCTTTCCCACCCCTCCATTTCAGTGTCTGATTCACCCATTATTGACTGTTGCACAGCCCAAATGATTGGCAAACATTGTAAGGCTTGGGTTAAAGAACAATATTGCAGAGAGAAATGAGACATGGGGCTGCTTAAATGTTTCATTGTATGTATTTATGTCTTTTATTTGAATGGACAACCAGTGGTTCTGAATGTAGTTTTTCACTTTTAATGTTTTACCACATAAGCCAAAGATGGAGAGCTCCACTGTATGATGGTGTGCCTCTGCTTACACTGTTAATGATACAAAAAGGCTTGACTTAAGTATTTAAATATTTCCTCATTTTGTTTTACTCTGTTGACCTACAGTTAGTTCAAAGCTTTTGTGTTTGCTGTTCTAAACAACCTATGTGGGGAAAATGCTCTGGCTCATACAAGGCATACACGTTTGTATTTTATCAAAAAGTGGTGGACCACTGCACGGTTTGCACAACACTTATTAGAAGCAGCTACATTATGGTCATATACTGTACCTTCAATAGACACTAAAGGATATGTCTGACAATATTATCTATTGTTCTTATTATCAACACATACCATAAAAAGACCATCAGTGAATTGAAACTATATGTTCATGAGCTGTTTTTAAAGATTTACGTCTTCAGTAGGAACCTACGGGTTTGAGTGCCATAGACAGGGTAGGGAAGTCAGACAGTATTGAGAGAAAGACCAACATATTGCTGATTTTGGTGTTTACATGGAATTCATTGACAATAAGACAAATATGAAATAGCACCGGCTTTAGAAGGAGTAGAAATGCGCATGTAGCACAGACTGATTAAGTCATAATGTTTCCAATTTTAGACTCTTTTTTATTCAGGCAAAGTTCTTAGACAGCTGCTTGTGCTTACACAACATTTAACATTTGAGATGTTTTGTAGAAAAAAAAAATCCTCAAAATAAGGTATCTGGAAAAGTGTAGTTTTGGTATTGGTATGAAAACTCAGGTATCGGATTGGCACTACAATTGGCACTGCACAGCATTTGCACATTAGCTTTGACTTGGGATCATAATGCTGGCTACTTGGGCCAGACACATTAAGAAGAGGGGGTTGTCTGTTAGCATTGTCTTAGTCTGCTATCGTAACAACACAAGATATAATTTCATATTAAACCCCGATAAGAAGAATTAAAGAACATTATTTTGAGTTATTAGTCCCCTACATACCTGTCTTATTCTCTGTACATGTGTGCAGTAGATTATATACTCAAACTATATAACTATATATCATGACTAAAAGGAAAAAGGCATCACATCCACAGGCCACACTATTTCATCAATAAGTCAGATGGGAGACAAGGAGAAAAAAACCCAATCAGAAGATGGTATAAGCCAAAAAAGCACAGGAGGAGAGAGGGAAGTGGGCAAGAAGCAGTGATCTGAGAGGTCTAAGAGGTCAGAGCTGTGCATTTGTCTTGTCCTTGCAGCGGGGCTGACTCACAATCAAAAACAAACTGCCTGAACACAGAAGCTAGGTGTAGATCAGCTCCCAGCAGCTTATCACACCACTGCACAGAGAACAACAGCAGCAGAGACAACAAACAGCAGACACGTAGGCTGGACCCTGACAGACAACATACTCTGTTAGAACCACTGTCTCCAGAGTGCCACCAATGCAGGTTTGAAACTTGATACAGATATTTTTAGAGTCAAGGTACGATCAATGATTTGTATCAGTGTTTTATGATTTAAAAAGACAGAAAAGACGAAATAATCAGTGTTTGTTCCTGAACTTTAACATCATTTACATCATTGTCAGACACCACTAACTGATAGAAGATGATAATCCTATCATCTTATACTCATACTACTGATAATAACTATTGATCCTACCACCATGACTACTTATACTAACCCCAAAAAGAATAATTCCACAGAGCTAGCCCTGATCAGGAATGTGTTACATAAGGTCCTTGATCACCATCTTCCATAATTTGGGCATGTCAGTCTTCAGCAGCTCATAGAATTTGTTATGGTTAGAAACTCATAAGTTGGGAAAAACCACACCAGGTGGGTGCAAAATAACCAAAAAGATTTACTCAGTCTCAGAAACAGCTCTTACATTAAAGTTGGTCATCTCAATGCTGCCGTTGGTGCCCAGGAGATATAAAAAGGATACTACCATTTTATTCAGTAGTATTGTTTTAGTAGTAGTACTGATGTAAATATACAGCAGCTTCCAGCCACTAGTGGCAGCAGAGAGCACACTGATGCTGAGCAGCACGTCAGTCAGTGAGCGAGGAAGACATCTTTGATTTCAGAATCAGGTTTATTGCCAAGTAAGTTTTCACATGGTATACTGGTGCATAACAATAAACAGAGAAAAAAATAAAAGATTAAAAAACGAGTACCACAAAAGTCAAGAAGCATAAATATAAAATAGAAATATTTGCAATAAACAATATGAAAACATATTCTAACAATTCTGTACAATATATCTGTTTTTAAAATGAAAGAGCTGTGCAGTTTGTGCAGGAAGTGCAAAATATTGACCAAGGAATGTGCAAAAGTTCACAGTATGAAGTATAAAAAATATGTGCAATGCACAGAGATAATAGTCAAAAAGATGTGTATAAGTCAGGTGTGGAGACTTTATGTTAATGCAACATGTAGGGAGGAAATAAGAGTCCGTGTCTGTGGGGGTCCCGGGTCTTGTTGATGAGGCCAGCTGCAGATAGGAAGAAACTGTTCCTATGGTGTAAGGTTTTAGTCCTGATGGACAGCAGCCTCCTCCTGGAGGAGAGTGTCTAAAAAAGTTTGTGTCCAGGGTGGGAGGGGTCGGACACAATCTTTCCTGCTTGCCTCAGGGTCCTGGAGGTGAGGGTAGAATGCAGCCAATCACCTTCTCAGCAGAGCAAATGATACACTGCAGTCTGCCCTTGGCCTTGGCGGTGGCAGCATACCAGATGGTGATGGAGGAGGTAAGACTGAAATCAGTGATGGCAGTGTAGAAGTGCACCATCATGGTCTTTGGCAGGTTTAACTTTCTCAGAAACTACATCCTCTGCTGAGCTTTCCTGGTGAAGGAGCTGATGTTCAGCTCTCACTTGAGGTCCTGGGTGATGATGGTGCCCAGGAAGCGGAAGGACTCCACAGTGTTGACTGGGGATGTCATCCACAAACGTCAGGAGCATGACGTACTGATGACTGGAACTGCAGCTGTTGGTGTACAGGGCGAAGAGTAGAGGGGAGGGGACAGGATGCAGCCTTGAGGGGAACTGGTGCTGATGGTCCGGGAGTCAGAGACGTTTTTTTCCCAGCTTCACATGCTGCCTCCTGTCAGACAGGAAGTGAGAGATCCACCTGCAGGTGCAGTCAGGCATGTTCAGCTGGGAGATCTTGTCCAGCAGCAGAGCTGGGATGATGTCGTTAAATGTGGAGCTAAAATCCACAAACAGGTTCCTGACATTGGTTCCTGAGGAGTCCAGGTAATGGAGGACAAAGTGGAGGGCCATGTTGAGGGCATGGTTTACAGACCTTCCTTTTCCAACCTTAGCTGTCTGAGTTTAGCTGTGAACCAGGGTTTGTCATTGTTATAACTCACCCTGGTACATGAGCTTGACATCACAGACTCTGTGAACTCATCCAGACTGTTGGAAGTAGTCCTGAAAACATCCCAGTCAGTGCAGTCAAAGCATGCTTGAAGATCCTCCATAGCCTCACTGGTCCACTGGTTTACAAAGCTTTAATTTCTTTCTGTATGCAAGAATCAGGTGGACCACGACATGGTTAGTGTCCCAGTGCAGCACAGGGGGCATTGTGACAGCCTGTTGATTGGTCCAAAATATTCTCTTCTCTGGTCGGTCATCTAATAATCTGTCTTTGTTTTACCGTGCAGCCACATAATTACACTTTTCCCCACCTTTCAAGCCACTAACAGGATTGCCTACCTTGCAGGCATCTTCCAGTAACTAATTTTTTAAGCCTCTCAGAGTCACATTTCCACATTATGAGGGAGGATGGTGATCCAGGACTGTGAAACCATAGTATGATGGCCTTGGGTCAGGGCTAGTCCAGGGGGAAATACTGTATCTTTACAACTGCTGTCCAGAAAATGTTTATTTTGGCACCTAATTTTGATTTAGTTTTAGTCTTAGTCACATGATTTTTCTTAGTTTTAGCCTAGTTTGGTCAACAAAAACTAAAGACATTTCAGTCTAGCTTTTGTCAGTGAAATATATTTATAGTCCATTCTAATTTAGCATTAGCATTAGCATTAGCATTACCACAGCTACCTGTTCTCTCCACTGCAGAGCAGCCGATCATTCAGAAGCTGGATTCACACACCTGTTCACGAAATACTGTTCATTGTCTGGGTTTAGTTTGAGACGGGAAGCTAAAATGTCAGATAAGGTAGTAACATTTCTTTAGCAAACATCTAGAGGAAGATTTAGATGGCTGACTGTCGACATTAATCCTGGAACTTGAGTCCTTCTGATAGCAACAAGAAAGATTGAAACCAACCAAAGAAGCCAACTGAAAGTAACGTTAATGTTATATTAGCTCACCTTTTTTATAAATGCCCATTTTATACCCATCTGTGTTGTTGCCACTTATTGTCCAGTTCTCAGTGGATTGTAGATGAATTTAGTTCATAAATCTGTTTTTCTCAAGAACCAACATAATATTACTAACAGAGACACAGACACGTTATTTACAGTTTTTTACTATTGCTAAGTGACATTTCTCCATAGGAGTTCACTTTTTCAAAACTCTTCACACAGTCCTGTTTACTGACATGCAGCTCAGCACAACAGTTCATCTCACATCCAAAATGCACCAATGCAACCAACATCTCAGTATCAACCCGTGTACCTGACCACTGACCTTTGTCTGCCAATAGTAACACTTTGTCATTCATTATATACTGACCATAAAATCACTAACAACAGGTAGCATTACAATTAGTGTCACTATTGCCTTTGTAAAACTTTTATTTATTTGGCATCAACCACGATTCCATTACAACACCAATAAGGTCACTTCTTTATTACATGGATTGTGCTGCCTTACAGTATACAGTATGTCACAGAATGAATCACAACATGCTTCAACAGGCTTTTTTTTGTTGTCATTTTTGCAGAGTGATTCCAAGTGTACAAAATGAAACTTAAGTAATTCCAGTAATGCAGTACAACTTCATACATATTCATTATACATACTTATAGGAGAGCTACACTTATAGAAATAAAACCGTGCTAGTCAACCCTGTCTTCTGCCTTTAGCCAGAACTTTTCAACCACATCACACTTCATGTCTTGAAATACACCTGGGAAAGGATCTTTTTGCATGCCTGATCCACCCCTGGCAATCTTCTGCAGGTATGTCCAGATGTTCTGGATTCAGCCTCACCTGCACCTTTCCTCACCTAGCACCAGGAATGAAAATAGACACTTTAAAATACAGTTTATGTATTTTTAAAATTTCCTTTAATTTCTCAGGTTTTGAACATGCATTTAACAGTTCTGACAACAGTGTAGGAGCCATTTCCAGTGTCGTAGGACACCAAATGGGTCCAATAGGTGCCGCCTTTGTGCTGTGGGTCACAATAGGTGTCGCTGGACGGAGGAGGATAAACATTTTTTTGACTGCCATGCCACGCCATGCCAGGTGAACACTGTGTTGGTTGTTGTATTGATGAAATGTTTCTCTGTATGGATATTATGGATTCTTGCATGTAACACATTGAAGACAGTAACGGTGAGAAATAAATACTTCATCAAAGGCAAGAAACACAAGTTGGAGTCATTTATTTCACTAGACACTACTAAGCGGTGCTACGGCGAGTGCGTCAAAGCCTCTCAGTGGCTTAACTGTAAATTTAGGCTTAGCCGCTACAAATAGTATGTAAACATGTGCTAAATGGAGTGTAAATACACAGAGATTTGGTGGTGGTTGAGTTTGAGTGGGGAAAACAGTTCATGAAATTTGAAAGATGTGGTTATTGAATGCATTTGTGTAAAAGCAATGAAAAGTGATCTATCTGCTGTGCTGACTGTGTGAAGAGTTTTGAAAAAGTGAACTCGTAACGAGAGATGTGACTTAGCAATTGTAAAAATCTGTAATGCAAGATGCTTCTTATTAACGGCTATATCAACTTCTTAAGAAGAGATATTTTTGGTGGAGGGTACTGTTTTACTAATCAAGAGCTAAGGTGTGCAGACAGTGTGACTCCACAGATGGATGCAGGTTGTAAGACTTTGCACTAAAAGAGTAATTAGTAAATTTGTCCATTTGTCTGCCTTTAACATTACTGTTTAGCTTTTATTTGTTATGGATATTCCTTATCCTTATCTTTATGATTTCCTGACCTTTCCTGTAGCGCCACCATCAGGTCATCATTTCTTTATACACAAAAAAATATCAATTTACCAAGCACATTGGTGCTTCCAAGAGAATCATTTTTTTTTAATTTTAACTAACACATGGCCTCTCCTCCAACAACACCCTCTTTAACTTTTTTTTTTCTTTTTTTTTACATTTTTAGCACCACTACAGTATAGCAAAATGATCGATATGTTTAAAGAGCAGCTATAGACGCCACAATCAATTCTTTGGCCTTTTAATCTCAGTGCATAAGTCATACAACTAACTATGTAATCAATCAAACATCATATTCATCATAGCAGAATTGGATGACTCTGAAAAACCAAAACACCTCGTACATACCACCCTGCATTTCACTACAGTACATACACTGTATGAGCATGTGACAAATAAAACCTTTGAATCTTGAGTCTACTGCATATTGGTTTGACTAAATTGGTTGCATACTATCTCCAGAGAATGCCAGCAGCTATACTGCAGCATCTGCATTGTTGTCAAACCAAACAGTGAATATAATGCTTAAAATGATTAAAATGTTGGTTTTACTCTAATCGTATCTCATAATGGTGATGGTATCTAGTTTTGAAGCTACACTGTACTTACTTCACAATCATACATTATTATACTGTACATGTCTGAACATAGTGTTTAGGTGCGGTGTAGAGGTGGTGTTGTCACAGGGTGTCAGTGGACGTGAAAAACATTTTTCAGGGGAGTAATCACTGCGCTCAGAAACTGTTTGCCATCATGTTGACATCCAGGAGTGTGATATTCTCTTACTGATGAACTCAGTTGGAGAGTTTTCATTTTCATCCATAAAGGAGAGGAAGCCATCCAAAAACACAAGGACAAAGGACCCACTAATTAATGTTATCTGCTGTTTTTTGGCTGCGAGGTGAGCCTGTGTGGCACTTTGCCACTCCCCAGCAATAGGAGGCGCCACTCTGTGACTGCCTCTCAGCCTGCGTTAGGGGGAAGATTTCAGACACGACTGACAGGGAATTGGCTGAATGAGATATGGAGCATTCTGCTTCTAACGTTGGGAATGTCTCTTTAGGTTTCAAGGGAAATGATTCTGGCAGTGCTCCTTCCTTCCAACACACAGTCTGGCCAGACACAGTCATGGGCAGCCAGGCTAAATCCAGACACCCGGAGTAAACAGCATTTGTAATGGGATATTAGCTTGAGCTGTTCCCTCATTTGGAGTGTCTGTCTCATTTCATGGCTGACATCTGAGGGCTGCAGAGGTGTATTTCAGGCAGCAAGCATCCACCTTAATCCGCTGGATCTAATCACTGCTGGCATCTGTCAGTCACACTCTGATGATCTGATCCAAATGTAACGGCATCTGGAGCGAGTGGGTGTGAATACGCAGGTAATGGCCGCAATAAACGAACGTGATGTAACCTTTACCCCACTGGAGAGCCACAAAATGCACTCAGAGGTGGCATAGAGGACTTTGTAATGATATTCACAGCTACTCAAACAGACGCAGTAATGGGCTCTTTATATTCTCTGACAACAACTGGCACAGGGCGTGGATGAACCCTTTGTTGTCCCCTGTGACAGTTAAAGTCAGAGTTTGAAATTTATTTATGAATATTTATGAACAAACACCCAGACAATAAAGAATGAGTGATGGAACAAGTTTGTAGAGAATTTCCAATTTGTTGTTTACACCTAAGCACAAAGTGGGTACAGCAAGGTAAAGTGCAGGAGAAATCCACCCTAAAAGAGAATTCACATGTAGTATTTCCATGATGTTGAAGAGGTGTGTTTATACAGTCCATACAAGGGTCTACGTAGGGTTCATTTTTGCCTTGCTAATACTCATGTTTACTGGAATGTAATTAAAGAATAATTTTGGTTTATTATAATTTGGGTCTGATTTTTATAGTTGTGGCCATCATTTCTATCAGTAATAAGAACTTTATACTCACTCACAGTTAATTTCTGAGATCTAGGTATACGGCAGCATTGCTACAACCTACCTTGATAAACCAAACTGTGAATTTTTATCTTGTATGAGAAACTTTACACACTCTTGAAAACCCAAAGATCTTTGTGAATTATTGCTTCATTACTGCAAGTCAACAGACAACTTCTAACATCCACTATTCCATGACAACTGGTAAATTCCAGCTGCTCATGAAGAGATATGATCGAAAGCTTCAGAAGGGGAGGAATACCTTAATGACTAAAAGAATCACATTTTAGGGGAAAGTCTAGATTACCAAATGTGGCTCTCACTGCTTGCTTTGGAATATAACACTACAGACAGTGTTGTATTTAATTTAATTTTATTATTATACCTTATTTCATTGTGGCTCTCCCTTTGACATATATACTCAAAAGTGACCAGACTCTACATTTACAGATCTGACCTATAAGAGAGCAGAAAGACAAAGAGAGGAGTAAATTAATTATAGTTAGTTATTGGCTATCTTTGCTCTTCTGAGATGGCTTCTGAGGTGTGGAATAAATGTTAAATGGGATGGATGATCTTTCTGTGTTAATGATGTGGTAACGTTTGCCCTATGTTGCCAGACTATTTCTGGAACCAATAACTAAAGCTGTCAAATAAATGTAGTGCAGTGAAAAGTATTAAAGTATAAAAATGCAGTGGAGTAAGTAGCGTAAAACTAAAATACTAAAGTAAAGTAAAAGTACAATACTTGATGTGGAAAGTACTTAGTTACTTTCCCCCACTGAATATCCCTGTCTAATTTTATTGAGTACTAATTAAAAAGAGACATTGCTAAAAAGACAAGTCTATCAAATTAAACAGGAAAATACGTTGTCTGTATTTACCCTCCAAAACGACTTTAGATCTGAAGCCCCTAAAGGCAGGACGATATCAATGGTCAGCGCCTTCCAAAACTGTTTAGAGTTTAATTACTGTTACAAAAATTATTCCTGCAAGTGTTTTCTGATCTGCCACTGTTGTGCTTAGGGTTGGCGATTTAGGCACAAAAACGATTTAAAGGGTAAAAGGGTAGGCAAAGACTGTTAAAAGATACCAACGTTAACTGTCAGTAGGAAACAAGAAGCAAACAGTGGCCTTCCATGTCAACGTTTGATGCTTTGTTGACACATTCATTCACTCTCGCTTCTTAAAGCTGAAGTCTGGAGGATTGAGAAGAGAGTGAACTTCCAGGTCCCTCCCCCTCCGTCACCGCTGCGCTCCAGCTCGTCTCCAGAGCCCCTCCCCGCAAAGTCGCTCGGTCCAATTCTTTCTTTTAGCTTGCTTTCCTTCATTGGTATTCTTCTGTTTACTTGTCTTTGTTGAGTAAGCTGTTGTTGACAAAGGAGGGATGGGCAGTTTTCTCATTGCTTGGTTGTTCGGTGGTTGTTTGTCCACCATTGCGTCCGCTCACTGAAGATACGGAGCTTGACCGAGTTAGCGCATGCGCGGGGGAGGGGAGCTGCTCACAGCGTGTGCAGGAGCAGTGATTGACACTCCGTCAGACACTCCTCCTGGCTCTGATTGGTTGTTTTGATTTGGGCGCGGTGGATTCTTGCAAATGGCATTCAGAGCAGTAGGTGCAGCCAGAGGAGCCTGATTTTTTCACAGATTATCTGTCTCATGTACTACTGTCAGGACACAGTGACAGTTTTAGCAAATATGACAAAACGTTATTTTTATACAGGTTACCTACTTCAGCTTTAACTCTGTGGAATTCATAACAACATCACACAGCTGCTAAAGGTCTTTGTCAAATGAAGTTAAACATGTATCGTGACTGGACATTTGCTGAAATGACTAATGTCATTTCTTGACTTGACTTTCTTGAATGTTTCTCTTGAGAGGACTAGGAAGACGAGCAGACACACTGTAAACAAACCCCCTCACTCAGGTTAGACAAACTGATTTGAAAGAGAAAATGAATGTGAACTGTAAAATTATTGCCCTAATTGCCCTGCTTATGTTTCTTCCCCTGTCAGACTTCTTATTAACAAACTGACGAAGTTATCAGGAACTACAAGCTATACATAATTATGAGTAAGAATAGTTATTAGTTTGGAATGTAAATTGTTTTATCTGCCACGTTCCAAGTGAGTCAAACTATTTCTCCTCTCTTTGTCTTTCTGCTCTCTTTTTCCTCTATTCTCCATCCTTGTCTCCTGAATTTCACAACTGCTCCTGCTGGGACAATCAATCCTTAATCACCCCTCCCCACTGCAGCCAGTGAGACAACTCAATCGGCGCTAAGATATGCTAATCTTATTCCTCAGATGATTACGCCATGGAGTCAACATTGATCTTCCATGACCTCAGAAAAACACAGGCCCTCCAGTCAAAAAGACTGATGGTGATGTGCGGGTGTGTGTGTGTGGTGGGGGTAATGCCTCTGCTGTGGATCAGTGTATGGCTGAACTGCTGTGATCTATTTCAGAGCAATGAGACACGGACAGGCACAAAGGACTGATAAAGGCTATGTGCTGTATACCAGTGTGGAATTTGCTGAAGGTGCTTATACGTATATCACACCAATATACAAAATGATGAAACGGACACATTTTCATGGCAAAAAGATTCAGTCAGGGTGGAGAAGAATTTAGATCATCATGGGACATTAAAACCCTCCAGTGAAATCGAGACTGATGAAATTTGTCTAAGGTTAGCAGGGTTATTACTTTGAACATAAGAAATGGCTGAACATTTTTGTCAGAATAATGGGGTAAATATGTAAAGGAAACAAAGCAGAAGTTTACACAACGCAATGTTACATAGATATTATCGTACTCCAACAGGACTCCATAGAATGAAACTGAAGGATAATTTGTGCTGAAGTGCAGAACGGAAGTGGGAACTTTCCTACAATGTATATGGGAACGTTCCTTGATTAGACCATTCTTGGTTTTGGAATTCCGTTTGGTTCAGTAATCCCTTTGACTCCTGCTTCATGTTTGCTCGACAATGTGCATTGTAATGTGCATCAGTTACTACAGTGGGTGTGATTGTAGCTTCCAGAAGTATTTTAATGCATTAGAAAATAGCTAAAGCTCCAACTTTTAAAAACAGAGTAAATGTGGAAGATAGTGTTTTTTTTTATTTACGTTCTACACTATTTTTAGGAAAGTCTACTTCTGTGAACAAAAAATGATGTAAATGTATACCTGTTGCCACGTACCAAGCCCTTTCTCTGAAATCAGTATCTTAAATGCAGAAATGGCTTATCTCTTGGTATGAGCATGAATGTGCTCAACAAATTTCTGAACGATCTTCTTTTTACATTATGACATGGGGCTATTGGGGTAACTGGTAACAAAAGGCAAGTAGAATTTTGTTGAAATAACATTATCAAACGTGAACTGCAGTTTTTCTTTTTCTCCCCATCAGAAGTCTGTTCATCTTGCACTTTACACAACCTTTTCCTTTGCAAATAAATCTCGCTAACCTGAAAGGATGGTGATGTTCTATATTTCTCGTATTGTCAACAAATCCCATGAAGAAATCCAAAGCAATAATGAATGCGTCCTACTTATACTTATTGTGTGTGTATCAAACCCTGATATATCATATTCCTCTGTGCCATAGAGCTCCATTGTTGTCCAGAAACTATTAAAACACATCAATGAGCCACACTGTTGCTCTGGGTGACATGTTCCTTCATTACCATGAACACACTGTAGTTTATTTTGACTTAATCCCACATACACCTTCCTGCTGCCCCAAATACCCACTAGAGCACCAAATGTGGATTATTCCACTGCTGAAAATAGTCCTCAACAAATGCATTATTTTCTCCTGTTTGAGTAATATTTGCTAAAAACTGCAGTGAAAAGCTGTTTTAGGCTACTGTGCCTTTTTTAAAAAAATGTTAGCTATATATGTGATCCATTTTTAAAGATTTAGGTCTTCTATAGGAACAAATTGGCTTGGGACCAACTCAAGTGCCACAGAGAGAGTAGGGAAGTCAGAAAGTATTGAAAGACGGACTGACATATTGTTGGTTTAGGTCTTTTTATGGAATTTATAGTATATAATATTTCCACCCGTAGCGTGCATTTGATGTTGCATGCAATGCAGCAGTTACAGCTTTTTTTATAATTTCTAAATCACATTTCTCTACAGGAGTTAAAGTTATAATCTCGAAGATTTTCATTTCGTTGTCTTTCACATCACCTTTGGCGATAATCGGTAATTGCAGGTGTGCTTTTGGACCTCACTTCAGTTTCACTTTCACTTTCATCGTCTGTAGTCATCGACCTTTTCTTTGTTTGTTCAGCCATAGTAACCGTTTACTCACAACGCTAGCAGAGACCAGAAACAACAGTACGCCGCTTCACACACAGGTGAGTTGAGGAGCGAGTCTGTTGCCTTGTTAAAAGTCTTGTTAAAAGCCTAACTGTGCGCTGCTTGTGATTTTTCCAGGAAAGTCGCTCCCAACACCCGGATTGTAATACTACAAATGCTGCAGGCTTTCATCAGTGGGCCATCCGCTCAGTCACCATTGTGTTGCATCAGTCGGCGATAGACAGTGACTTAACAGACATTTATTTAAATGAAAATCTTCAAGATTATATCTTTAATTTTTTCAAAACTCTGCAGTTACCGACATGCAGCTCTGCAACCAAAACACTTGGTACACATCTCAGGATCAACTCGTGTACCCGAACACTTACTTACTAACTCATTATATACTGACCATAAAAATCACTAACAACAGGTAGTATTACAATTAGTGTCATTATTGTCCTTGTTAAAGTATTATTTATTTATTTATTTATTTGGCATCAACCACAATTCCATTACAACACCAATAAGGTCACTTCTTTATTGCATGGATTGTGCTGCCTTACAGTATACAGTATGTCACAGAATGAATCAGAAATGCTATAATATGTATCGATATGTTTATTTTTTTGCCATTTTTGCAGAGTGATTCCAAGTGCACAAAATGAAACTAAAGTAATTCCAGTAATGCAACACTAAACTACACATATTCACTACATACTTGTGCTAGTCAACCATGTCTTCTGTATTCAGCCACAAGTTTTCATCCACATCACACCTTATGTCCTCTCTTGCAATACAGCTGGGAAATCATCTTTTTGCATGCCTGATCCATCCTGGCAATCTCCTGCAGGTATGTCCAGATTTTAAAAAAAATTTATTTCTCACAGTTTCAACAATAGTATATAAACATGTGCAAAATGGAGTGTAAATACACCAAGATCTGGTGGTGGTTGAGTTTGAGTGAGAAAACTGTTAATGAAATTTGACAGATGTGGTTATTAAATGCATTTTGTGTAAAAGCAATGAGAAGTGATCCACAGTTTGGTCCACATTTACTTCTGCTGTGCTGCCTGTGTGAAGACTTTTGAAGAAGTGAACTCGTCTAGAGAAATGTGCGTTAGCAATTGTAAAAAACTGCTGTTTAATTTCATCCCCCTCTGGCTAGTAGTTACCTGGACAAAAGTGTTGGACTGGCCATCAGACCAACCATCGCCAGACCTCACCTTTAGCAGAGCAAAAACATATCTGAAGACTTAAATTAATAAATAAAAGAAAGAAAACACATCATATCAGGTTTTACAACCTGTGATAAGAAAGGTGAATCAACTGCGGTCTGTGTTTTTCTGTGTCTCTGTCCACATGAATATATTACTATGTGTTTTTTAAATATATGGCAGGATTTAGTTTCTCTGTTTTATATTAACAAACGGTATATTGCAGTGCATATACTACAATAAACACCATTACATCCCAATAGTATGCCATACATGACATGACCTACTTTAACTCACCGCAAGTCTTCACCACAGGCAACAAATGTAAACATTTCTCTCTATGAACCGCACTGCACATAACCCTTGGCTTCTTTCTTTCTTTCTTCTACACTGCTTTAGCAGTTAAATTGTACCAGGGATTAATTAGTTCTACAATCTATTAGGCTTAACCTTTAGGGGCTGAACTGTCTGTATGCAGGCGGTTGGCATTCCTTGTGCACATGGGCGAGGTTGTGAACTAGCCTTGAATCCTGCAATTAGACTCATCTAATATACCTGAACATGTTTTGCCCAAATCTGGCTGGCCTGGCCTTTGACTGAACAGCAGTGATCTTTGTGCTGTGGATGCTCAAGCTGCATCCTATATCCTATCCTTGAATATGTACAGAATATAATGACTGGCCCCAGAGGACTCATAATCAGATCTATTTTCGTGTGCTTGGTCAGCACCATGGACAGCACCTGTTGCCGTCTTAGCTGACACTAGATGGCAGTATGAATCAAGTCAACTCTCCATCTGAATCATTCCTCCTCCCCCTCCCTCCTCTCTTGCAGCACAGCCCAGTTCGCCTCTGCGTGGAAGCTGCAACCAGCCTCTTTAATGGAATGTCAAGAAAAGGCAGCATTGTGCCTGCCTGTTTGAAATACAGAGCGAGTTTAAACAATCTGCTTCCCCCGTTCAAAAAGCTGCGGCATTCCTGCGATTCGGGGGGTGTTCTCAGTTCACTTCCAGTAACTCCGATAAACTCCCCGTGGTTGCTGTTCAGTGCTGCAACATTGTTCATTCCTCACTGAAGCAGGTCTCTGGAAAGATTTTGTATTGTTAGACTTAAAGTTGCTGCATTTGGTAAACACTGCTCAGTAAACACAGGGCGCATGGTGCCTACAGTGTTTAGTGATAGCGCACATTCAATGTATTCTTGCTCACATACAATTTCTGTATGCTCAGAAAATAGATCTTGGTGTCACTTGCTATTTCTCATCTCGTCCATCACATTCCATCACTGTGCCCTTGCCTCAGAGGACACTGATTTTGGTGTGATTCAGTATGACCTAACATAATAGTACTGTCATTGGACTGAGATATGCACACATGCTGTTATATGACAAATATAAGAAAACAATAAAGCCTCTGTCTCATTCCATGTACAGGGCACAGGACACACATATTATTGCTGTCAGGTATTCTGTTTGGATTTTTGTCCTTATGCATTTTGTATCATGGAAACAGGTTGATCCAGTGGGCTCTGAAAGGCTTTGGTGCTGTAATGCCATGAGATTGGTTAATTTTCTCAGCCAGCAGAGGAGCATAAAATCCTCTACTTGAAATGAAAATATGGAAATTACCAGTATGTATGTGTATGTTATAAGTGCATGTATAGGACTTAAAGTGTTTTACTGTTTAGCAAAACCCAGTAGCTCAGGTTACTGACTATAGGAGCAGATTATGGTTAGAAACCCAGGGGACGAGTGGGTGTATATTCTTTGCTTTGAATACTGAACATTAACTTTATATATATATATATATATGTGTGTGTGTGTGTGTGTATATATATATATAT
>NTHP01000017.1:26980-60430 GCA_003416845.1 Oplegnathus fasciatus | reverse complement strand
TTTTTTTTTTTCTTTTCCCACCAGATCTTCTTAGTGTTGCAGGGTTGTCTTTAGTCACACTACCCTGCACTGATATCAACTCTGCCTTCTAGAAATTACATTTATATACAGCTAATTAGTAACAGAAAATATGGTAAACGTAATGCTGCCTGAATTACATTTCTTATCAAGATGAGAAAACATTTTCAATGAATATCAGAAATGGTGACCTGAAGCACGAGATAGGATGTGTTTACTGCACAAGTACAGCAGGTTCAAAATGGTTAAGAAATGTATTTAAGGCTACTGAAGACATATGGCTATATATGATTACAACTATGTTATACCGTTATCAGACATTCATTAATGAATGTGTCATGGGAGCAGTTATAGTTGTTAACAAAGACAATGAATAATGCTGTTCTTTTCTCTGTTAACAACTCTATAATGTGATAGAAACCATTTATTGACTGTTTATATACTACTTATAAGTACTAGGTAGGGGGGTTGAAATATAATTCTATATATTAAAGCTGAAACGATTAATTAGATTAGTAGACTAATTGATGAACCAAATATTGATCTACAACTTTGATAATCGATTCATCATATAAGTCATTTACAGACAAAATCTGTGAGGATTGTAGACTGAATATCTTCAGGTTTGGGACTGTTTTTTTGGACAAAACAAGACATTTGAGGACATCTACTTGGGCTTTAGAAAGTTGTGATAGGCATTCTTTTACTATTTTCTGACATTTTATAGGCCAACTAATTAACTGAGACAATAATCGTCAGTATTGTCAGTACCTTTAAAAGGCAAAATCAATAAAATATTATTAATAAAAAAAGAGTATAACACAAATGACCAAAACTGTAATTACAACAACACAGTGTTGATTAAATGTAGCTAGTCTCACCAGCCATCTTTACAGCCATCTGTAAATCATGATTACAAGTTTTCATCTTAAAAAATATATGCTTAGTAAGCAAACCAAACCAACTCTTCGGTGTTGTCTTGGGCATGTGGACCACAGGAGACCGTTTCAGCTGCTGACATGGTCACTGTGACAAATCCAGGTGGGAATAAAGCTTAGTCTTGGGCTTCCTGCTGGATCGATGCTTGGCTTTGTGTCTCCCCGGTCTCCCTGGTGGTATCGAGTTTCCCATGTGCTGGGCTGCAGGGTCTATTGTCTCCACAACTACCTGCACTCTGCTATGGGTTAATGGAACAAGCTCCGCTGAAGAACAGCACTGGTCGTGTCCTAGTCCTCCCTCTATACTACAAGGCTGTGGCTGCTGGGAGGCTTTATTTGAATCAACTGTATATACTATGTATGAAAGGTTGTACAGTGAGGGTTCCAGAGCTAGACATTCATGTTGTAAATGTGTGGTTTGGGTTTATGCTGAAAAAATCAGAAAAGATGGGTAAAAGGGCACGATACTCATGATATCTCAGCTCTGCAGCTTGGATTAATTTGCATATTTAAGTTGGAGCACTCATCATTTTTATTTGCTTTTATTTATTTATTTCTGAATATCAAAAGACTGTTAACATGAGTGGATTTGCTGACACGTTTGCGGTTTGGGTTGGATGGAAGGGTAATTTTATGGCTTGGATTTGTGTTTACCACAAGCCGCCATATTTGTTAGTTACTGGAGCCAAGCACCAGCCACCATTGTGACAGGACAAGACACCTGTCAATCAAGCAAACACACATCAATTTGAGCCTTAATACTGCATCTTCTTTAAGAGTAATTAACTGCTGTTCCCTGGAGTTAGCGCTGGGCGATGTATCGAATATATCCAATATATTCAAATATCAATTAATGAGCGATATGGCAGATGACCATATTGTCATTTTTGAGTTTTCATGGTGCATTTTAGTAATTTATTTATGTATTAAAGGCAGGCGGTGTTTACATCTTCTGCAAAATATGCCACAAAACAATTGCTGCTAAAAAGTAGCAGTACCAAACTGTTCACCTAGGTCCGTGTGTCATCATTCAATTATGCTACTCAATCTGGCCAACGCAAAACGGGTCAGAATTTCATTTTTTGTTGGCTTTAATAAAGGAAAATGTTTTCTTGTTTTCGTCTTGAACTGGGTAATCTAGTAAACAAGAAAAACAAAACCAGAAAACAAGTCTTCTTTCTGCTTTTAGTTGTTTTGTTTAGTACAGTTTCTCCACTTTAAGCATGCGTAGTCTGATCTGCAGCGGGCACTTACCTTGCGGAGCGTGCAGATTCAAAGAAAAAGTTCGTAAAGCATTTTTGAAAATGAATATTAAGGTCAATTTGAATGATGACAGACGGACTGTAGCCTGTTATAAATGTAGGAGTGACCGAGTGCACATAAAGCGTTTCCTACAGTGTGCAAAGTTTCCTGCATTAAACCCACCAGTGAAATCGTTTTTCATCCTCACCGATATGTTTTTAAGCTGAAGGGTTCAGACAGTGATCCTGTGATGCACTATAAACACTGATAGTATAGGAGGAGACCCTCTTGTTCCCCTAACTGACTCTTTGATTGGGCATGCTCACGTCGTACATCGACATCTTGTGGTCCTGGTTGTCAAAGCAGCTTCATTAATAATTGAATACCTGTAAGATAATTACCACGTGACTTGGTTAGAGAGTAAAGTGACCAATACTGGATGTCTTTACTGTCCATACTGAGTTTGTAACCCACCAATTCACGATATATATCAAGATAATTATTGTATATCGCGGCATAGCCTAAAAATATCGAGATATTATTTGTAAGCCATATCGCCCAGCCCTGCCTGGAGTACATCTCTACATCACTGTAGCAAGGTGAGAAGTGAAACCACCTGGAGGTCAGCGAAAAGAAAAGTGGGATGATAAACCTACAATAACTGATTCTCTTTGCCATTTGAGGCAGTGGAAACAAGCTGTCAAGAAAACAGTGGCCGATCATCACAATCGTCACCTTTTAAGTTGATATGGTGAACTTGTTAGCAAATAGTTGCTTATTTACACATCCAGCAATTACAAAGAAACATTATCAGTCGTTTGGGGGCATGTTTGTGTCCACCTGCTGAATGCAAGTCCAAGATTCACTCTCTTTTAGCTCTGTTTTTGGTCTCTACCAACTCCTAAGGGATATATCTGCCTCTTTAGCTGCTGAATGCTCCACTATGTTCACCAGCTAGTTGCCATGGTGTCTGTCTGCTATTTGGTGCTGAACAGGTACTATATAGTTCAGTTTTTAGAGCTTCACAGAAAACAGCTGCATGCTGCGGCCAAAAACAACACAATGAGAACGGTGAGAAGGAACCAAAACAGTAAAGATGTGAGCCGGAAGGCTAAACAATGGGCTGAAACTCACTACAAACTCACTACTCTGTAAAGCCAAGGGGAGCTGCAGATTCAGCTGATAATTCTTTTGGTCATCACAAAATCAAAGTAGTGTTCCTGAATGTAAACTGAAACCAGGTATGGAAGAACTATTCAGATCCTTGACTTAAAGCTAGGGTTGGTAACGTTGAAGAAACCAGCAAGAATAAGCTAGATTTTGAAAGTATACGACCGCCCCCCCCTTCAGGTGTCCCTCCAAAGCCACTCCCCCCAAAACACACGAACAGCAACAACATTTGGTCTGAATGAAATGATTGGACGGGCTTATTACAGTCCTGTGACAGCCACAGACATCGTTTTTTCTTCTTTTTTTTGTCAGAGCATTTGATTTATTGATTGCTGTCAGGATGTAAAGAGAATTTCAACAAATATAACAAAAAAGGCTTCTTAAATACACTGCCTACCCAAACTTTAAGTAAAAGTAGCATTATTATAGCTATAATTTCCCTCTGAAATAGAGCTTAAGTATAAACTAACAGCAAATTGAAATACTCAACTAAAGCACAAATAACTAAAAACTGTATTTAAGTACTGTGGTTGAGTAAATGTCCTAATTACTAACATCCCAACAGCAACTGTCATTGCAATCACTGGATCCAACTGCAGAGGCGAAGTTAAAGCAATAGTTCTAAATCTTCGGAAATAGCATCAGCTTAGCACAAAGACTGAAAACTGGGGGAAACAGCTAGCCTTTCACAAAACCAACAGCACCTCTAAATTTGACTAATTAATAATTAATATATTGTTTGTTTAATCCATACAAAGACTAAAGTGTAAAAACAACACATTATGGTTTTACAGAGGGTTATGTGAGGGACTATTTCTTGGCCCAGCGCAGTTACTTCCTGGAGTCTTGCCATCACTGTGAAGTTTCAGGGCAACCAGGGAAGAGTCCAGTGAAGCTAATGTGACTGGCTGCTGGCTGTAGCTTCATATTTACTGTACAGACATGAGAATGGTACCACTATCACACATTCCCAGCCGGTCACATCACAGTAAAACATGACAACAACGACCCAACAAATGGAAAATTTTAACACACAGCACCACAATTCTGCAGCTAGAAGCTGATGGTGTGGGTTTTTTCAGTTAATTGGTACAATGGTGAGAGAAATACATATTTAAATGTTTAAAAAGTTTATGTAATCACATTAATCCAACACTTGTATTTCACGTCATAAACATGACATCATTTCGTAATTGATATGAAAGGCAGAATAGAGAATAGGGGCAGTTATAATGGACTAGTCTGATGTGTGTAGAGTATGAGATGAGGTTATTCTGTAGCAGCCTGGTGTCATTTGTATATGATTTAATGACGGTAAACACAGTGGATGGTCGTGCGTTATGGCACTGCGCTCTGGCACGACAGATTTATCAACATATGTGTCCTGCTGCCTTCAGATGGCTGCAGGGATTTCAAGTGCAGCTGTGGGAAACAGATACTTTAACTCTGAGTCTACAAGGGAGGCATAGCATGAGCAGCATGTTAGCAGAGCAGCAGCAGCTTCAGTGCTCCGTCTCTGGTCACACAGGATGCGGTCAGGAAGAAAACGGACATGAAGCGTAAAAATATGCTTCGAGTCGCGTTTATATGCATGTAGCATGAGTGAAACGCGAACCGTTGTACACAGCTGGATTGATTATCTGATATCTGTTCCATCAGATGAATGTGCATGTAGGCGTGCAGTAAGATTTCTTCATATGAATTTATAGATAAATGTAGACTGCTTTCCTGATCCTGTTCCTGCCTTCCCATCAAAAATGTATTTTCAATGCCCATTTAAGCACATCTACTAGTTAGAGAGTGTTTCATTAAAATAGTTTATTTACATTTTAAGCAATGCTCTGTTATTGTTGTGTATTCCCATCAAGTATTTACTCCACCATTTCCACCAAAATATCAACAATACACTGCCTCATCTGAATGAACCTCCCACCTGTTTGTTCCTCTCCTCCCACCTGTGCACCACATGCACTGGACACCAAAATATCACACACACTGGCAAATTCAATTTCAAGGTCAGCAACATACCAAACTGGGCTAATCATAGCGCTGCCATGAAAACAAGGCCCCAAGTGAAAGGTGCAGGCCATGTACAGTATAACCTGCTCTGGAGCATTATGTATTTATGTTTCCCATTTAATTTTATATATACACATGCACACAAAAGACAAATTTGTGATGTGGATTTAAGATACATTTAAGTATTAAATTACCATTAATGTATATGATCTTTTTAGTTAGGATGGATGAACAAGAAGAGTTTGGTGCTGATTTAGGTAAGACACTGACACCTCTGCTTTACAGCTTCACACAAAACCATTAAAAATACTGATAGTAGTTAAATTTGTGATTAGTGATGGTGACATAAATGTGTGAATGACCTTGTAGGGCCTGATCGGGAAGATGAAGCAAAACAACTTTCAACACTCTTGTTGGAAGGCAGATGTCATCACAGATTAGAGGACGTGGCCATCACTCAGTGAGTTTGTGATCATTAGGAGTCCCTGGATGACAGTGATGACTGTATTGGCTATGACAATGTTGACAACAATGATGACAGTAATTACAGACATTGTTGCCGAGGTTGAACTTGAAATGAAAGTTAACCATCATGTGGAAGATGAGGACCCACCTGGAGGATCCAGAAAGAGGGCAAGAGAGTGGAGAGGATGAGGGGAGAAGCACTAAATGATTCAGATGATGGGATGAGTTTGACTAGATACAAGCGCCAACCAAGATGTCTGACAGTGACTTTAACGCCGCTTCAATGCCAAACATCTAACATCCTCTTTGCACCTGCATTAGATGCATTGAGAGCTTAGCAGAGGTTATCCCGTGTCTTGTTAGACAGAACTCAGGTCAGACCGTGCATCATGTCATTGTAGTAACCAGTATAGTTTTTCAATATGTGTTACATGTGAAGTTTTGACCCTTTAATTCAAAAGGCATTTCAAAGGAGACGTGACAATGTTTTTAACACCTGTTGTAGACCAAGTTCTTAATCCAGAGCTTATAAGGCAGAGGCCTTAGGACTCTGAGAGAAAGAACTGAATTCTCTCTGAGGAACACACACAGTTGATGCAGACATTACTAGTTAGCTACAGCGAATGTCTGTTGATATTTGGGCTGTTTGGGGGAAATAAAAGCAGAGGAGATGGAATACAGATAAAGCCTGATTTTAATCACGACTTTGGTTGCCTCCAACTAATTTTAGAATTGGGACAAATTTCTGCCAAGTCGATTATGTGACGATGTTTTAATATTAAATACGCAGACCATATTAACTGCGTCTTCAGAGGCTCCATAGTTTCCTCTTTGTTTGCTTCTTGCTTTCCGTTAATCGTATCCTTTACTACAAAGAGCCCTGTGTTTTACTGTCTTTATTACTGGGGTTCAATTCTATCTTTGTAGGAGAATATTATCTGTAACTAAACATACAGATTAAATTATGTTTGAAAACATGCAAAAGTGGTGAATGCTTCTCTCAGCCCTGAGTGGTGTCTGCAGGACTTAAGGACCCCAACAATCTCCAGCAAGAAGTACAGCCTGTACTGTATGTAACCTGTGAGGCAAAACCTGGGACAAAAAAGTCTGTAAAGAGCTGGCTGCACCACTCAGTACTGCTCGTTAAGCTCATTGCTCTGAGTTCATGGTAACACCTGAAGGTAAGACTCAGATGAGTGTACCAAACATATCAAATTTTTGCTTCTAGCACATAACTTTTACAACAAAGTAAATAAGATATTGTTCTTTCCAGTGTCCCGTGTACACAGCTTCAATATGTGGAGGGATTCAATGAATGGGAAACATAGCAAGCACAAGAGGAATGGGTCACACCCACTGACAGACACACTAAGCAGAGTGTTTGTTGGAGAGAAAAAGTCCTCCGTTCACTTTATACTGTCTGTGTGATAGAGTATTCAGGAGCAGGCAATAAGACAGATCTGTGGCTCTATGCTCTTCTTTAAAACTACTCTCTGATCCAAGCCATTGATCCAGTCGACGGGGACCTACTGATGGTCAACTTCGTGACCCATATGTCCCTCCCCCCAACTTGCTTTAGCTTAATGTCTCACAGAAGATTACACCCTTGAGCGTGTCTGTGTGAGATAGAGAGTGAGAGATGAAAAGCAACAGGGGCACAAAGTTGATAGCTGGTAAAGGTCAGTCCCCTGAAACACTGTCTCCTTATAAACACCTTTGCTAAAAGCATTGATTATTTAGTGGCCAATGTCCTTGTGCAAATGAAGCAAGGCTTGTGGAGCTAGTTCAAACAACTCGAGCAACACTTTGTCCTGGATCACCATCCGCCAGCTGAGTTTGAGCATCGCTGTTACCTACTGGGAAGTCTATTTGAGCTGTTAACCCAATTTCTTGTTTGTTACTGCTGGTCACCCTGCTGCTGTTTGCCTACAGCACCCACCTGTGGATTGGACTTTTTTTTTCTTGTTTCTCCTGATTTTACTTTGATTTGTTAAAACATGATACTTGTATTGAGTGAGCCTCACCTCAAAACAAAAACTGACAGAGAACAAACAGGTTTGATTACCGACTTCTTGCGATAATTACTGTGTTTTTCCAGTAATTTTAGTCTGCCACCAAATTTCAACTTTAAGCTGCTTTATGTGTGTATTTGTGTGAGTCATAGTGTAATGCAGCACACTCGTGAGTACCGCATTTTTGCCTTTCTTTGGACACATGTCAGACACAAGGAATGTGTCGGCTGTGAACACAAAGTTAGAGGAATTGATGATGACCGGCAGGCGTATGAGGGGGAAGACCCGGCCACCCTCTTCGAGGACGAGCCGCCCAGACACTGCTACCCACCTGATGCCCTGCCTGGCCTGTTTGCCTCTGCCGCTGAGCGCATGAATACCCCCCTCGCCATCAAAGGACCTTGTGGTTGATGGGCCCTGTACTCAGCAGCTGAGGTGGGAGCTCTGGCTTGTTTTTTCATAGTGTTCTACCATCGTCAGCTTCCTCTTGATGAGTTCCTGTCCCCACTTGTGAGTAGTAAAAAAGTTATCACATGTGATGTTGTAACTATGCAGTCCCTGCGTCAGATCCATGACAACCCACATCTCTTGGTTATTCTCAGGGTCTCCTCCTTCTGGCCTCCCTCTATAGACTTGAAAGTCCCTTGCATGTGATGAAGCAGCATCACAAGCAGCCCAGATCTTGATTCCATATTTTGCCTTAGCATGTACTGCCTGAAGGGGCAGTGGCCCCTGAATGGCATAAGCTGCTCATCAACAGTGACACTGGGCCCAGGGTTGTAAAACAGAGGAAGCCGCGGTCCACCCACTTGTCCCACACCAATGTGATTGCAGCTAGCTTGTCTCTCTGTTGTCGAGCTGATCTGGTGTCTCAGTTATCAAAGCGGATAATCCTGGAAATGATGTGGATGTTTTCCAGAGACATTGTTGCCCGGCAGGTCGGTAGACAATGCCGTCAACATGGCCCTTCACTTTATCGTCAAGCACCTCCTCAGGAACCTATGCCAGGATCCTGTTTGTGGATTTTAGCCCCTCCTTTAACGGCATCATCCCAGCTCAGCTGCAGGACGAGCTCTTCCTGCTGAGTGTGCCTGACTTGGTCAATATTTTGCACATTCCTGCTCAAACTGTACAGCTCTTTCATTTTAAAAACAGTTAAAAAATTTAAAAACAATTATTTAAATAATATTTTTTCAGGTTTTTTTTATTGTAAATGTTTCTATTTTATGTTCATGTTTCTTGACTCTCGCAGTACTTGTTGTTTACTTTCTTACTTTCCCTATCTTTATTGCTATGCACCAATATACCAATGCAAATTCCTTGTGTGTGGAAAAACTACTTGGCAATTAACCTGGTTCTGATTCTATTTATTTGTTCCTCCCCCAGTTTGGGGGAGAGTGTGAGAAAATACTGAATGTTTAGAATGTGAACTAATATGTGACATGTGATCATGTGATAACAGAGTGTCAGTACTGGAGTTACAGGAGACTCAAAAACCCAGCAATGGCAAAACATTTGTGATGCTGTAAATGCCGTGTCAGACGCACAGTAACTGAAATTAAAAGAAAATGGTTTGACATGAAATAGTATTTCTTTAGCCCACGAATTTAATAATCCAGTCTTTATAACTACTCTAATTACACGGTTTTTTTCTTATCTTGGTAAGAGTGCTCTCGACCAGTTTTCTCTTACCTGAGAGCAAAAATAAGAAAACATTGGTGAATCCCAGAAATCAATGGGTACTAACAAAATAAGAACAAATAGTGGATATGAACAAAAATAAGAGGAAATCTCTTCGTATGAGAATCTGTATAATGTTTACTTTATGTTTATTTAACAGTACGTCAATTTCACCTCTGCTGGTTCTTCTTCCTACAGCCTTTTTTTAGTGGCATCTCTCCAATTCTTGAGCATGTGTGAGCGTATTTACCCTTATATATTGTTTAGGGGGCGTAATGCTAATAACAAACATTCGGCCACGCGCCTCCAATTTATGATCAAGTGGGATTCATCATTCAGCACACCTGGGTAAGAGCAGATTTGGATGGTTAAGAACGTTTGGTGCATCTGGAGTTGACTTTGCTTATTTTTTCTCTTAACAGAAAATTAAGAGAAAATATAAGAGAAATTTAAGAGAATGTTGCTGCATGAGGCCCAATGTTGAAACCCTGTGTGTGGGTGTTCTTTCGCACACTATAGAGAGTAAAGTGTACGGGGGGAAAATGCAGGTTGTTGGTGCCTTGTACCCTCGATCTGGTGAATCCAAACACTACATGTGTGATGTGAACGTGTAGGGGTGGTGTACAGTGTGCACTCAGTGAAAATGTGTTCTTTTACATGGTCTTCACAGAAAATGAGCCATGGCCAATGAGTTTCAGGTTTACAAAATATTTCATCATGCAATTTTCATTTTAGTGAACAACAACACCACACAAGCGTGAAGCTCTGTGATCAAATCATTCTGACTTGAATGCACACTGAAAGTTGTGGTTGACTTTTTTACTTGAAAGAGATATTTTCCAATACAGTCGTTCATCTAGTTTGTTTATCCAGTTTAATCTCAATCTAAGACTTGGAAGCGCTCCAACTGCCAGCCACCTCACACTGTCTATACAAAAACAAACAAGAACATTTGCCAATATAGCATTGATTAAACCAACTTTGATGCTCACAGTATTTAATGAAAAAAAAAAATTCTTCTTGAGGACAATCCCAAAGGTTACCCAGTGTATCACTGCCCACCTTTACTATTGTTAGTATAGTAGTAGACATCATTTTCAGGGACATTACTGATTCAGTGCTTGAGGTCACAATTAAGATGTATTGTTGTTTGTTTTTTAAATTTAGTTACTCAAATCTAATACGCGCACATTGTCAAAGACCAATCACAGATGAATGGAATTGTATTGAATAGCAGTGCATCATATTGTTACATATTTATATGTATCATTTTTCTGCCATGTTGTAGACCATTCATCTACATATTGTCTGAAAAGGATAGATGTAGACCCCTATTAGTCACTTGTGGGTTTTCAGGAACCTGAAGACACACTAACTTAAAATACATCAGATTTCCTCAAACTTATCGATCCATCTTGTGACTAGGGAATTATAACCTATATACGTGTCTAATATCACACACATACTGTATGTGAGGTGAGTTTTCAGGCAGTCACATAGAATGCGAGGACAGCTTACAATAATGGCTTAGAAAAAGAGGTTGGGGAAAGTAAGTCAGAATAATATGCTTCTCTCCTTCAACAACTAATGTCAAACTGCTCTTTAGCAATGTGCAGAGCCCACAGCTGCTTCAGTGGATCAATACTGTTGTGTTGGTCAGCTTCTAGTATCAATGCCTCTGTGTATTTGTCTGCCAACTGTTGCTAAAGTGGAAGTTGTTTGTAGTGAAGTTACCTGGATAGTTAAAAGTTAGTCCCTCACGCACACGCACACGCACACACCAAAGTCATATTTCCTTCAGTTTACTGTCTACTGTCTACACTGTCTATCCTCCTACACACATATTTTCTGTGACGCTGTGTCTCATACACACACTCACATCCACTTACTTTGTTTGCACACAAATTCTGTCGACAGCCAGTGATCTGTCAGTGCAGGGGTTGTTCTGGTGAACAAGTGTGTGTGGCTGGTGTTGCTGTGTGTGGGAGAGACGAGTAAAACGAACATCTGTTATGTTGCAGTATAATCAGCATAGCCGCGTGGGCGGCGGATATGAGAAAACTTCGGCGGAGAACGATACCGGGATTCAACGTGTTCCATCACATCCACAGGGCCGTCACTGAGTTTTATGACTGTTATCACACAAATGGGGGTACGTAAGGAGGTGGGACTCACTTTATGAGTGATAAGAGAGCGCCGGTTCGCAAAAAAACAGCCGTTAACGTCGTCCACAGTTTGCTATTGTCATCACAACAGCAGGCTTCATGGCAAGCTCTATTTCCCAGTTTGACTGGAGAACTTCCCCGGCTTTTCATGGGCGCATGGTAATGCATGATCTGCCTAGTTTTTCTAGTCTGGTGAAATACAATGGCTCTCCGGAGAGACAGACAGAGGGAGACAGGGAGGAAAAGAAAAAGACAGAGAGTGTGAAGTCTGATGAGGATGACCTAAATTAGACTTTGATGCAAATGGGTGTTTAATATGTGTTTGTGTGCTTGTCTGAAGGCATTTGATTATATGTTTGTCTGTGCATATATGTGTGTGATCTGTGCGTGTGTTCGTGCATGCATGTGTCTCTGCCAGAGTGTAATGGCGCCAGGCCCTCTAGCCACAGGCTACAATCCAAATGAGATCTGAGGAACTGTATGTCAAGCCAGCTATTCATCAAACATAACAGCAGTAAGAAGCAAGATTGAATGGTGGCGATAGCATCTTCAATCATCGAGTGTAGGAGGCCACTTTGTGGGTTTCATCTCCACAATATATGACATACAGGACTGTCAAGTGAATATGATAATGTGTGAAAAGATCTTCTGCGGGGGGGGCTGCTGTAATAGTTGCAAGGTAATTGACAGTTCAAAATGACATCCACAGAGGTGCAGCGGATATTGTGAAGTCTTTAGTATCAACAAAATAAGCTTCATACTGTATAGCAGAAGCTCCAGAACACTGCTGCTGATAGATGAGAGTTCAAACAACTTCACATCCAGTCATATTACTGCCAAACCAATCTGTTTTCAATTATGTTAATATGGAATGATTTTAGATGAGTAATTATGTTTCGGGGGAAATCTAATGGCAGCCAGAAACATTCATAATAAACAAATATACAAAATCAACAATTAAGCTCAATTACAATATTCAGATACAATGCAGACAATAGTGTGAAGGTTATGTGTAGCCAACAATAAGGGTTTGAAAGACTGAAGAGACTGAAAGTATGAGACCGAAAGTTGTAGTATTAGTTTACTGAACATAAAAGTTTGAACCAACACACTGAACTTTCAACTGAACTGAAGACATTTGAGATTATTGATGAACATTGCTGTGTTATAAACAGTGAGACAAGCCTTTTTCACAGTGTGTGTCACATGTGTGTCGCAGTGGGAAAAGCACATGTGTAAATAATAAAATCAATGACGGCTGGATTCCATTTAACTGTTTCAGTTTCAGAGTCCTGGTATTATGCATGCTCGCTCACTGTCACACTGTGATTGCTTACTAGGACACCTGAATATACAATGGAGTCATCATTAATGTTATTAGTAACATCTGTGCTTTTCCTACTATAAGAGTCTGCAGTGAAAAAGGCATATTGCTTACTGATGTGTGCACTGAAGTGCATTTGAGCATTGATGCTGCTGACGTTCTAATCTTGGAAAAAGATGAACAACATAGTCAGTGACTATACAAATCTTTGAACTGAAGTGAAGAACGAAGTGATTTGTAATTTCCGCCTCTACTGTCACTCCCTATTGCCTCTACTGCATCTGCTGCACCTGCTAGGATGGGTTAGCTAGCTTGGCCCTAGACCACCATCTTGGCAGTCACTGAAGGTGGCAGACTGTGGGGTGAAGACCTTTTCCACTTCAAATGAGCTTTCAGTTGCAAATGTATGATCACTTGGGCACTGGAGACACTGTCACTTCCATGTTGACTAAAAAAGACACTTTAGGTAGCAGTTGCAGGCCGATATATGATATACCCATAGGTTAGAATCGTGTGTGCTCAATAACATTCTGTTCACTGGGATCAAAAATACAAGCGGTTAAACTGTTTCTTTCAAAACAAAGCAAACCAACAAACAAAAATCTTCCTTCACTTAGACTATATGAATTCTGATTCATTTCCCACTGTAAACAAAATGGCATTATGTATCCAGGTCCACAGAGGCTAAGCAATGTAAAAGACAGGAATGGATTACTGGGGTTATACCTTTTTACATGTACTGTCTTTTAACTCTAAAATAACTGCATTTGAAAGTTGGGTTAAGATTGCATTATGTAAAGTTGCGGCATCTGTACACAGTATTGATTACAGTGTTTGCCAATCTATTGCTATAATCGCCTGTAGAGACCCAGGTTGTAGAAAAAAAAAAGAATATTACTCCAATGATTTTACTATAGTTGTAATACATGAATGTCGTACTGTGGGAATAAGAGTTGAAAACGTTGGCAGTGAAACTTAGCAGTGGAATGTACCACTTCTTTGTCCTATTCGAAGTGCATTGGAGAGGCACATTTGAACCCTTCATAAGAACAAAGACAACAACTTCCCTGCCAAAAGCCAGATGAGAAAGAGAAAGGTGAAGGAACTGAGTCGCAGTTAATCAGACGGCAGTCACTTTTTCACACAGCCGAATTCAAAAGCAAAGGCAAGTAACTTCAGAAGGACAGAACAGACTGCAAGTGTTTGTCACTGCAGCTAGACGAGTCCATGGACCCCAAGCATGCATTTTCATTAGGATGGTTGGTGCTAACAGCTAACAGTGACAGCTAACAGTGACAGCGAAAGAGGAACTATGAACGATGTTACCAATGAAAGAACACACACAGGGTGAGGACATTTTTCGGACATTCAGTGTTGACAAAACCCAGCTCCCAATGTCTAAGTTGGTGTCAATCACCAACGATGCAGCGCCTGCGATGGTGGGCCATTCCAATGGAATCATTGCCAAATGCAAGAAGGAGGACACATTTCCCAACTTCATTAACTATAACTGCATAATACACCAACAAGAGCTATGTGCGAAAATGCTGAACATGAAAGAGGTCATGGATGTGTCAATGAATGTCGCCTGTTCTATTCGGGCCAGATCTCTTCAGAGACGGCTGTTTTGTGCTTACATGGAGGAGGCTGACTGCAACCACACCGACCTCTTGCTACACACCGATGTCAGATAGCTGAGTACGGGCAAATTCTTGCAGAGACTTTGAGAACTTCTACCTGAGAAAAGGGAGTTTCTTCTCGGCACTAAATATGCAGAATACAAACAACTTGATGACGATCAGTGGCTGAACAGATCTGACCAACATGTTGAATGAGCTTGATTTAGAGCTGCAAGGAAAAGACAAAACTGTTGTTCTGGATAGTTTAGAACTTACTCACGGAGGAAAAGTATCAAAACATAAGGAAATGTGCTGCTTTATAGACTGAATTTTTCGGCTTGACTTATTTGTGTGAGTCAGCCTTTTCCCACATGAAGATTATTAAGTCCAAATACCGTTCCACTATGACTGATGATCATTTGGAGGCCTGCTTGAGACTAGCTACCAGCAGTCCGGATTATGCAACCCTAGCTGACTCCATTCAGTGCAAGTCATCAGAATAAGTTAGCGACCCGAAATCTATTGAAATATACTGTGCTTTGGAGGTTTTGTTATTATTCTATTATTGATCCATGGTATTAAAAAAATAGAATGAATAAGCTACAAAGCTAAAAGTAATATACAATATGTATATTCTTTTTTGAATGTGTTAAAATAAAATCAATCAATCAATCAGTAATGCATCTGTCATGTTTTGTTCCACTCTCTGACTGATGCAATACAGCCGGTTTGTCGGTTTATTTGGAAACTAGAATTACCACCCTGTGGGTGTATGCCTCCACCAACCAGTCACGATGCAGTTTACATCCATGTCCGTCCAGAATCCATGTCTGTCCAGACTCATATAATATATGTAGTGAAGACTTTGAAGGAATTTAATAAAAGGCATTAAGTGTATTTTTTGGCGAAATATCACTATATATGTATGATTCCAGTGGATAATTTCCAGTGAGAAACATGCTGTCTTCACTTAGAGACAATTTTTACGGAGGAGTACAGAGGACTGATAGAGAGCTTCGTCACATGGTGCAACAACAAACACCTGAAGCTCAATATCAGCAAAACCAATGAGCTTGCGGAGGACTAGCAGAGGAACAGGAGGCCCCCTGTCCTGGTTGTCATCCACGGAGAGGAAGTGAAGAGGGTGGACAAGTACCTTGGAGTCTAAATCAATAAGAAACTGTCATAATTAGCGTATGAATTCTTGAGTTATGGCCAAAAGCGTGTTTTGTGTGGTCACAGTGACCCTGACCTTTGACATTTGACCACCAAATTCTAATCAGTTCATTGCTGAGTCCAAGTGGACGTTTGTGCCAGATGTAATGAAATTTCTCCCAGGCGTTCCTGAGATATCGCGTTCACGGGAATGGGACGGACGTGAGGTCACAGTGACCTTGACCTTTGACCTTTGACCACCAAATTCTAATTGGTTCATCCTCGAGTCCAAGTGTACGTTTGTGCCAAATTTGAAGAAATTACCTTAAGGCGTTCCTGAGATATCGCGTTCACGAGAATGGGACGGACAACCCGAAACCATAATAATAAATTAAAAAAATGAAAGAAGAGGAACATTAGGTGAATCTTGATAGCCTGAACAGGAAAACAAATAAGTGCCTCCCACAGAACCTCAAAGGACAAAAACAACACACATAAAGAAACACGCTGCTGCTTGAACTTGTCGTGCATCTTGAACAGCGCAATAACACAATAATGTGACCACAGAGCATCATCCATAGGAAAATGTGTAGGGCTGGGGGAAAACAGTTCTCATTAACCTCTGGCTGGTGTGGAGGGAACGGGGAGCAGCAGAGTGACTCAGCTTTAATATTAAAGAGACTTTACCCTTCTGGTTGTTATTATGAAATACAGTATCCACAGACGCAGCAGCTCTCCTGGCGAGGGTGTTTTTAATAAAGCCTTACATTTACTCTTGTGCACAATATAAACAGATTCCAGACCAAACTGGCAGAGATATGTCAGGGCTGCTAAGAGTATAGTGAAATAAATTATGAGCTACATGTGTTTCCTGTATTAGGCCACGATAAAGATTAAAGGGGACACTTGTGGTGTGTGGCTAGTCTTGCATCATTGCATTATTACACCATTTTAGCTGTTTACTTGCAGCAGGGCTGTGTCACTGCAAATCTATACATGACATAAATACTAAACCAACCCAATGGGCTCCTTCTAGTTAAATAG
This sequence comes from Oplegnathus fasciatus, assembly GCA_003416845.1. NCBI lineage: Eukaryota > Metazoa > Chordata > Actinopteri > Centrarchiformes > Oplegnathidae > Oplegnathus > Oplegnathus fasciatus. The sequence goes on along the minus strand of NTHP01000017.1, from coordinate 43,579 downwards.
GTGTTTTCATAACTGATTATTTTTAGGGGGAAACATAATGTTGCTAGAATCATATTTTTATTTGACAGACAGTTTGTATTGAGTTCCTGCAGTGGTGTGGCCAAGTGCCACAAGTGCCACATTGAAAGACAGAAAAGGCAGTTTCCACCTTCTGACTACTTGTCTCACACACTGTGGTAGAATAAGGGAAACAACCCTAAAAATCAACCTCAGGTCAACTTCTGAGTACTACTTCAGCTGTATATAATGTTAGTGGCCTGGTGAACAGTCCCCCAAAAGGACAATGCTGGTCATTAAATAAAGAAATTAAAACTAAAGTATAAATATAACCCATGGTTCCTGATGTAATGCTGACAGCGAGCCATGTCTGCTTCTTAATTAGATAATGAGACTTTCCACATTTCCACAAGCATCACATCCTGCTTCGCGCTAACATGGTTGAAGTGCCAAAGACACTGGTCAAGCGTGTTGCAGTGTAAGCAGACTTGAAGAAGTGTGTGAAGTTAACCTTAATTGTCTCTATTTGGGTCATCTATGATAGTAGCCAAGGTTTCCTGACTCGTTCAATAATAGAATAATAACAAAACCAGCTCAACATGATCTACCAACCAAAAAAAAAACCAACCTCAACCTCAGTTTCTTCTCCAAATGGAAAGCACATGAATGTAGCAAATGGCTCAAGTAAAAGTCAAATCAAAGTCAAATCAAAGTCTAACTGGACATTTTCAATCTTCTCTGTGTAGAATCCACTGTCAAGTTGCACACATTCCTTCCCTTGCTTCTCCAGCTCAGATGCAAAGCAGTGCTACAGCTTTGAGGTTGTAGTTTTGCTAGCATTAACTGAGCTGGTCATGTCAACAACAGTTTTGTCTTTTCCTTACAATTCTAAATTAAGCTCATTCAACATGTTGGTCAGATCTGTTAAAAATGCCAACTCTAGCAGCCACTGATTGTCATCAAGTTGTCTGTATTCTGCATTTTTAGTGCCGAGGAGAAACTCCCGTATCTCAGGTAGAAGCTCTCAAAGTCTCTGCAAGAATTTGCCCGTACACAGCCATCTGACATCGGTGTGTAGCAAGAGGTCGGTGTGGTTGCAGTCAGCCTCCTCCAGATAAGCACAAAACAGCCGTCCCTGAAGAGATCTTGCCCAAATACAAGAGGAGATTTTCATTGACACATCCATGACCTCTTTCATGTTCAGCATTTTCACACATAATGCTTGTTGATGTATCACGCAGTGATGGTTAAGGATGTCGGGAAATGTGTCCTCCTTCTTGCATTTGGCAATGAATCCACTGGAACGGCCCACCATCGCAGGCGCTTCATTGGTGGTGATTGACACCAACTTAGACATTGGGAGCTGTCAACAATAACCAAAAAACGTCCTCACCCTGAGTGTGTTCTTTCGTTGGTAACATCGTTAATAGTTCCTCTTGCGCTGTCATGTCTAATGAAGATGCATAATTGCGCTCTATAGCTTAGGTCCATGGACTCATCTAGCTGCAGTGACAAACACTTGCAGTTTGCTATGTCTTTTTGAAGTTACTTGCTTTTGCTTTTGATTTCCACTGTGTCAAAAGCGACTGCTATCGATTACCTGCGATTTCAGTTCCTTCACCTTTCTCTTTCTGATCTCTCTTTTGGCAGGGAAGTTGCTGTCGTAGTTCCTCTGAAGGGTTCGAAAGTGCCTCTCCACGTCTCGTTTCTTCTCAATAGTGATGCTACTTTGGCAGATTAGGTAAGCGCACTTCGATTTGCACATAATGAAAAGAGTCTTCCTCCCAATCCACATCGATGTGGTACATTTTCGGCTTCTTACTTGGTCCCGCACTCATTTTTATATCGTTCCTTTGCTATTACATATTAAATTCAATTGGTAGGCTAGGTCGCTATGAATGAAAGAGGTTAGCTGACTAGAGTTTGCCCTTAGCTAGCTTTGCACCCTGGTTTTCTGTTGTCAATAGCAGCAGACTGGCTGCTCCTTACGTTAAGTGCTAGAAGCCAAAGAGACGAGGGATGAAAATTAGAAAAATCTGTTGTTGGATGGACTTTTTTGAATGACACACAATCTACCAGCACGGCCTTTGCAATCAAATGGAATATTGTAATTCTATATTTTACATTCACCTTTTATGTCCCACATACAGTTCAGACAGTAAATCGCACAGGAACCTCTAAAATCTTCTCATATGTGTTCCTGGATCTAAGAAAATCTGTTTGGATTTATTTTGTCTTAGACTGCCTCTATAGTTGATAACCTTCTTGTCAACAAGACCGTCAATCTTCAGAAACATGCTGTCACATCGGCATGTGTTGGACCTCGTTAAGGTCATCCAGCTCGTTACCCCCATTAGGGGGCTGGCTCATTAGGTCTCATTAATAAGCAGCATACAATTGAGGGCACAACGAAGCATGCTGGAAATGTTTCTGTAATTGACAGGAGATACAGTATATATAAATGATAAGTCTGTTAATATTCTCTAGTTTTATTATTGCAAACCATACCATCAAAAGACCAAACCAACAATGAATCTATCTTACTCCTAATAAATAGTGTGTGTAGACTGTATGGCTTATCCCTCTGTGCAATAGAGACAGAGATCAATGAAGTGGGTGTTGTTGCAGTGGGTGACATGTTCCTTCACTATGCAAAAAAATGCCCCTAACAGATGCAATATTTCCTCCTGTTTGAGTAAGTTTTGCTAAAAACTACAGTGACCAGCTGTTTTAGGAAATTACTTTTCCTAGCTTTTATAAACTTGTGGGGCTTTTGTTTTAGATATACATCTTCTGTAGTAACCAATGGACTTGAGATACAGAGTGATGGACAGGGTAGGAAAGCCATAAGGTAATGAGAGGCAGACTTTGGGCTGTGTCCAAAATCACTTCCTATTTACTATATAGTGCACTATATTTACCCTTCGTCATTTAGTTTGAGTGTTTCGGATCAGAAGAAACTCCCCCCCAGAAAACCTGGAAAGAAAAATGGAAGAAACCTCAGGAAGAGCAACAGAGGAGGGATCCCTCTCCCAGGAAGGACAGACATGCAATAGATGTCATGTGTACAGAATAGACCAACAACAGAACATCACAGTAAATGCAATTATGATGACAGAAAGGTAGTTTGTATAACATAAGTGAAGAGGAAGGATCCAGGAGGACACTGAGCAGCTTCAGGTGTCAAAAAAAACAAACAACTAAAACAGAAAAAGTAGTGTCCATGATGACACAAAATATGATTTTGTGATTCATACGTGTTTGAAATCTCTTTTTACTGCTCATGAAAGTAAACTACTAGTGTCTATTATATAGAGAGTGAATGAGGGTGTGATTTCAGACACAGCTTTCATCTTTTCATGGGGTTTGTTGACAATAAAAAAAAAAAATAGAATAGCACCAGCCTAATCCTCAAATTTTACCTTATGAAATGCTTGTTTTTGAGCATCAGTGTTCCATAAAAGATATTTAAGGCTTACAGTGTGGTACATTGACAGCTCTATCAGCCTGTCACAGACAGCTGTGGTGATTGCCACTGGCTCAGACCACTTCAGCTCAGCCCAGACTTCTTCCTCTTTGATCAAGTTTGGATTTTCTGGCTTGAGAATAACTGACGGAGACAGCACAAGTGAGTTTTAAACCCCAAAACTTCAGCAGCTTGTAGTTTAATCACTGTGTCACTGGTTGTGATCAACAAACCTTCCACGGACATGTACATTAAGGGAATTAGGTGCTGGGAGGCATTTAAAGTATGACATGTTTCATCTTTTGATAAAATCACTGTTGGTCATAATTACAAACATATGCCCCAATTTTTTTTTTCATGCTCTGGGCAAATTTGGGAGTCTTCTGGCATAGTTCCCTAGTGAATTAAGTCTTCAAGTGAATGAATGAATGCATCAGAAACAGCAAATTATAGTTGGCAGAAGAGCACCATCCTTGTAGTTGTTATTACTTTGACTTTGAAATATTGTGGTCATTTTAAGATGAGGCCAAACTGAAGAACTCACATTAATTATGAGAAGAGTAACACTGTAGCCATGGGTACATGTGAATGCACCAGTATTAGTGTAGTGTATTGGCTGATATGATCCTTTTATTAAAAATGGGATCCAATTAGTGTGGTCCATCTCTTGTGTGTACATATAGTGGTCGAATGGCTATGATGCTGTTTTATTGATTCCATATTAAGCCTGTATATGCCATAATCCTGATGCAAGATTTTGTCTAAATTAAAAATACATACCATTACCTGCTGCTTTACAGTCACTGAAGGTAGATGCAGAGGGCAGTTTTGAAGTCCTAATATTGCCTTAGTAACAGTTGAGAGCGGTGGAGCCTGCAGAGCCCGTTAGAGGGATCTGCTTGTGCTCATGGAGCTCAGGTTACAATGTGTGCCAGTGTGAAATGTGAGGTTATACAATAAAAGCGATTATTATTTATATAACGATAAAACATACAGTATATACTGTATACATCAGATTCAATGATTTGATCAAATTCATCCAGAAATTACCACTTCCACACATACCATTTCACTTGGAAATATTGTATATCCCATGATGGAAGTTTAAATACAGCTCATACAGCTCATATATTGTTTGTTTCATTCATTCAAACAGAAATGTAAAAACATTTTTTTATTTTGAGGATGAATAACAGTGTCATATCAGTGTCTTGCATGGGCCTCGTATGCTCTGCACATTAGTACTGGGTGGATGGATAAACTGTTGTCTGCTAAGAGATAGTTCCAACACGTAACTCCCTCTAAAACCATAAAATGTGATTTTTGCATTGCATTTCTTTTGCACAGATTAAACAAACAAGGTTTAAAGCTGCAGGTCTCTCCCTCTCCGCTGCGCTCCAGCTAGCCTCCAAAGCCCCTCCCCGCAGAGCAGCTCGATCTAATTCTTTCTTTTTAGCTTGCTTTTCTTCATTGGTCTTCTTCTGTTTACTTGTCTTTGTTGTATAAGCTGTTGTTGACAAAGGAGGGATGGGCAGTTTTCTCATTGCTTGGTTGTTTGTCCGCCATTGCGTCCGCTCACTGAAGATATGGAGCTTGATCGACTTAACACACGCGCGACAAGGGGAGCTGTGAGACACTCCTCCTGCCTCTGATTGGTTGTTTTTAACCGGGAGCGGCAGATTCTTGCAAATGGCATTAGGCCCAGAAGGTGGAGCCAGAGGAGCCTGACTTAATGGGATAATTAATTAGCTTTGGAGATGTTGGTAGGAGGACATCCTCACAAACAGACCACAGACAGCTTGGCGGTTACACCTCCTCCACTCTAGTGGTCAATACTGGAGCCCCCCAGGGCTGCGTGCTCAGCCCCCTCCTGTTCACAGTGTACACCCATGACTGCGATCCCCGACATGGAGAGAACTCTGTTGTGAAGTTTTGGGATGACACCACCATCATTGGCCAGATTACAAATAATGAGGAGAATTCATATCGGAAGGAAATCAACAAGCTTGCAGAGTGGTGCACAGAGAACAACCTACTACTCAATGTCAGCAAAACGAAGGAGCTGATCACTGATTTTAGAAAAAAGGAGATGAAGACACACACCCCTGTCTACATCAGTGGAGCTGAGGTGGAGCAGGTGATCATCACGCAACTCCACCCTGGTAAAGAAAGCTCAGAAATGGTTGTATTTCCCAAGGAAACTTAAAGCAACTCTAAGGAACTTTCATTTTGTGTTGATTTTGGCAGTGCCTGTGGACAAAAGTGATAACGTTTCACCACAGCCTCGTGTCGCAAAGATTTTGATCTGGCTAACACCTGCATTGTTTTGGAAGCAAGTGAAAGAAAGACGTAACTTATTTTTAATATTATTTTCCTTTTTTAAACACAGTTGTTTGCAGAATGCATAGTGATGAGGTAATTTATCTATTTGTGGCTATGTAAGATTAATAACTGTAATATGATGATGGTGATACAAAGTAAACTTTATTTTAGTACCGTTCATACACCTAACATTAGGTTACACGTTCCCTCCGCCTCACTTCCCACTGCTAGGAGACTACTTCGTCGGGAGGAGAGCGGATGGCAGCTCTGGAGATGGACCTTCAGTTAGCGGCTGTAGCGCTGGGGGTCTGATCCCGAACCGGACTGCCCCAACTCCCCGCCCGTCAGCAAACTTTCTGTTGCTGCCGGTACACAGGTTAGACTCAGTGCTGCCGCTGGCCACCAGCCTGCTGCGCCAGGCCTCCCAAGTGGAGCCTATGTATTGGAAACGCTCTCCTCAAAATAGTAAGCTAACAGCAAGATATAGCTCAATAGCAAGACCAACATAAAATATTATGTTATAAGCCAGCTATATTACAGTAATGTCCACCGTGACCGAACATTATACCTCCATGGACTGTAAAACCACATCTCGCAATGTATTTCATAAATAAAATAGACAAATTACATACATGAGGAGGAAGAGGGTTAGTATCCCCCAGTATCAGACAAAACCATAAAATATAACATCAACAATACAATTCTCTAAAGAAAAATCTCCCCCTGCCTCCTTTTAACTGGCTAACGTACTACTCACTGCAAAACTTTGCCTGGGAAAATGTAAACATAGGCTCTGCGTGCCATAAATCGCTTCCTGATTTCGCAGACCAGGGACAGGGATGAAGAATAAATACTAGGAACTACTAGAAACTGCCGATCTTCTCGGTGTTGGTCTCGTTTGCTTATGTAGGTCATATAGAGGTATCAGTGTTAAACTGAGACTGTTTCATAACCTTAAACATGAATTTGCTCATTGTGTGACTTAAACTGAACCTTTACTATGAAACATAAGCCATTACGTAAACAGTCGTACCTCTCCTCCCATCACTTCCTGTAACCGTAACTATAACCTGATATCACCCGAACAACGCCCCCGGTTAAGAAAACCCCTCACTTACCTCTTTTTCGTCTGATGGCTCTCTGACCTCCACTGTGTAGTCTGCTCGGGGCAGACACACCAAACTCTTTTTCTTACGGCAGTGACGTGAGAGCCTGCCTAAGAGTAAACAAGTTTAGCTAGTGTCAGCAGCTACGACACAAAGTCTGCCAGCTAACTTTATTTTGGAATATATATTATTTTTGAAAGGGGCACGTTGAGGTTGTTCTTGGGGGGGAGGGGGTTTAAGTGAGTCTTACCGATATCCGCCTCCTCATTTACACCGACCACCTGAGGATAGTTAAAGTTAACATGGAGATCCACTTCAGGGACCTAGTGAACCTTGATGTTCCTGTCTGGGTGGTGCAGCCCTTTCAGGTGGATAAGACCAAATGCGAGCCCGCTATCCAGGAGCATCTTGTCGATATACAGAGCGACGAGGAGGCCCAGGCTACTTTCCGCACCTCTGGCAGCATGTGGGTAAGATATGCCCAGCATTATCCGGCTCTCTGGGAGAAGACCAGGCTTGGACTTGATGGCCTCAGGCGCACTATGGCTGAAACTAACTAACTTCTCTGCAACCCGCAGTGAAGAAACTGGAAGAAAAGCACCCAGCGCAGGGCTCACGCTAACTTTCAAAGCAATTTAGCTTATTTCCTTCAAAAGTTAAGATAAATAGGCCTAATATAGGATAGCCTACATATCCTTCAGCTTTTTTTCCAGTAGCCTCAGACTTTTTCCTTGGTAGGCTGCTCTTGTTTTCTGTTGGAACAATTAACAAGAATACTTCCTGTTTGGCATTTCTGATTGGATGCTTTGTGATCAATAACGAGACCTAATTAAAGTTTGAATGTCAAATTTCTAAGCGTTGCATTTGTTTAACACTAATAAATATAATTTCTATTCACATGGCTTTTTTGTTCCCCAGTTAACTAATGATAATGATATTCCAATGCTGCCCAATTTTAATGATATAACACAGAATAATAATCAACATTAATATTCAGGGAAGATAATTAGCCTACATTTTATTTGATGGGGGGCGGTAAGGGACCTGGGTAATGGATGGGGCGCGCTGGCCCAAAAAAGGTTGAGAACCATTGTCCTACACGGATCACACACACATCCACTTTGAATCGGCCTTAAACATAGCTACACACGCAGAGAGAAAACTCAAAGCTCCCACTTCACACACTCTTTGTTTCTGACCTAACACATGCACACACTCACACACACACTCCATATTGTTCTGTAGTTAAGTACATTTAGTTACATATTGTGTGTTTTGCTCTTGTCATCTTTTAAATAGATGCTTTTGAATATACATGCTGGTCTTTAATGTTGCATAAGAGTGAATGCTGCCAACCTGTTCTACTGTTCTGAACTCCAAATCCCTTCAATTTTTACTGGCTATTGAGATGGTAATTTTGCTTGTAGTTATTAATTTAATTATTAGTCAGAGTTCCAAATTTGATGAGACTAAATTAATGAATTAGCTATCAATTTTCCCTTTTCGAAGGGTGGGGTCCTGAAGTGAATTTAATGTGAGTTAAATTCTGTTATTCAATATAAATACTGATTCATCCTGATAACCGAAAGTGTAAATCTGCTGCTTCGTCTTAATGCATTTACTGCAATATTTTAATGCCTTTTAAGCTGCTGCACCTACAGCATCATTGGTACTCATCTACCAAGCATCAGTGATATCAGTGAGGTGAGGTGCCTGCATAGAGCCCAAAGGATACTAAAAGACAATACCCACCCCAGCCACAGCCTGTTCACCCTGCTGCCATCCGGCAAGCAATACAGAAGTATCCGCTGCCATACTACCAGACTACAGAGCAGCTTCTTTCCTCAGGCTGTAAGACTCCTCAATTCATCCTCCACACTCCACCATAAATAATAGTTTTGCTTTTGGGTTTTTGTTTGTGTAGCATGAAGAGACTACAGCTTGCATTTCATTGTACAACCCTGTGTTATAGAATCGTTAATGAATGAACCCTTGTATCTTTTCACTTTGGACAAAGACAGGTTAGCTTCTAAGGATAGGGTTGAAGGACAGAGGGTGTCATATGCTGTACAGATTGTAAAGCCCCTTAAGGCAAATTTGTGATATGGGCCTATATCAATCAAACTGACTTGACTTTGTCCACCTGCTTCCTGTCTTTATACTAAGCTAGGCCTCCAAACCTGGACTCCAAAATCTGACATTCCACAACACTAATTTGAAAATTTGCATCCAGTCAGATTTCACTGAAAGGTGTCACAAATGTTTGCTGACTTAAAAAGTAAGAATTTCTACAACTTTGAGGGTGGTTACAGTTTTTTTCGATCGCTAACATGCATTGTTCAAAACTGAAGTCACATTGTCAAAACTCTTCACACAGTCAGCGAAACAGAAGTCTATGTGGACCAAACTGTGAATCATTTTCATTGCTTTCACACAAAATGCATTCAATGACCACATTTTCCAAAATCCATGAAAAAAAAGGATATTGAAGGAAATCGCTGCATTTCTGATTCATTCTTGTTCCATATACTTCAGTACAGTCAATAAGGTGAAAGGGTGTTATTCTTATTCTATAATGAAATACTGATTTATGTGAAAAATAATTCAAACTTCAAAGATAAAAGTTCATAATTTCTGTAATGCTCCCTGTTGTTTGTGTTTTTTAGGTCAGTGTGTTATGAGTGTATGAGTGTATGTATACTTTCTGAGTGAGAATTGTTGCCAGTGTTCTGGTCCAACAAGCTTATTTTGAGACATGTGTGAAGTGTTTTGGTGGTTTGAGTGAGTTTTGGAGGTGAGATTAACTGTTTGATCAAGATGCATGTTGGTAATGAAGACTGTATGAAGAGTTTTGAAAAAGTAGCTTCAGTATTGACTGATGCTTGTTAGCAATTGAAAAAAAACTGTAATGTTCAGATTTGTAGTGTAAATCTGAATTAACCTAGTCTCAAATGATTTTCCTTTAGTGTAATGAACTGTGTTCCACTGTTATACGTAGCAACAGACAAAACTCTTCACATAATACAACCAGTTTTGTTCAGTTTGTGAAAATCAATTAGCAGTGTTGAATTATAACTCAGTCCTACACTAGGATATCAGATAGAGGTCCTCTGTCATCATGATGCTTATTTTTTCCATATTGCTGAGCCTTATTGCATATTTTTGTTGCCTTCTGTCAGTTGGTGTTAAAGGTGAATCTGTATATAACATTCTATATGACATAGCAGTAATATGACATTTGACTTGATTACACCCAAAGAACAACATATAATGTGGACAGATATACTAAATTCATGAAAATGGTCAGCTTTAAAATTGCATGCCTGCTTGGATGCCTGCTATTTTTTGCCTCAATTGAAAAATATTATTTTTCATGTGTCGTGTGTGTGTGTGTGTGCACAGACAACAGTAGAAGTGTAATGGTGTTTTTCCAAGCCTCCTGTACTGAGGTCACCTGTGATTCTCACGTCTGATTTGACCCACAGAAGCGTGAAGATGGGCCAGAGGGAGCGGCCTGAAAGATTTATGAGACTGACATAAAGAGTGGGTTTGACTCCTGGAGCTGTGTTTCTGAACTCTCACATGGGCACATGATTGTATGTGCACATACACAGACATACATTCACAATAGCAGGAATGGTGCTTGTGTGTTTGCGTGCCATCACATGTCCTGACCTCCACTGTGTGAATAAAGGACGAGGCAGGATCACATAAATAAGGAAAACTATAATTACCTTGAGGACCAGTGTTATCTTATTGCAACTGTAATTACACTGGTACATGTAGTCTGCTGTGTGCTCTGTACTGCCCATTCACTTAAAGGCAACATGTTACATGCACAAGGCACAGTGAGTGGGAAGAATTTGAGGTTGGGGGTGGTCAATAGGGGCCTACAGCTAATTTTTACCAGAGGGCCTCCTAATGTTGCAATTACATTATCATGTAAACACAGTCTTTGCACACACCTCTGCCATAATTGTGTGTGTAGTGTGTTCCAACATGTTTTGGCTTGTGGCCTTCAGCACAGTCATCATACAAGTCATTACAAAGAACATTTAAATAAGATGAGTATGAAAGAAAAAAAAATATAGAAAAGACAACCAATACATACACAGATAGCCAATGGGGTATTCACACATAGATGGGGTTTGGTACTGTATGTGGTCATGTGGTCAGGTCAATCAATCGGCTGTGGCTCAGGAGGTAGAGCGGGTCGTCCACTCATCAGATAATCGGCGGTTTGATCGCCGGCTCCAACAGTCCGCATGTTGATGTCGAAGCTACTGAATCCCAAATTGCTCCCAAAGGCATAGCCATCGGTGTATATGTCCGTGTGAATGAGCATTATATTAGATCCTGATGAGCAGGATGGCACCTTGCACGGAAGCTTCCCCATCAGTGTATGAATGTGTATTGTAAAGCGTTTTCAGTGGTCGGAAGACTAGAAAAGCGCTATATAAGTGCAAGTCCATTCAATCATAATTTTAGTTGTATGTTTCATGATGACCCTTATGAAGGCTACGAGGCATTGGTCTCACAATAAAGTTGCTGAAGTTTTGACCTCTTTCTCTTCCTCATGCACCTTTGAAGCTGTGCTTCAAATTCTACATTTCAAATTTGTTGAACTTTGATTTGATCTTTGTGAGTGCAGCCAATGGGTGAAGGCTTCTGGCTGTGCTGTGATTCAATATGGAGGACAATATAATGGGGAGTATTTCTGAATCATCATCATCTTATTGGGACCAAACTAAAAATGTTTGCTGGATGAAATGTCAGCCTTCAAAGATTCAGCTACCAAGTTTGTTACAAGAATGCTGTTTGACCTAACGACTATTAACAGAGTTCATATTGTAACCTACCGATCTTTCAAAAAGTTGTTCCTCTTGGCAATCAGGAAACAGCAGAGGAGAAATTATAAGAGTTGAAAATAGTAGTTCACTTTTTCAAAACTCTTCACACAAGCAGCACAGCAGAAGTCAATGTGGACTAAACTGTGCATCACTTTTCTTTTACACAAAATGCATTCAATTACCACATATTTCAAATTTCATGAACTGTTTTCTCACTCAAACTTAATCACCACCAAGGTTTATGACCACCAGCAACATGATCAGATGTCCCTCTTGGATGCCATGAATGCTGGAGGTCTGGACATACCTGCAGAAGATTGCCAGGATGGATCGGGCATGCAAAAAGATTCTTTCCCAGCTGTATTGCAAGTGAGGACATAAGGTGTGATGTGGATGAAAACTTATAGCCGAATGCAGAATTGTATTTCTATATCTGTAGCTCTCCCATACAAGTATGTATAGTGAATATGTGTAGTTTTGTATCACATTACTGGAATTATTTTAGTTCCATTTTGCGCACTTGGAATCACTCTGCAAAAATGGCAAAAAAGCCTATTGAAGCATATTGCAGCATTTCTGATTAATTTCTACATACTGTATACTGTAGGGTAGCACGATCATGCAATAAAGAAGTGACCTTATATTGGTTGTAATGGAATTGTGGTTTATGCCAAGTAAGAGATGTGTAACTTAGCAAGCGTGACTTAGCAACTGTAAAAAAAAAACTGCAAATCCTGCTATAACTGATTTTTTTGGTCACTTGAGGGGAAACGGAAAAAGGTGTGAACACAAGATTAACATATCATCACTATTTAAGTTGATGACCTTGTTAGCAACTAGTTGCCTATTTACACATAGCATTCATTTGGACTTGTGTTTGTGTCCACTTGATTAATGTAAGTCTAATATTCACTGTCATTTAGCTCTGTTTTCGGTCTCTACCAACTTGTGAGGAAAACATCTGGCTGTTTAGCCCCTGAATGCTCCACTGTGTTCACCAGCTACTCTCTAACTGTGTCTGCCTGCTGTTTGCTGCTGAGGAGGTAGTATACAGCGGGTTTTTAAAGCTTTGTCATTGAAAACAGCTGCCTGCTGTGGTCCAAAATGACACTACGAGAGCGGTGAGAGTGAACTACAACAGTAAGGTTGTGGCCAGACAGCTAAACAATGAGCTGAAACTCACTATAAAGCTCTGTAAAGACCAGGAGAGCTGCAGATTCTCTGCAGGTGCATCACTACAGGAGACCACTTTTGTACTGTCACGTTGTTCTTTCATTGTCATTTCATACATTATAATTTTAAAGATATCCATTATAGCCGCCATAAGTACTTACAAATTGTTATTTGCCAATAATTTTCAAACCAGAGGAGTCCCAAGAGGACAACAGCCACTCTAAACAACAATGGTAAATGATGTATCTTAGCACGACCGTTCTTGTAAACGCAAGCTTCTCATAATGAAGTCTTCTGCTTGTTTTCTTCACTGGGTCGCATTTTGATCAGAGTTGGAGGTGGAAACTCATCCTTTGCACAGAGAGCCATGATTACCAGAAAAGTATTGTACAGTACATATAATACAAAACAGTACAGTAAGGCGTTGCTGTGAAAGGGAATGTTAGTTCTATCCATTGTATTTCTATAACATTTCAGTAGACTAATGTATTTAACACACGGTCTTATTAAGGCCAGCTGGACCCAGATTCTCTGCTACGTACTTTGTGTAATTTACAGTGTGTGTGTGTGTGTGTGTATGTGTTTAAGGGTCCATTCAGGTGTGGCCTTAGCGTTTGTTAATTGAATTCTTCTGCACACAGCCAAGGAGAAGAGTAATTAAACAGATGCATGAGCTCTGAAAGCAGAACACAGCTTCATCCATAGCCAGAGTTTTATTAGCTAACACTGGTTCTCATGTGAAGTCATTACTGTACCGCTGATGCCACTGAAATCAACTGCTTTACAGTGAACGCCACACTGCAGTGTTTCATATATAAATATAGTGCTCTGTTGGCACATACTGTTCCAGCCACACAGCACTGCCATGTATTAAAATGATGAAAGCCTTCTTTTAAAATGATCTAGAGGTGAATATAATGTGTGTACTGTAAATTGTAAATCTGTGCAGTAGGACGAGACCATTATACTGTACCAAAATTTGCTTATATTTTATATAGCCAGTAATAAGTAGCATTCCAGGGAGTTAACTGTATCACCCTTAAAAATCCATATGGGTCCTACCCCACCATGTGAGTACAGTCTACCTGCCCCCCCTTATAATGTCTCCCGCCAGCTGCCCCATATAAGAAGACAGGACCATTAGTTTTCCCATCATGCAGTGTGGTGTGGGGTGGCATATGTCAGCAGCACAAAGAGCCAGCAAAGCGCCTGTCAAAGGAAGGGATGGCCTTCACCAAAGTGTCTCCAATTAATTTAAGCCAATAGAAAGTGCTGATTCTTGTCAGTGCCATCTGGAGTGTGTCCCCTGTTACCTGAATAGCATTAGATGATTATAGGGGGTGGGGATGGGGGTTTGAAAAAGAAAGGTGGAAGGTACAGAGATTATGAGGGGTCAAAACAGTGAAGACATGAAGTTCTTAAACAGCTTTATAAATGTAAATATCTTAAAACATGGTTGTGATGATTAGTATGGAGACTGGAAAAGAGTAAAAGTTTCCAATACTTATGATCAATTACTGATGCATTTAAAAACAAACTACTGTCATTTAAATGTACAAAAATCTAAACTCTAAAATTGTGATCATTTAATGTTATCTCTATACATAATGATCTAAAAGCTGTTTAAGAATTTTTTTCTAAAAGTGTGTCACAATATTGTGTAAAAAATATAACAATTAGCCCTAAAACAAGTAATTTGTGTGTTAAAACTCCCACAAACAATAGCAAAGACATAACCTTTGTGTCTGCAGTGTTAGCTACAACACTATTTAGAAGATGTCACCAAATTTTGGATGTGAAGAGATACTCCCTACAGAAACTACCATCATGGAAGAAGCGTATTGTTGTTATAATGAGCTGAAAGATAAGGGTGTGGCACAGGGTGGTGTACGGGCACAGCATTTGACTTCAACACTGTTGGGTTCACATCCCATCTTGTTCCAACAGACAACATCTGTTTCCTTTAACCATGACAATTAATGCAGTCAAAGGCTCATTAATCTTAAATCAGAGTCTTGTAGTCAATGCTACCATGGCTATTAAATGCAAAACACATGTTTACCATTTTAAAGGGGTAATCCTACAATTTAGTATTGTATGTCCAGAGTTGGGGGACTTGCAAGAAACTAAAGAAAGAACGGTAAAAACTGCTGCAGCAGAGGTTGCATTATCCTGACCTTTAATCCTTTGTATGGGTCGAGCCTTGATGCAACTAGTGTATCTTTGCCACAGTTTGTCACTAAGCTTTCTGTTTAACATTTTATTTTCCGAGCCCAAGCAGAAACGACCTTGATGTCATCATGAGGGTTATTTTCTTGGACTTGACAAAGCTAATCCAGAGCCACAGAAGACATTATACAACTGTTTTTACAGGCTGAGTAGTACGCTCCACAATGAGTAAAGTAATATTCCTCGGTATAAGCAGACTTTCAGTGCTGCAAACTATTTATTATATCCATTTTTTACACTTCTCAAAATAGCAGTCACGCCAATGTGCCTATATTTCTTTTATTACATCCTTGGTGAACAGCCTACACTGATCCTCTCTTCACCTAAAACACTGTTGCCAACTCTTATCTAAGGAATATAGCTCCCTCAAGACATCAGTTTGTCACTAAATGCTTTAGGACTCAACATCCTTGTGACTGGAAAAAGTCTAATTTGAAAATTAGGTCACCTAAGGAGGTCTGTATAGTCACTTGATGTAGTGACACATTTTCCAAGTTTGCTATTATGACAATGGTCTTGACAGTTCTGTGATGATGCAGAATATACCAGAGGTAACCTACTTCCACCCCGTTTATATTTTTGGCGTATAAAATGATCCGTTTCCATTGTTCTACTGTGGATTGCTGTTTGCTTAATATGTCAGTTTAGCATAGTGTACTGTTGTAATTATACTTACAGGGGCATGCAGTACGTACACTGGAAAAGTCTGACTTCAGCTGTCATACCTTGTTAATTAACACAGTGGATGAGAGAATTAAATCAATATGTGAGTGGCAGAAACAATTTTAGTCCATGATTGAATATCATAAGGGACAGAAAAAATCTGTGGGATCTCCTGCTTAATTGTGCAAGCATAATTAATTTTTGTCTCTTTTTCCTCGTTCCTCCAATTACTCAGTTAATGATAGAAGAACAGCTAAAAACATCCTGGTGGTGGAAAAAGAAATTCGAGATGCGTGGGACATGCATGGGAGATAACTTGCAATATTAACTTACAATATACAGTAATTCACTGATATCACATGAAACCCAGTATAGAAACAGACACAGTAGTGATGCCATGTCCACATTAATTGTTGTATGCATTTTAAAGGTACACTGTGGCGTTTTCTTGTAAATAAACGCAGTTATTTGATCGTCCATTCAGGACTTCCCATCAGTGTTGTCTTGAAGTAAGGCATCAGAGTTCCTTCCTCCTTCTTCTCTGCCTTAGCTGGCTCATTGCTACTATCTTGCTGCTTTACTGCCATCAACTGTCAATCAATGGAATGTGTATCCCGTTGCCTGCTTGCTCATGTGTGTATACTATACCGTGTCCTTATGTGCATGCTTGAGATACAAACAAAACTCGTCAAAACATTGCTCCATAGCACGAGTAGTGGTCAAAAACTCCACAAGGTACTTTTAATGTAAAGCACATTAAATGTACTTGTAATAAAAATAAATTCCCTTTCCT
>NTHP01000017.1:11706-26739 GCA_003416845.1 Oplegnathus fasciatus | reverse complement strand
TGTCAGTGGCCATGTTCCCAGTAAACCCGGCCAAATTAATTTCTCAATACTTTCTCACTGCTGTATTTCTCCAAAAGCTAATGAGTCTGGCTAAACAAGGTAAAGAGGTTGAATTAGCGAGATAAGTGTTTCGTATTCCTGTAACTGATGGCTGCAGCTTCCAGAGAGCTGCTCCCATGCTGCTCGCTGCTTTTGTGGAAGCTTGAAGCCCGAAGCTCTCTGTAGGCAGATATCAATTGCACTTAATCAAGACATTGTTCCTGAAGACTGCTAACTCTGTGTGCCAAACAAACAGTTCTCTGAATAGTTGAGGGCACTGACTTTTTTTTTTTTCTTTTTTGTGTTTTTTATTTGTGTTGTTTTGTCCTTTTTTTCATCTTCAGTCTCCGCCACGCTGATTACAGCCTCCCATAGACCAACAGAAGAGCTTTGGTGTGTTTGATTGAATTTGGAGAGCAATTTGTTCAGCAAGGAGAGACACAGTATAATCCAGTCCCTACAGACCGCCTGAGTAACTGTTTGTTTTCTATTAATTAGCATGTGTTTGTGTGTGTATGTGTGTGTGTATTACGTCTGGTTACTTTGGTTTCCTCATTTGCATGTGTGTGTTTGCTTTGGGGTACTCATTTACAAATGTGTGTGTGTGTGTGTGTGTGTGTTGATGTTTATGAATGCACATACATTTGTCTGTGTTGATATTCTAATCCACTCTACTCCGCTTCACATCCCAGCCAATCAGGTTAGATGATTTTCTGCTTTAATTTGGAACTTTCAAAGAAGTCACCAGATGTCTGAGTGTGCTCTGTCGCAGATGGGCTGGCTGCCCTCATAGTCTGCACTTCATTAATGCCCTTGAGGCACACCACCAATGTATACGAGGGATGTATTTTAAACAGAACAATCCACAGTATGTTGCTGTTGCTGCATATACATCTGACTCAAAGGGAATACCTGGAATGAAACCACATTGTACTCATTTAAAAACATCTGACAGGTGAATAAAACTAGGGGCTGATGATTGAGAGTAATCAGTTAAACGTTTATGTCTTTCATTTTTCAACCTGTGTCGGGATTGGAAGGTGGAACAGGTGTTCAGAAAATCTTTGACCTTTATTTATCAAGGGAAAGTCAGCTGCAACAGAGCTCCAGAACTTTTTCTCAGCAACACATTGGCGTTATACAACAGCAGAAACACAAACAGGAAGGTGATGCAGCTGAACTGGAGCCAGTGGTCTGACAGGGACTATGTTTTCAGGCATTTCATTATTATGACTACCTATGAATGTGACTTGTTACGAGTTCAACCGGCTATAATCAATATCTTTACGATAACAATGTATCAAATGACAATGTGAAAACAATTGGAAATGTGGCAGGGGTTGCTCGTAGTGCCTACAGAGAATTATCACCTGAATCTGCTTTACGCAGCTTTATAGTGAGTTTCAGCTCATTGCTTAGCTGTCTGGCTCACAACTTTACTGTTTAGGTTCACTCTCAGCGCTGTAAAAACCCACTGTACACTGCCTGCTCAGCACCAAACAGCAGACACAGTTAGAGGCCAGCTGGTGAACATAGTGGAGCATCAGGAGTTGATCGTGACCAAAAACAGAGCTAAAAGAGAGAGAACATCAGACTTATACATTCATCAAGTGACACAAATACAACTCCAAATAAATGATAACGTTGCTCAGTAGCTGCTGGATGTGTAAATAAGCAATTGTTTGACATGTCAACCTAAAAGGTGACGACATGTCAATGTTGTGTTCACAGCTTGTTTCTGCTGCCCCCAAGTAGCAAAAAAAATCAGTTATTGCAGGTTTAAGATATGTAAAGGCAAGGGTGTGCAAAGGGATGGATGGTGGTCAGGGCTATTTCAGACAGACTGAAGTAGCCAGCTCCAGATACAGTTCGTTATTGCTATAACTTGGTCCATAGATACAGTAGTAGTCACTGAACCACTTATATATACATCAGTGTCAAAATATACTTATATTTAAACTATAACTGCTGTAAATTGCAACAAAAGCACAGAAATCAAGTCGTATGTGGGAGCTACAAGTATACTGTATATGTTTTGTATATATACTGTATACATACATATATACAGTATATTTGTAGTGTTCACATGTGTTTCACTGGCCCATACAGAGTTTATTTTCCAACATGGGGATTAGTCCAATAGTAATGTGGTAACAGTAAAAGACATTCAATGGGTCCAACAGAAAGGTCCAATGAAACACTGATTCCACAGTCAGTCTTACAATAACCTACTGATGGGCTGTTCCCTGACTTTTAGCTTTGGATTGCTCCCCATGCAGAAACGTGTGCAAGCAATACTCGATATACAATGAGCTCGGAGGGTGGTGTCCTGTCATTTCTGTCAACTGAAACACGAGAGCAAAAATGTAAGGAATGGATTAAACATACAGCATAACTTTCAAACACTATGGCTGACTTATTGCCTACAGTAGTAACTATGCCTTATTTCCAAGGCTGTGTTGCATATCGTTAGCCAGCTACATTATTTTGTGGTGATGGGTTAAGACAAGTCCCATTCAGGACTGGAACATCTACTGTGTGGTTGGTCCTGGACACTACTATATCAGAGTTCAGGGTAACATTAGAGGCTCCATCCTGCTCTCGACTGCATCTTTTTGGATCAGTGTGTCTGATGTGTTTGTGCTGTTACTCTGTTACTGATGAATGTGTCAGTGTCAATGTGAATGTCGATCCATAACATTAGTGTTAACTGGGCATTCATTTCAATATGACTACTTTACCCCTTCATCCTTCATCCTAAACATAAACCATTCATCAGCACACACACACACACACACACACACACACACACACACACAAATACATGCATTAATACATAATCAATCTTAATGTTGTATTAATGTTCATATTACTGTTATTGTGTACTGTCCGGATATTTTGACAAATTGTATTTTGATGCTTTAGCAACATTGTTTTGAAACTTTCATGCCAATAAAGCCCTTCTGAATTTGAATTTGAATTTGTGTAAACACTAGTTGTAATGGAATGGGTGGGACCCGTTGTCCTGTCTCAGAGATCGACCAAAAAACAACCTAAATACCGTACACTTCACTTAATGTCATTTTTTCACAATATGCAGATAATTAGCACAACTTTGCAGTTATCGTCTAACCCTTTAGCAGCTTAGTGCCTGCTCAGATGGTCACAAAACACAACACAAAACATGACTACAAAATAAACTTTCACAAGGCAATAGTTTCTGCTGGCAATGACATTTCACATCTCAATCTCTAAAAATCACATATCACAAAGTCTACAGTGCTGAGTTTCTGACACACACAGCACGTTTCTCCGATTGTTGTTTTTTTTCACTCACATTCATGAAATGAGCATGAGCTAACATCGTTTTAACCTGAGAATAGTCATCAAAAACACACTGAAATCTGGTCCTCCTTAATCCTCCTGGTAAACGACAATATCCAGAACTATCCCCTGGATAACTTTAACATCAAACTTCATCAGGTAAGCAGCTTATAACAACTCATCACTGTTTAAGTTAGCCATGTGCACATGCTGGACTCCTCCCCCTTTGCTGACTACAGTATCTGTTAAATTTATGGGGGTTACAAATGAATAGCTTATACAGCTGAACTGCTGTTTTTTTATGTGAATTGGGTGTCATTAAATTGACTGTGACTGCAGTTGTTTGTGTTGATCCATGGTACCATAGTGTAACCTGGTCAACAAAATCCAGAGCATTGGCTGTAAAATGCAGACATGCTTGTTTGCATACTTCTGTTCCTGAGCTTGGGTTAAGGGAGGCTCATAGAAACTTTGCCCTGGAGCCTGTCATATTTAACAGTTGCCCACACACTGGGAGCTGCTCAGCAGCTAGCTTGCTCCCTACAGATCTGACCTGCCAGTTTGTGTTTAGTTTGAAGTTAAAAGTGAGCATGTGTAGTAAAGATTCTGAACTGGCCCTGACAAGTTCTACCAGTACTGGCCAGGGATTCAAACCGACAAGTTTCACAACTGTCACCTCTCATATGTCTCAGTAGGAATGTAAAGCTCTGTCTATCTTGTAGCTCTTTTTATTTTTGATGCTCTAGCTAAGGCTGCTGATGTTGGTTAGCTCATTGATTTGTCTGTCCCAAAACAGACAATAGGTACTCATGGTCCCCAGAGAATGATTCCTAATAATTTTGGTGATACCCTGACTATCCCTGTCGTGCCACAAATCCGAATGTCTACCTGTATACAAGAAATATCAAAATCTGTTCAGAAAATTGCCATGAAATTTACTGAACACATTCATGCTGCCAAGAGGATGAACCCTTTGCAATTGACTGTTCACTAAATTCTTGTCCCAAACAACGATTATCCAGTCAGAGCAACCTTAAAGGTCAAGCTTTGGGTTTCTCAACTTGCTGAACCAGTGTGCATGGGGCTCTCCTTGATATCTGATGAGTTTGAAGGGTGGTGTAAGGAACAGACTGAACAGTGTGAGGTTCAAATCAAGGTATCAAGGCACAGTTATTGTCATTTTACAACACAGGGTTGCACAATGAAATGAAAGTTGTAGCCTCTTCATGCTACACATACATAAAACATATATACAAATATTTAAATTAGAATAGAATAAAAAATAAATAGATAAAACAAAACATTATATATAGTTACTTATATACATATACCTATACCTATACACATATACACCCACAAAGTATGCAAAGTATGTGCAATGTCAATGTAAAGTTCATTGTCATTTATTTATGGTGGAGCACGGTGAGTTGAGGAATCTCAGCCTGAAGAAAGAAGCTGCCCTGTAGTCTGGTGGTATGGCAGCAGATACTTCTGTTTCGCTTGCCAGACAGAAGCAGCGTGAACAGGCTGTGGCTGGGGTGGGTGTTGTCTTTTAGTATCCTTTGGGCTCTGTGCAGGCACCTCACCCCACCTCACCAATATATAGATGGGTACCAATGATGTTCTGGGCAGTTTTAATCACCCGCTGCAGAGCCCTCCTGTCCTGGGCCATGCACATCCCTTGCCAGTTTGTAATGTTTCAAGTCAGGATGCAGTCTATTGCTCCTCTGTAAAAGTTAACAAGAATTTTGCCTTCTTAAGTTTCCTTAAGAGATACAGTCGCTTCTGAGCACATTAGCTTTAGCATTACCTCCAAGGCCAAGAGTTAGCATTACCATAAGCTTAACATTATTAACATTATTTCTCTCAGGTGTTCAGGACTGCCATATCCACTCTGTAGTGTTCCCACACTGATATGTGTCGGCTCTGGGTGCTACTATGTCGTAACGTTAGCAGCTCTGTCTGGCAACCCCAGCCAAACTTGTTATCCAAGATCCAAGCGTAACGTTTACCACATGCATAGGTTAGTCCTCATCCTACAAGCCTACAGGTATAGCAACAGTAACTAACGCAGGCAGGGGTCAATGAAGCGTCAATGTGGACGCTCCAAAATGGTCTGCCGACAGGTATCAATACGACAAAATGAGAACTTTGCATACAAGATGTGTCATAATTTAATAGACAGATCGCATACATTTACTGAACATATTCTTACTCCTGAGAGGATAAACCCATTTGACTTTAATAGTCCCTTGGCCTTCTTGTATCACCATCCGAAAAACAAACTTTTGACTTTCATTCCAACTCCTGAGGCTGTAAGAATAGTTAAAACATCTAAAAGTTCATCCCCGTACTTTCATATTGTTAGGTGGAAGCCTTCTGGGGATTCTTAACCAATGTGTTCTGTTTCTGTGAAGTTGCTGTTATCCTTTGAGTGAGACATACTGGGAAATTGTGACTCAGATTCCTGACAGCAGCCAAACATAATTCACTTGTGATCTCCCCTTTCAGAACGTGGTGGTAGAATCTCACTGTTGACGTGTTGACTGCAATAATAGCTGACAGCACAGATCTGTACCTGTTTGAGTCTGCTGCCTTCACAGTCACACTGAAGCTTATGTAACAATCACAGTGTGATGCCATTGGCAGGATTCCTTCTAATGTCAGCGCTGACTCATTCATTCTATCATAGAGTACAGTGTACCTCAGGACAAGACAACACAGAGCCCTACAGTACAAGAAAGTACACAATTTGAGCACTAGACTGAGACTGAAGTCTACCCTTGTTTTCCATACCCGCTTTAGTGTTGTGGTGTGGAGGCAGCTGTATCCCAGAATGCAGTGGCTGAAAGGCAGGGAACTCCCCGAGACAGGACTGGAAACTTGAGTTATCTATTTAACTCTTGGTCTCTGTGGTCTGAAGTCAAGGCATTTTTCCCAGTTCCAAGTCCCCAGCTCAAAATAAATCAATTGCACCCATTTAGAGTGGAGACTGATTTGTTTTTCTGCAGTGTTACCTGGTGGATATGAAATTGTATATTGTATACTATAAATTGTATATTTTTATTCCATTGGCTAGTGGTCTTAGTGATTGCCCTAATCACACCCAGGTTAAAAAAAACATTTCAGTGTTCACTGCCAACATTTATCAACAGATTATTAATACAATATCTGTTGTAGTCCAGTTATTAAATAGTTAGGTTTAGGCAAATAAAACTACTAAAGTCAGGAAAAGATTTCAAATAAACTGTATGTTTGAAATAAAATACTGTTCAAAGTTAGAGAAAGATTATGATCAGGGTCAAATATTAAAGCTTATTAGTGTGTTTAAGCTCATTGTTTTATGTTTCTGATAAACCCACTGATCACCTGCTCAGCACCAAACAGCAGACAGACAAAGTTAGCGAATAGCTTGTGAACATAGTGGAGGATTCAGCGGCTAAAGAGCAAGATATTTTTCTCAGGAGTTGGCAGATACCAAAACAGAGCTAAAGGTAGAGTGAATATTGGATTTACTTTCATCAAGTGGCCAGAAAATCGACTCTAAGCAAATGTTAATGCTTGCTAACATGTTAGCCGTATCAACTTTATGATCAATACTTAATAATCACTGATGGACTGGTCAATCTTGTTTACATAAAGTGTGGCGTTGGTTTGTATGGGTGGTGGTGTACTGCTGGGGGTAACCATGGCCATAATATGTCATACTTGAGTGATTTTCACCTTACTTTCGGGGTTCTGCCCCGAAAGTAAAAAAAAAAAAAAAGAAGAAGAAAAAAACTCAGAAACAGGACTACATTTGGTTCAAATGTGAATATGTTTTCGACATCTAGGTTATATACCCATTGTTTCAACAACATTTAAATGACTATATTTCAATTTGAAACAGGTTGCTGATACTGAATAAAATACTTCTGAACCAACACTTATATAGACATCATCTAAAGGTAAACATGAAATCACAAAACCCCAAAAGATAAGGCTAGTACACTTCACCAAATAATCTACTGGGCTAGAATGAATACCCTGTTTTATGATAAGTTTGAGCCAAAATAAACATACTGATGACTTTATCTGTGTTTAATCATACTTATGAAGGACAGACAAGATTAAACTAATAAAACTGTTTTTTATTAAACCAATAAAACAGATGCTGGGTCTTAATATGAAGAATCTTATTAGCATACTAATTTACCGTAGCTAACCTGGAGCCTGGGAAGCAAATCGTTAGCTTGACATTAGGGTAAAAACTGAAGAATTCTCCTTTCAGCCGGAGCAGAAATCCAGACAGAGGGAGGCTGAGGGAGGCTCAGATAAATCATATCACTGTGGTGCAGGAGGATTTTATTCAGTAGCCTGTTTAAACCTCCAACCTGTCTTAAAGAGCTGCGAAATAATCTTTTATCAAAGACAGTTTACTACATTTGACATTTGGATCAGATTCCATACAAATGAGACATTAACTAGTATTACTAGAAATAGTAGCAGTGCTGAATATTGGCATGAAGTCTCATACGCTGGCAGCTCCAGGACAAGAATTCAATATCTGTATCATCTTTCAAATCCCCTCATCAGTTTACATCCTGAATACAGTGCAGCAGTTCATGCCAGCCTCTGCTAGTTTCTTGCTGGTCTCCGTTTTCTGTGGCAGGCCCAACAAGATTCAGCGAAGGTGACCTTTACTGCTAACCCCCCCCCCACAACACCCGAACCCATCCCGACCCTGCCAGAGCAGGGCTGCTTGGCTCATTAGAGAGACTTTTTACCTCTCAAACACCTGCCACCATTCACAGGCGAACAACAAAAAAAACCTCAGCTTCAACCTCCACACCTCTGTCAACACACTCCCTCGCCTGGCATACAGCCCTGCTCCCGCACGCACACACACACACGCGCGCGCGCAAACATACACTTAAGTAATGCTAATATTTTTACTGCCGTGTGTGCACTTGCATGTTTGTGTGATGATGGTGAGAATGACAGCTCCATTTGGTTGCACATTACAGATGCATTACTCACAGTATAGACAGATGGTCCAGTTGGGGTAGAAGAGTGGGGTATGTGCTGGGGTTTGTAGGGGAGGGGGGACTAAGAAGATATGTTAGTAATGAATGCTGCAACTTGGTCACTCGGCCCCACCACACTCCCTCATGATTCAAAATGTGATTATGAGATCGTGCGTCATCCGGTTTGGCTTGATATCAGCTCACATATACACATTAAAATCCTAATGTGAAGCCACACTCAGAGTTTTCTTCTGCTCACATACACATTAGCCCAACAGTGAGTATTACATAATTGAGGGAGCTATACAGCCTGACAGTAATTACAGTTATAGATTAGGATACATAATACATTATGTCTGTGAGTTATTTGTCATATTTAAAGAGTCAGTGGGTGCTTTCTTGCCCAGTCAGACAATATCCAGATTTTTTTTCTTAGCAGCTGACCCTGACTGAACTTCCTTGTTGTTCATATACAACTCATTTTCATGAGAAAGTACTCTGAAATCTAATTCTGCCTGGATTCAATTTCATATCAAAATAACAAGGACATATTTAATCAGCTCACTGCCAACGCAAAATGTTCAACTTTGCAACTTGATTACTGTTTGTACTTAATTACTTTACTTTAAACTTGCAAAAAACACTTCTAACAGTAAACTCGAAAAACATCACCTAGTAGCTCCTTAGCTTCCATCACTCACAACTTTGAGTGTTGAGAGTTTTTGAGAAAACATGTCTGAATATCAGACCTCTTCCTCCCTTCTGGCTCCTCCATGGTTATCAACTGTGCATAGTTGCTTCTTCTTCTTTCCGTTTTATGGCAGATCGTTGCGTCTATGAGTGACGTTTTAGCAGCTCGTCAAAATAAAAGTCCTCCGCTACTTTCAGGCTTTTATTGGGGGGGACAAATGCTTGTGTCTTAAATATTGAGTGGGGCGTGTCCCCCCTGAAATCTACACCTATGCACATGTGGGGCCTATGCACACTAGACTCAGGTGTCAAAGTGCCCAGCTATCCACCCAGACCTCCTTCCTATGACCTCTGTGTAGTGTAAGTGCCTGGTCACACCACAAAGTGCCACAGCAGAAATGATCCCTTGCTGCACCTTTGTGAAGTAGGTGGTGCTGGAAGCTCGGTGATGTCGTGACTAACTGTGGGGCTATTTTGTGAACTACTGTAGCTGGCGAGCTAACCAGTAACATGCTAGGTAGCAAGAATAGTCCACCAATCTAGCTGGCTTGCTAACTGCTAATTAGCAAAAAACCCGGACAAGAGACATTTGTACTATCAACTCCTTTCTCACAACTCACTGCAAACCATGACTCTTTTGTGGAGCAGTTTATATTCCGCCAAAGCGGGGTTAGGTAAAGGTGGACGGAGCAACACGGCTAATCTGACAGCTTCCTCTATTTTGGACTTTCTGGCTCTCTGTTACCTCAAATGTCAGCACTGTCAAGACAGTTTGTTGTTGCTCAGTGGCACAAACTTGCATGTCAGAGTTCACCAAAGTTGAACTGTACACAAAGGTTCAGCATGGATTTACTTTGCCTCTGCGAGCGAATTCACTGATTGCAGCAGTTCCACTGAAATAAACTGATTTGGGTTCAAATGTCAGTCTCATAAATGTTGGTCTGATGGGGCCCTAAAGCTGTCACACTTTCTGGACTAAAAACCCATTGCCAGTGAAGGGAGTCCAGGCAGCAATTATTCACAAAATGCATTGGACAAACCAAAGTAGTAGTTTACTAACACATTTTAGGAGACAAGGTTGGACTGAAACAAGTGAACTTGGGTTATTGTAACTCTTAGTTTCGCCTGATTTGGTACAAATTTGTACCTAAAACTCAGAAACTACTCTGCACCTTTATGGTGGTTCAAAATGCTTTTTTGTCTCATGAGGGCTCATCATGCACCTGATATGATACGTCTGTGAAAGATGTTTGCTTTCAGTATCACAACGTACAGCTCCTTTACCCATTAGACTGTGTGTACTGTGTAATACCTGAGATCAGTTTTCCTCTCAGCAGTAAAACAGCAGCTCAAGGTGAGTGTGTTCTTGATTGTCCATATGTAAGAGGTATAATTAGGTATCCCACATGCTGCTTAACAGCACACCTCAGCCTCATGAAGCTCCAGCATTACCATCAGAATATCAATGGCCATCTGCATTAATACCTGCCGCCTGTTTTCAGAGGACTATAACAGTTGGCAGCGATTTTTCTAAATTGCTCCTGTGTCTTGTTAATAGCTGCAAACCACAACACACAAATAGGTTTAAGGTAAATGCCCTCTGTATGATACATCTAAAACCTGTCTCTGTTGATCTCACAGTCTGAGTAAAGGCAATAAAAAATGAAGACAGAACAAAAAACGGAGAGCCTAAAATAGAGACACAAACATGAGAGACAGTGGTGCAAGCGATGCGTCCAAGTCGCATTAGATCCTGTTAAATTCATTTTCGTCTGACCACACATTGTGTCTTTGTGCCCCAAGGCCTAGAGAGTACGCATTTTGCATATCAATTCAGTACCTATGAACCAGGACCAGGGCTAGACCCCCTACATACTGCAAACGGGCCACTCATTACAGTCCTTTGTATTACAGGGCACAACCTCTGGCATACTGTCACAGCAATCTGCCCGGCACCGCCATAAATCAACTCCAACTATGCCCCCATTATCAGCTCATGTCAGTGAGAACAGACAAGGCGTGGACTTGAAAGACTATGGTATAAATGTATATCGGATTAATTGGAGATGGGAGTCCAAGTGAAGGGGTGGGAGTTGATTGGATCACAGACGCTATTGCTTTCAGCTCTGAGATAATTCACTTAATGTGCATTGTTCTGTCTTATTTCCTTCAGCTCCCTCGCCCTCGTCAGCTTGGCCTAGTTTGACTGTAGCAGCAACATCATTAACCTCTCCATCCCCGTCCATTCCTTCCACTGTGTTGAACCTCGGGGTTACAGAAATAGGTCAAGCAGTTCATTGGAGTCTGTGTCAAATTGAAGTGAAATATGAGGCTGAAGTATTACAGGGCTGAATACAATCACTCCAGCCCCTTCAAAGAGGTATTTATGGCAGAGCCTGTTTACAGAGGGAACTCTATTCGTATTGTGCGTTTGCCAAAGCATGGCTATATTTTCTTTTACTCTTTGCTTTTATTGCTTCAGGCTAGTCCAACTTTCTTGGTTTTCTGTTGAGTTAGAAATGGAAGTTCTCAGTGTTTGATTAATGACATGTCATCTCTTATCTTTTTGCTTCAGTCACATCCAGACAAGGCGAAACCAGAAAACATCTCAAATTATCTGTATGCAACTAACACTAAAGTCCTCATCAGGGGCCACAACACACCCATCTAGTCAGTGTCGACCTGCCTCATTGGTCATCATGGTGCAGTATCATTGGGCCTCAGCCAACCAGGTGTCAGGCCGGCCTATGGGGGGGGCGGGGGGGCTCTATTCATGGTCCAGCAGAGCCGATCCATCTGTTGCAAATCGACAAGCCGTGAGTGCTGTGTTGGGTCCCCATATAAATCCCCATTAGGCTCGGATGCTACCTGTCCGACTCTGTTATTGACTCCTTATTGGGTGCTGGCTCCAAAAAAACAATATCAATCTAATTTGGGGTTATGAGGACTAATATCAGCTGCAGGTACTTAAATGTAAATCCAGTGCCATCTGCATCCAGGAGGCCCACTTTCTAATACAGATTGCTCCCCTGTGTCTGTAGTGGTTGGAGAGTCTCTCTGTTGTGGAGCAAGCTGTCAGAACAGGAACTGAATCTATTTCTGCCACCACCCATCCTCTTATCACACTCATTACAATTAGTAGTACTCAGTCTATAGCTAAAGCCCTGGAATAACACTTACTGATGGCAAATTACTGATTAAAAAATGTTAGAGGCAATTGGATTCTCATTTCATTGAATGTGCCTTATTTTTAGGGCTGGCAAGGGTCAGTAAC
This sequence comes from Oplegnathus fasciatus, assembly GCA_003416845.1. NCBI lineage: Eukaryota > Metazoa > Chordata > Actinopteri > Centrarchiformes > Oplegnathidae > Oplegnathus > Oplegnathus fasciatus. Next base: position 14,406 of record NTHP01000017.1, on the reverse strand, counting down.
AGTGGCCTATTATATGTAGGGTTTTGTATTATATATAGTTCTCTTATTTCAATTTACTATACATTTTTTTAACTAGTTACTGATACTCTCCTGTACCTCTGTGTATGCAGCATATGTTTAAGTTTAATTTAGAATGTATCTCTATTTTCATATTTCCTTTCCTCTGGTTTTATCCTTTTTGTATCTTAATTTGGTCTGTCTCTTGTGTAGCTGTAATTTATAAAATACAGAGACAGATAAATACAGTTTTTATAGTATATTCATATTTCACTTATTGTATATCCAACAAGTAAGGCACACATTATCTGTGAAAACAGAGATACACTAAATTCGAATATGATAACACATTTTGAAAACAGTTTACAAATCAAACAAAATCACAAAAATGGTTTATGTTTTCTTTATAAGGATACATCATCGGAAAACTCCAATAAATCATCAACATGGAACACATACTATACAGTATACTTTATACTATTTTTACTTAATGTTACTATCAGTTTGCATCTCTGTATATATCTGTATGTGTCTATATCTATACATATATACAGTATATATGTATACTATATATATTATGTATATATACATACTGTATCTATATTACCTTTGTGCACACATTGCAGTATACATATATATTTATTTTACTACCTGTTTACACGCTGTTAAACCATCACAACAGTATATTTATGTGCATTACCTGTCTTACCTGTCCTTACCGATTCTGGTTATGCATATACATTACTACTATTATTACTGCCTACATTACAGTTTATTCATTTTATCATTACTGTACTCTTGCCTACCACGGTATTACATTCTATTTTACATATATTTTATCCCTATATTTTCACTTCTAAGTATTGATGGAGGGAGCTTGAAAACAAAGAATTTTTCATTGTCAACGATTCTTTCACTGGAATTGTTGCACACATGACAACTAAAGAACTTGAACTTGAACAACAGTAAACATAGTAAAAAAAATAATTCAAAGATAATTTGATAATTTTCTTCATTTAAGAACTCAAATGTTTCAATGTTTCCTTCTGATGTCTGGTGGAAGGCTGGTCGAATCACTGTTTGCTTCTGAAACAATAGAAGGTTCTGAGGCTGGTTTAGCAGACAATTACTGAAGCCTAAGACTAGCAAATGACTTACAATTGGCTTAAAACAAGCGCATCACTGAAGTGCTCAGGGGAATGGATATTTGAACATCTACATTTTAATGACAACTGGGCAAACCCCATCTACTGAAGAAGACTGTGATACAATTGAAAGCTCCAGAACAGCTACAGCCGTTGTTGAGGGATCGTTTTATCAACTGCTGATTTTATGTCAGGAATGAACATGAAATCTCTACTTTTGCTGCTCTACCGTTGTTACTGCAATTTGCTCATGAAGACTTGTAACTTTTTTTGGACTTACCCTCAAGGAACTTGCTTTGACAACACTTGAGAATGGGGTTCATCTCATCTAGCTTGAGACTTGACCTGGATGTACCCTGACAGCTCAGATTTATACCATCTTTAAAATGTGAACCTGTGTAATATAATGGCGTATTCAAACAGTCAATGAGGAAAATCTTTCTAAACTCTTGAAATAAACAAGTACAGACATTTTCAGCTGAAATTGGATGGTATAATACTGTAAGCCAATTAAGAAAAATGGAGGACATTGTTGATGACTTGTTGTGGGAAGGCTCTCTAGTTTGTTAGTGGGCCTGTAAAATGTCAGATACTGGCATTCAAAGGTCATCTGAGCATGTCAGCACATTTGATTTGAGATTAACATACTGCACGGTCTCTAGTTGATGTTGAGCTGCAAGGGCTGAAGCACAATGTCAATCAAACATCTGACCTCTTTAACAGGGCTGTATCACCAAAAGCCCTGTCTGTCTAATTTAGTAATTTATAAATACCATTCAGATGCAAAACCTGAAGAGGGAGTTAGAAGGAGGAAGAAGGGAGAAGTAAGTAGCTGTGTAGGTAGTTGTGTAGACTATACTTTTTATGTACCCACTATATTTGATTGGAAGTAACCTAACAGAGAGTGAAGAGAGTGAAGCTGTAATACTGTGTGGGAAATGTGCAGTCCCTGTGGTGCTAAGTTTGAGCAGCTTTCCTTGACAGATTTCCCTCGACTACTTAAACACTATTCTCAAAATCCCACCTCACCTGGGAGTGTTGGCCTTCCCTGCGGGGAGTTATTGGCTTTTAAATGAGATGCCAGAATCCTCACCTTAGCAGAGCTCAAACAGAAAATAGACCACACATGTTCTGGAGGAGAAGGGTTTGACAATGTTAAGAAAACTGTGCGTTTCTGCTGTTTTATTCAGTCTGAATGTTGTGCTTGCAACAAAAAAGAAAGAAAAAAGTGATGTCACACTGGTCATACAAGGTGATTTGTATGGAAATTAAATATGTGTTGAAAAGCCCCAACCACCATTATCAGCTGCTTCTGAACAAAAAGGTTAAATTACTATAAACCTTTACCCCTCTGTAATTGTGCTGGGTACTGTTATAGTGTCACGTGTTATATATATATATATGTATGTATATGTGTATATATACATATGCATATATATGTATGTATATATATATATATATATATATACAGTGAGCGTTTTCATTTGAAAAAACACGATACAAACACAAACATGGGCTGTGTCCTATTTGTTATATAGTGCACTACATTTAGTGTTGC
>NTHP01000017.1:0-10448 GCA_003416845.1 Oplegnathus fasciatus | reverse complement strand
TTCGGGTACACGAGTTGACCCTGAGATGTGTATCAAGTGTTTTGGTTGCATTGGTGCATTTTGGATGTGAGATGAACTGTTGTGCTGAGCTGCATGTCGGTAAAGAGAACTGTGTGAAGAGTTTTGAAAAAGTGAACTCCTACAGAGAAATGTCACTTAGCAATTGTAAAAAACTTGTCACTATAGAGTAAATCATTGAGTGTTATATAGGGAGTAGTGGATGATTGAACGAGGGAGTGATTTCAGACACAGCCTTGATTAGAGCCTTAAGTGCAGCTTGCTGTGAATTGACACGTCTGTCACACTGGACGAGTCATACAGAGAGAAGATGTCTGTGTCTTGAACAGTGTCATACAGTGTGAGTGTCAAACAACTGTTCTGATCTTTTATGATATGATTTGTCTATGATACGTTCAACCTTACTTGCTTCGTGGAAAAAAATTATCGATTGTTGATATGGTCTTATTTTCCAGTTTAATATTTAATATTTTTTTAGTCACTATATTGTAATATCTCTGAAGTCATACAGTGAATGCCTGTCTCCACCTGGATAAAGGGTGGTGGAGTGGGAAAAAAAGGGGACAATGATGGAAAGAAGCCCAGGACTTTATCATTATGTCCCTGACAATGTCTGATATATTTTATTTTATGAATATGTTATAAATAAGTCAAAGTACAAGAGTTGATGTGTGTCGCTGCTGAGTTGTGAAACAGTAAAACATGGAAAAGTCCTGGGAGGGCTGAATACTCTTTTATAGGCTCTTGTAAAACACAGGAGAAAGGCTTATAAACACGTGGAGTGATTTTTTGTCAAACTGTTCGTTGGATCTTTGATTGCTGTGCCCACATGTAGAGTGTGACAGGTGACACATGGTCAGATTTACATGATAATAGATGAAGAAATGTTCTCAGAGTGAGCACTAACTTCGTAAATCAGGTCCACAGTAACTATTAGCTGAAATGAGCTGATGGTGTTGCAAATGGTGGAGTGCTGCTGGGAGATGCTTACGCCTCCACAGCATCAGTAATGAACCAATCAACACAGAGATGCCTTTCTGAGGCTCTATAAAATCCTCCATTTGTGACAAAAGGCATAGTTTTACGAGAGTAAGCTTTACTGGAACAATGAATTTAGAGGTCACAGTAAGGATACACTGTCAGTTGGTGATTCACTCATCTGCAGTACATTTGAGCTAAGCAGTAGAAAAACAAGATATAAAGCCTCTCTCAAGCTGGATTTATGCTTCTCTGTCATGCTGCAGCAGTACATCCATAGATGCACAGGGTCAAAGTAAATGATATTCAGTATAATTCGGTGCCCTATTGCTGTATTGTGCTGTCGCTAAACTCCATGTTGTTATTTTTACAGTTTTTGAGAGCAGCTGTCGCAGTTGGTGGGCTCTAATGGTTTTTGGTTTATGCTTTTTGTTGTCAATCTCTAGTTGCTAAAAAACAAAAAGAACCATGGACATTTTAGTCTTATCATTTTTTAATTATTTCTAAACATTTTTATTCAATGCAAAGTATGAACTTTTTAGTCTAGGTTCAGCAAACAGCTTCCACCATAGAAATGTCTAAAGTAATATATAATGTATTTGTTGATTAAAAACAACAGAACACTGTGAAAATTGACCATGAAATGACAGGTTGTGTGTGGGCTGTCAATTTTAAAGTGACAAAGTGAAGACAGGAAATATTCTGAGTGGCACATTTGTTGGGCTACATAAACCAAAATTGACTTGACTTGTTAATATAAAATCACAATCAGATACACTGTTCTGTCATCATAAGAAAGACTTAGCTATCAAGAGAATAACGAGCTTAAAACCCAAACAGTCCGAAGTGTGTACATGTTTAAGACCACGAGTCATTCTTCGCTCAATACAGGAAAATCGGTGTGAGTAGTGAAGATAGTGATACTGTGAATGAAAGCAGTACGTGAACAAAATGACATGTGGCTGTAGTGAAAGGATTATGGTGGATCACATTTCGCAAAAAGAGTCTCACACATGAACCACTGCAGCAGGCCCACTGTGGGTAGGTAGGTGTGGGTTTTCTATGGGCAGTGTGGGGCAAACTGACACTAATCCTTTGCAGGGCCCCTGTGAGTAAACAGCACAGCACAATTAAAACGTTATTTTAACAGTATATATGCTGTAGGTCAGGGGTATTCAAACTTTTTTACATAAATAAATAGATAAAAAAACATAAATAAAATAAATAAAAGTCCATAATAATGAAAGTTTTTTTTAACAGAATAACTGTGGTTACATGGTTGAAGACAATTTTTATGAGCCTAGAGAGGCTGAATAAATGAATTCAAAATATTTCATATAATAAAAGAACATTACTGATATGTATTGGGAAGTGACACAAAACTTTTGGTAGCAACTTTCTTGGGCATTTGAGACTGACTGTTAATATGGCTCCCCCGTGTGGACCGGCTGTATCAGACATTGAACCTATAAGCCCGGAATGCACTCTGTCCTTTACTCTCTGCTCCTGTGTTTGACATTCCTGTACTGACCACTAATGGCCAAACACCACCAGCCTACTTCTTGTACAAGTTGTTATAACCCTGAAAATGTAGTAACCATAAAACCCAAACCCCAAATAAGCTGTAGATTGCCATTTGTGAGTAAACCCTCCTACGACTCTGCTCAAGTCTTATTTAAACTAGATCACCTGAGAATTCTTGTTTCACAGACTGACCCCGATATTCTGGTTCTGATGGAAGCCTGGCTTAAACAGAGCATACATAACTCTGAGGTTGCCTTACAGAACTATATCTTGTACAGAATAGACAGAGTTGGGAGAGGGGGTGGTGTGGCTGTGTATATGAAGTAATGCTTATCTGTCACTGTTTTAAATGCTGTCACTGCACCTCATTCTTTTGAATTTACTGCTCTGAAAGTTAACCTATCCAGTAGTAATTCAATTAATGTGGTTGGTGTTTACAGACCACCCTCAGCTGTCTCTAGTGCATTTAACAAATTAGCAGACTTACTTGCTCAGCACAGTAACTCAGAGATGCTGGTTCTAGGTGACTTCAACCTAAATTGGTTGACAAATGATTCAAATAGTATAACAGAGAAGTGTGACAATCTCAATCTGTCACAGCTGATTGATGAGCCGACCAGACCTAATTTGAGGGATTCTTCAAAATCAATTAATAAATTGATTGATTTGATTCTGTCCAATAGGAGAGACAAAATTACTGCTTCTGGAGTTTTTGCGCTTGGCCCCAGTGACCACTGTCCTGTAGCCTGTGTTAGAAGTGCTAGACTGGAAAGATCAAGCTCTAGGATTGTTATCAAAAGAAATTTAAAAACATTTAATGAACAGGCTTTTCTCAATGATCTTGCTGACAGTAATATACATCACACCTCTGAAATACAAGATGTAGAATTGGCACTGGAATATATTAAAAATTCATTCCTTGCCATCATTGATAAACATGCACCTTGTTCACATGTTCAAGGTAAGGGACAAAGCCTGGGCTCTCGCGAGGCATACTGGTGAAACAGCCCATTGGCTGACTTTTAGACAAATGAGAAATAAATGCACATCCTCCCTGAGAAAAACAAAACTATTTATTACAGAGTGAATCTCTGTTCTTTTACATAAACGTAAATAAAAACAAATCATCTACATCTATTCCTTCTTATGTTACGTTTAATGACTGCTTAATAAATAAGACATCAGAGATTTGCCATGCTTTCAACACACATTTTGCTGCTGCTGGGAATCTGTTTGATGTGGTGTACTCAGGATCTGCTCTTAATAGTAAGCCTTTGGCTCATGTGCCCTCCTTAAACAGTACCTCTCAGTACCCTACAGGCCTACACTTCCTGGGGGGATAAACAAGACCCCTGTTATTTAAACCTTTTTGCCCCATTTATTGCTGAACAAATTACATATCTCTTTAATCTCCATTTCTATAGGAGTTATCCCTCAGGTCTGGAAATCTGCACATGCAGTCTCATTGCATAAGGGCGGTGATAAGATCTTAATAACTATCGGCCAATTTCCAAACTGTCCTGTCTTGCTAAAGTCCTGGAGTCATTAGTTAATAATCAGTCCACAACAATCTGGTTTCAGAGCTAAACATAGTACTGTCACCGCTACTACTTTGCTTATAAATAATATTGTATCTTCTGTTGACAAAGGAAAATATTGTGCTGGCCTCTTCGTAGATTTAACAAAAGCATTTGACACTTTCGATCATACTATGCTTCTACAGAGACTCTGTGATATTGGTTTTGATTATAAATCCTGTAAATGGTCTCAGGACTACCTGTGTCATAGACAGCAATGTGTGATTTTGGCAAATGATCGGACAAAGGACTATTTGCTCATCTATTTAGATGATCTGATTATCTATTCAGCAGACTTTGACACCCACATGCAGCACTTGGAAGAAGTGTATCAACGTCTCCAAGAGCATGGACTCAAGCTACAACCCAAGAAGTGCCAGTTCCTCCAACATCAGGTGAAGTACCTTGGACATGTGGTGAGTGGGGAGGGCATATCTACAGACCCCAGCAAGACCTCTGCTGTTAGTGAGTGGCCTGTCCCCAGCACCACTTAACAGGTGTTATCGTTTTTGGATTTTATGGGATATTGAGTATCGTCCTGGTTCCAGTAATCGCAATGCGGACTCTCTGTCTCGCAGGCCAGAAACTTTTAATCCTGCTGTGTGTCACATTACAGAAGGACCAACTGAGCATTCCAGGACTCCAACAATGGTTCCTGAGGAAGACCTTGAAAGGGAGGGCAGACGGCTACAATGGGAGGACCTGGACCTGAGCCGAGTGGCTTCCTGGATCACAGCAGACAAGCTGCCAAGCTTTGAGGTCAGATGTACTCTCCCGCCTCAGACATGGAAGTTACTAAGGGAGTGGGAGCGCCTCCGGTTGGTAAATGGGGTTTTGATTCGACAGGTGCGTAAACCAGATACAGGGATGTTGTGTGAACAACTTGTCCTTCCAAACTCTCATTCTCAGGCTGTATGGCGAGAGTATCATCATGCTTTGGGTCACGCTGGCAAGGAAAAGGTCCTGTCGGTTTTTCAGAGGAGATTTTACTGGCCTGGTATGACCAAGGATGCAAAGAACTGGACTGTGATATGCCCAACATGTGTGGTGAGTAAACCAGGACCAGAGCCTCGAGCTCCACTTCAATCCATTAAAACAAGTTATCCATTTGAAGTAGTGGGGCTGGACTACCTTTCCTTAGGGAGACCCACTGATCCATTCCCTGACATTCTGGTCATCACTGATCTGTTTTCCCGTTATGCCTTGGCAGTACCCATTCGAGATCAAACTGCACAGACAACGGTGAAGGCCCTGACCTCTGCTTTGATCCAGCCTTTTGGATGCCCAGAGAGAATCCTGACTGATCGGGGAGCAGCATTTGAGTCCTCCCTCATGCGTCATCTGTGTGAGCTCTACGGCTGTGTAAAGAGTCGTACCACTCCATACCACCCCCAAGGAAATGGGGCATATGAACGCTTCAACCAGACCCTCTTGGGGTTGCTTGGGTCCTTGGATGAAGGTAGTCATCATCAATGGCACATTAAGCTCCCGGCACTGATGCAGGCATATAATAACTCTGTCCATGCCAGTACAGGAATGACGCCCCATTTTGTGGTGTTTGGGAGGCATGCCCGCCTTCCAGTGGACTTGATTCATGGGGTCTGTCCCCCACAGCACAGGGAAGGGTTGGAAGGATGGGTCCATCAACATCATCATACCCTACTGGAAGCCTACGAGCGGACTAAAGAGAATGCCACGCGCCAACAAGCCAGAGACCAGCAGAAGTATAACAAAGGGGCAATAAATCTGCCTCTTCTACCAGGGGAAAGAGTGCTGGTGAGGAACTTCCGAAGAACTAAACTATCTTCGAGATGGGTTCCCTCACCATTTGTGGTAGTGTCTCAGCTAAGGCCAGCTTACGTTGTCCACCCGGAGGGTAAAGAGGGACCTACTCAGACACTGCATCGCAACAACCTCCGACCCTGTGGATTGCTGCTGGAGCCCGAGACCCCAAGGGGAAGTTTGGAACGCACCAAGCCAGCGCCACAGCCTCTTGTGGTCCCCATACCAGGGTTTCCTATCAATCCCCTTCCTCAAGTTGCGAAGCAACCAACTTATTTTGGCTTGCCACCATACTCTGCTACTGTTCCACTCGGACAAAACCCTAGTACCCTTACTTCTCGTGACCCAACTCGTAGTGAGCCCATCACATTCGTCCCTGATGGCCTAGCTTCCCCGGAGATTGCCCCTGTTTGCCCAGGCCCCTTAAATTCTGCCCTTGATGCGCAAACTGAAATGAGTGGCCCAGTTGGTCCCGAAGAGGTAGTACTCATTAGTAGGGATCAAGTAGAAGCTGAGGATAATAGATCCGAAGACGCCCCCCCTCCTCCGATCAGAACGCTGCAACTTTGAAGTTCCACGAAGACGCTATCAGTAGCCTTGTGGTTGAGACGACCACCAAAAAAAGTTGGGGAAAAAATGTCACAGATGGGGCTGATGTCTGTAGATGATCACATTGTTATTTTAAAACTGAAAGAGGACTCATAATAGAGCCTTGTAAAGGGCTGTTTTAATCTACATAGTGTTGTAAAAGACTGACCTGGTGAGCTTAAGGGAAGCATTGTATGTGGAGGGCGCACCAGGAGAGTGCGCTGTCTGTGTCCTTATACAGGTGAATTGACCCAGAACCGGATGAGAGGGGGCTTTTAAAAGGAGCAGCATGAGGAGATGCGGGGCGGTTGCTGGGCATGGAGACTCGAGGTGGTAACGGAACGATCCGAATGTCTCACCGCCTTTCTGGAGGAATGGCTGCCTGACGCTCGTCTGGTCTTTAAGGTGCTGCAAACCCTGTCGCCGCCGTCCTGCTGCGTTGCCTGCTGTGACTGTCTCCGCTGCCAGCTTTGTGTTCAACGCTCGCAACCTTCTTGCTGAAGGGAAGAATACTGTCAGAATAAATCTGAGTGGGTGGGTCGTTTTACCCCGCAGGACAGGTCATTTAAGTTGTTTGTTTTACTCATCCCTAGTTGAAGCGGCTCCAGCCCTGAAGAGCCCGCTGCGACGGGGACTGGACGCCACTCTCGAGCCTTCCCCCTGGTTGATGGCGTCCACGATAAGGCTTCCCTCTGGCTACTGCGCGGTCAGCAGCACATGCTCGCACCACCTGTGCTCCTCTCCGCTTCACAGCCAGCTTGGCCACGCTGGCGGTGAGTCGGTATCATACTGACTCGGAGAGGGAATACTGGACGTTATTCCCACTTCACCAGGACTAAACGGGGTGTGAGTTGGCACGGACAATTTTAACTCTTTCCTCCCTGTTATTCATTTGTCCATGGTTGTATTAGAAGAATATACGCTATCAGCAGTATTGTAGTGGGGGTTGTCCTGCCCAGGAGAAGTGTCCATGTTATGGTGTTCTCTAATAAGAAGTAGACCGTATGTTTGAAGAGAAAATGTGCAGTGCAAAGATTTAGTGTGCAATAATTCCTTTGTGGATCTGATCTTACGAGTTTGTTTGTATTATTTAAAACTGGTCTCCACTTAAGGGTTAGAATAATTCCATTGCATAACATAATGCTGATAACATGATTTTATAACCAGTCGGCCATTTTTGCAAAGTAAAGTGATTCTTTGTAAAGATTTATCTTTGTGGTTATTGGGGGGACAGGGAACCAGTGATTCAAGGAGATACCTGTGACAATCGTTCTATATTTTTACCACTGTCAAAGGGGGTTCCAGAAGGTTCAATATTGGGTCCTGTCTTGTTCACAATTTACAGTAACAATATTACATCCTTTATAACAAATTGAATGCCTATCTTTATGCGGATGATACTGTTCTTTATCGCTTTGCTAATACTGCACACTCAGCCATTGAAATCTTTCAACAAGCTTTTGGCAAAAAAAATTACTTCTAAATTCAAACAAGACTAAATATATGCTGTTCTCTAGAGCCACAGATATTGTGGTCAACAGTTTGCAGATCACCACTCTGAATGGACATAGTATTGAGAGGGTCTCAGAGTATAAATATCTTGGTATCTGGCTGGATCAAAAAGTTACATTTAAATTTCACATTGAGACATTTGTCAGCAAGCTACGACAAAAAAATGGGTATTTGTACAGAAACAGAGCTAGTTTTCCTATGCTCAGCAGGAAGCAGATAACTGAGGCCGTCTCCCTGTCTGTCGTGGATTATGGTGATATCATCTATAGACACGCCTCTGCCTCCACTCTTAAGCCCCTAAATGTTAGGATCATCACCTCTCCTCAGCCTTCCTTGTGTTTCTGTGTGTCTCCCCGCCCTATTGTCTCCTGTGGTTTTCCCTGTGTGTCTCTCTCTGTCTGTCTGTCTGGGCGTGGCTCCTCCCTCTGGTTCCTGGGCTCCCGCGGCTGGCACACCTGAGTGTCATCAGTAATCAACCTCTGCAGTATTTCTATCCTGGCTTTCCTCTCATTCATCACCAGATCGTTTTGTCACCTTCAGTGGTAGCTTACGTCTCAGGCCTGCTCTAGTTTTTGCTCTTTGTAACTTGCTTTCGCTAACTTTGGTCTTCTGTGCTCCCGATCGTTGCCTGCTCAGCTCACCTGCTCTTCCGCCAACACCATTCCATGCTCTGCTTCTCAGCCTGCACAGCCACAGGATCATTCCCTCCTCCAAGCTGAACTCTGTCTGCCATCCCTGCCACTCTGCTTCGAAGCCACNNCCATCCTCTCTCACTCCAAGTTTGTTTAATAAACTGTTTAAACTGAGTTCTGAGTTTGTGTCCTGCATTTTGGGTCCGTCGATCACAACTCATAACACTAGATTCAGTTTATCACTCTGCCCTAAGATTTATTACTGGTGACAGAAATGACCACCCAACCTTTTCATAGAAGATGCAATGATGAGTAGAATGACTAACAGTAAGACGTGACAGGCATTGGTTTCTATTCATTTATAAAGCTAATGGCAACTTGCCATCATATATCACTACTTTATTAAATTGGTCGTATAGTCATTATTTGACCTGTTCAAGTGATTGGCTAATGCTAGAAATCCCAACGCACACTAAAACTTAATGCAACTGTATAGGTCAATTTAAAACCATGATTACAAACTATTCTACTCTTGAATGTAACTGTTTTTAACTTTGTTCTGTTATTTTTTGTGTATATTTATTCTGTTTTAAATTGTACTCTTGACATCATTGAAAATGNCGGCATGCCCTCCATGATTCTTTGAGATTTAAATAAAGGTTGAATGAATGAAAAAAATGCAAGTTAATGAGGAGCACTTGAATGTAACATTAGTTGTGGTATCTGAAGGCTTGACCATCTCATTGGGAGAGGATGCTTAGGTTCAGCCTGACCTTCATGTCCTCCTCATGTCCTGCCTTTGTAGGCTACATCTTTCGGAGGATGCAGCCCCTGAATTTAGACACAGCTTTGGTGTACTTAAATACCTAACGCTCCTATTGTCATCACAGCCCTTCACTGGCACAGTTCATTCTACCTACATTTAAAATGTACAATTTCTAAAATACATTATCCTTTTATCTGCGTTTATTAAAGGTATAACGAGTAGGATTTGACGTTTGCTGTTTGTAAACACAACATTAAAAGTTGGCCCCTCCTCCTCGGCTCAAAGCGCACGCACTTCTGGTGGCCCCACGTGCTTACGATCTGGCAACTGGTCGCTATGTTTTTATAGAGTCCCACACCTCACACCCTGCACGCTGTTATTGGCAGGGGGCTACACACCACTGCCCAAAAGTTGATGCCCAGAAACGTCCCAAACACAGCAAAATAAGAAAATACAGGCAGAGGGCAGGGTCTCTGCAGATACAGACACCACACACTTCTAGTGGNTCTGATCTTACGAGTTTGTTTGTATTATTTAAAACTGGTCTCCACTTAAGGGTTAGAATAATTCCATTGCATAACATAATGCTGATAACATGATTTTATAACCAGTCGGCCATTTTTGCAAAGTAAAGTGATTCTTTGTAAAGATTTATCTTTGTGGTTATTGGGGGGACAGGGAACCAGTGATTCAAGGAGATACCTGTGACAATCGTTCTATATTTTTACCACTGTCAAAGGGGGTTCCAGAAGGTTCAATATTGGGTCCTGTCTTGTTCACAATTTACAGTAACAATATTACATCCTTTATAACAAATTGAATGCCTATCTTTATGCGGATGATACTGTTCTTTATCGCTTTGCTAATACTGCACACTCAGCCATTGAAATCTTTCAACAAGCTTTTGGCAAAAAAAATTACTTCTAAATTCAAACAAGACTAAATATATGCTGTTCTCTAGAGCCACAGATATTGTGGTCAACAGTTTGCAGATCACCACTCTGAATGGACATAGTATTGAGAGGGTCTCAGAGTATAAATATCTTGGTATCTGGCTGGATCAAAAAGTTA
>NTHP01000016.1:3521634-3538354 GCA_003416845.1 Oplegnathus fasciatus | reverse complement strand
AAGTAAATAAAACAGTTACTGAACACAAATAACTGAAGCGGACAGCAGTTATTTGACAGCTTGGTCGGGCGAGTCACCCCCGACACACTCCCACTCGTTCGGCTCTGATTTATCAGTTCCCCGTCTAAGCAATCAAGTCCAGCTGAGAATCATCAGCTCAGAGTCTCTGACAGTGGCAACAGTTCAGATCAGGTGAAACCCATTAGTCTTTGATTAGTTGTCATCGCTTTCGAAGACAACTACAACGGAGTTCACTACAATATCACAGCATCATGTTCCGTTTCACATTATTATCTTATCTTTAATATCACAATCCAAATCAGATCCATAACGTTAACTACTCTGATGGAGCGCAGTGGCTGAAAACACGTGTGATCCAGAGATCCACACGCTGACCGCTGGCTGTCCTCACGCCGGCAGACGAGCCACCCAGGCCGGGCAACAGGAGCGGGAGCTGCCGCTGAAGCCCCCGCGAGGAGGAGTTGGGGAGAGCGTCTGGGACGACTTGTCCTTCACCTCCCAAACGGCAGCATTATTGACCAATCCAGATCGAAAATACATATAACTGTCTGTACTTTTGTACACTTTCACCCTGGCAGCACTGTAAGGGGAGGGAATCTCCACAAGATATGTGTGAACATCGCATTTTTCTATTTGCAGCGTTTTTGTATTTGCAGCGTTTTCTATTTGCAGCGTGTTTTCTAAATGCTGCGCATGTGTTGTCACACTGATGAAGATGTTTTCTTAATCTGCTTGTGTTTTGTGTGTTTGCATGTGTTTTCTTAAGTTGCTGTGTGTTGAGCTCTCAGGGCCACCGTAGTAAATAATGTGACTGAGGACATTTTCTGAACAATCAGAAAGAAAAAACACAGGATGTGTGGTGGAATAAGTACATTCCCTTTTATTTATTTATGTATGTGTGTATGTTTTTCTACGTTCATGTAACCTTCATATTGTTTGTTTAATTCTTTATACCACTGCAGAAAATAATCTTTTTGTTAACTGCTTGTTGGAGATGTTGCTTTATCAAGCATTGAAAGACTGTAATTAAGACTGGCCTGCAAAATATCAGGGAGCTCATTAACTTCTAGAAAAGAATAGAAATGAAACATATGTAGACTTGGTGTGCATTATTACTTCCAAATCTCAACATTCTTCAAATGAAAGGGAGTTAACTTGTGGAATTTACACAAATCATGCAACACTTATTATGTTGCCTGGTTTATCTCAGTGAGCTGCTGACTGAGCAGAATGAATGAATGTTTTGTGTCTGTTACAGTCAGTGAGGGCTATTTCTTGTAAATCAGCAGCTTTCACCTGATTTTCTTCACTTTCTTCACTGGCAAACCATCGAGGCCTGCTTCATAAGGCCCTCTGCAGGCGAGAAATAGAAAAGCAGACAAGATGAGGAAGTAATAGTAAAACTGAAAGTAAACATACCGGTATAAACACAGCCGTCCTGTATGCTTGCACCAACGAGTGAACGGAAGAACACTGTGACAGCTCTCAGATTCCAGGAATGATGGGTGGGTGCTTGTGTTATTTTACAACTCGACTTGTAGCCATGAACGTGCTTGTGGTATAAACACACAAGCAGGACTTCCCAAAAGAATCAGTGCAATACTTATTAGTGACTTATTGTTTTATCTTTATATTAAATCTTTTTATTTGTAAAGGTAATATTGTAACACAAGCCTAGACTGTATCTGTCTTTTAACCTTATTCTTGCTGTAAAGTCCTCGTGCTTTGTGCTGATGTTGATGTTCTGATGAAACATAATGTAATAACCTGAACATTTGCAGGTTACGGAAACATCATGGATGTTAAAACTACTGGTGCCTCAGAGCGAACAGCTAAGCAGGACAGGCTGGGATACTCAGGTAAACACTGCAATAAAGAAACAGGAGCTGTTTTGATGATAAATTGTAGAAAAAGTAATCATGTAACCTTCATCGTCTGCATCCACAGTGTTTCTATATCTATGGATTAACAGGGACATTGATGCATTTGTTGCACTGAAGACAATCATGCACTCTGTTTGATTTCTCTCTGAAGGTGTGAGGGCATCACACACCATGGCAGAGACTGATTTGGACAGAATGAAGAAGTACAGATCTAAAATCAACAGTGTGGGAGATAAATATGGAATCGATCCGGCTCTCATTGCTGCCATCATCTCCAGAGAGTCAAGGGCTGGAAATGCACTAGAGAATGGCTGGGGAGACTGGAAGCCAAAGAGAGGAGCATATAACACCTGGGGACTGATGCAGGTTGTAACAAATACTACTGTTTTACTCACATCCTCTTAGAAGAGCCTCACATTTAGAGGTGTAACTGACAAATCGCTTTGCTGATTTGAATCATTTCGCTCAGTTCAGTTCAGATTTGTAGTCACTTTGTAGTTTGTTCACTTTGTTTCTAAACCTAGCAATCACAGCACCATTCAAATGCAGTTCAGCAGTAACTGTTCATACCACCGTGACGTTCCGTCTGTTGCTGGTCCAAGCTGTTATGTTTGGTTCAGTTCAAAACTCAGCCTACACAGCCACTGTTTTTGAGGAAGCTAGCATAAACCACCTGTCTGCAACAGAGTTATCACATCACATCACAGTTAGGGAGTTCTCACTGGCCCAGAAGATTTATGACGGCACAGCCTGATACCCAGTGCAGGGCCCAGTGATGGGTCAAAACATCATATACATGAATACTGGGCTTCCACAAGAATGCTCACCCAACTTTTGGAACATTTTACTGTGTATTGATAACTGAGCATCTGTCTTTTGTTTAAGACAGTCTTGGAAAAATTGTGAACCTATCCTTTAAAGATTCCTCTACTCACATTACAGTACAATAACAGCAGTGTTCATCCCATTTCTGTAGGTTGATATTAATCCAAAACCAGAAGGAGCTGGACACCCTAAACGAGGCGACTGGGACAGTGAGGAACACCTCTGCCAAGCCACTGAGATCTTGGTTGAATTGATAGAAGTGATGAGCAACAAATTTCGTGGCCTGAGCAAAGAGAAGCAACTGAAAGGTTTGTTTTATTGAACCAGGAGACTCGCACATGCACCAACTCTCTTCACACTTAGCTTCGTTCTCATTTGCATTTCTCTTGGCAGGAGGGGTAATTGTTGCAATTTGTTTGTGAGAGATGTAATGAAATCATGAACAGGTAGTGTCACCAATCTGTGTCAAAGCTACATTTCTACAATGTTAAATCTGTGAGCTGTAGAGGGAAAGTAACAGTTCAACTGCAGTTCAGGGGAAATAAACAACATTTCCCTGAAAAACTCCTGTCTTATAAACTGAATTCATTGGGTTTCATCTTTAGTAATACCATTCATTATTGTTGAGAACCACACGATGATGATTTGTTCTCATTCATATGAGAGTAAGTCAGAATACGAAGTACTATTTGTATTTTTACATCTGAACAAGTACACAGTAGATTCAAGTGAAACATGACTTCCAACTTTTGTTTTGCTGCAAGGGTCATGAGATAATTACATGACTGTGTTGGAGACCTGTGAGCTGGGTAAGAACAGTATCTTTCTTCCCCCAGTGTCCTAAAATACAGTTAAATGTAAAATATAATCTACTATAGCTTTGGATGTCAGGTTTGACTTCATCACAACAACAACACAGTCAGTAGCTTTCTGTCCTGAACGTAGTCATGCTGGTAAAAGGCTGAAGATGTGGACTCGGCCGTGTCAGAGTCAGCGGTAGGTGCAGTGGTGCTCCTGGTGCTGCCGCAGGTCCACTTTGTGTTGGAAGCCGTAGAGGCAGTGAGGACAGCGGTAGGGCCGGTTGTCCCTGTGTTTACGACTGTGGGTGATGAGGTTGGAGCTCTGGCTGAACGCCTTCCCACATATCTGACACACATGAGGCTTCTCTCCTGGCACACAAACACAGCACAAGTCATTTGAATACACGGGATGTTCAAACTGTAAAGATTTAACAGACCCTGCTCTGACGGTTTGAAAGACAATTACCCAATTTCTGACAAGGTGGATAGGACTTAAATTACTGAATATATTACCTTATTCAATTCACTTACATGTTATACAAACATCTTGAAATAGCTTGTTTTCTCCAACCAACATTTCAAAACCCAAAGACATTCGATTTCCAATGACGTAAGGACATTTGAGAGGCTCAAACCACTGGATGCTACATACCTGTATTCGCTTTCTTACTCAGAGTTAGATGAGAATAGGATAAGATAGCACTTTTATATCTGAATGCTAAATATAAAGTCACAGCTAGCAACTGCTTAGCTTAGCTTAGCATAAAGACTGGAAACAGCGGGAAACAGCTAGCCTGGCTCTGTCTAAAGGCCAGCACCTCTGTGGTTTACTAATTAACGCGTTACATCTCATTTGTTTAAGCCGTACAAAAAGCTAAGTGTAACGTTATGTGCTGGACTATTTCTTGGTGGGGCACAATGAGACAAGAAAACATTCTGGCACTTCAAGCAAACTGATGCTTTGTAGGACACATACTATGTACTGTACATGCATACATACTGTATATACATATACAGTATATACAGCGGTGGTGTTCCTGTATTCATTTTGGCAGTAATGATCAATTTTCCAACACGAAAATGAAACAGAAAAATGGATTTCGGCATGTTTTTTTTCATGCGCTACGTGCACATGAGTGAATACCAGACAGTGGTGTGAACAGTGAACATGACTATTGTCATAAATATGTTAGAGTACTAGTTAAGTACTGGGTAGGACTACTATAAAGGGACTGTTATGGTGACAAAATACAGCATAAACTCTTGCAAACACTAAAAACAGTTGTTTGGGTCAGAGATAATACTGTGAATTTGAGTTTACATGCAAGGCTGGGATACATGTATATGTGGGAAGCATTAAATATTAGCATTAGCAGTTCACAGGCTAATTAACGAACTGATTAGCACAAGTGATGTATGGAAAATGAAACCGCAGTTCAGTTTAATAATTTCATATGAATGATGTCAGCTGTGGACTCTCACATGTTAAGAACAACCAAAGGGGAGACGTGAACCCACCGGTGTGTATGAAGGTGTGTTTCTTCATGTCAGACTTCTGGTGGAACCTCTTGCCACAGTACTGGCAGGGGTAAGGCCGGGTATCTGAATGTATGAGCAGATGAGTGGAGAGGGTGGAGGAGCGCTTGAACACTTTCCCACACACTGCACAGCCAAACGTCCTCTCCTAAAACAACAGGCACTGTGGTTATGGATTCAGGAGTGTTGTACCTCATATGTGCATGAAATCATTTTAGCATGCACTGTGCATTTTGTCCAAAGTCGTAATAAGATAATTCCATATAAAAAGAAACATGATGCTGACCTTGCCCCTGCAAAATGACCGCTCAGTATCTGCTCTGCTGGACTTGATGTGTGCTGATGACAGAGGTGCTCTGCTTCCATGACTCTTGCATATGTGAGTCTTCAGACTTGACAGACTTGAAAATATCTGCAAAGACGAGATGAACACAGTTTAACATGTTAAAAACTAAAGAGGTAATTTGAGACTTCAGGAGAGTTGTTCCAGTTCTGGCTTTATCTTTTAACTTACAGTCGCTATTGTTGGCTATAGTAAAGGCCTTGGTCCTGGTTCACAAAGCCTATACATCCACATTTATGAGGCTTTCATATGACCTGATATTACCATGGCCACTCAGACAACTTCTGTTATGATACCATATTGTTATAAACACAAAAACCAACACATTCTGACCAGTCACCATGACTATAAAAACAGTAAGATGACCAGCTTATCCTAGCACAGTGTGGGAGAACTGATCTAAGTGGCTTCACTTTGTAAATAGTGGGAGATGTTTGTCAGACTGCTGAAGAAGAAAGTCAAGAAAATCTCACTATCTTCCAACTCTGACAGTCCTTCATGCTGTAGATAAATAAAACTGGTCAGATATTCGCTCAAATGTGGGTGCAAGGTGATCATATGCAGCTGATGTCCCAGCTGAGACAAATAACGGAGTCGGAGCACTGAATGCATTAGAGGAAATAGTTAAGGCTGCAGAGTTGTTGTTGGTCTATAAGACAGATGTTATTTAATTTAATGGTGGGATGCCTTACTTTGCTACAGAGTGGACATTCTTGCCTCGGAGCGCTGATCTTTGAGCAGCCACTTCTCCTGGTCTCCCTCAGGATCTGAGGGCGCTGAGTCAAGTCTCCAAGTCCCCCAGACAGTTTGTCTGTATATCCTGAGCTCACATGAGGTCTGGACCATACCGCTGGTGTGGGAGGGCGAGACTCGACTTTCTCCACGGGGCTAAAAGTATTTGAGCTGACAGGACTGCAGGGCTCAGCAGATCTACAGTCTGAGTACAAAGACAGACAGGTAAGTTGACTGGCTAATGCACTTTTGAATAATTTAATCTTATGTTAGATCATGAGAATTATTTGAATAATCGTATAATGCCTCACAACTGTCAAACAAAATACATTTTGTGTCCTGTCCTCTGCACATCACAACACATCACTGCTGCTTACTGTAAATCATTTTGTTATTTGAAGTTATCTCGGAAACATTTTTGGATTTTCTGTCTCTGTAAAGTCTTGCTTGACATGTTTGTGATGAAGGCCAAAATAAACAAATAAACACCCACTGTAAGATTTGGGACTGAATTGCTGAAGGTGCCCACTTCCATCAGAGTGTTCGGGAGCCTGAAGGTCTTGTTGCAACAATGCAATGGATACTGCGTTATTATCTGGTGTTTCTGCTGTGGAGTACTCCAGGGAAGTATCCCAGGACCCCGTCTTTTTTCCTAGCTGGCTAAACGTCACCGGGGTCGATCCAGGGCTGGGGCTTCTTGCTGTAGGCCGAAGGTGGTGCAGCCCTCCTCGTTTCACCAAGAAAGAACGAGGCATCACTCAGGAGGGAGGAAGAGCTGCTCTACACCCGAAATGAAAATCACCTAGAGGATTAAAAAAATAATGTGAATGCTAGTGTTAGCGATGAGGTTTATTCATCACTGATTGAATAAGGTTTGACACAGCCTGTGTTGTCACAGATCAATCATTCATATTTTCCTTATCTGAATCTTACTGTTTACATATTTGTATAAGTTATGAAAACTAAACCATTGGAAATGAGTCTTATATGTACTGAACCACCTGATCAACTGTAACTAAAGGCAAATACTGAAATGATGGACCAAGGTGTTACACATGATATTTGTATTGCCCAAAAGAGGGCAGCAGAACTGCACATTCAATAGTTTGTTTCCTGCTTGAATCTGTCTAAATATTGCATTAACATATACTGAAGATTCATGGCATCATCAGAAAGGACAAAACATTTTGTGTTAACAACATGTTGATTACAGCGTAATGATTAGTTACTGCTAAACAGCTGCTTCACATTTTGTTGTTACAGATGAGTTGTTTTAGTTCATTTGTTTTTTTTGCCACCGGTCTTAACATGCTGTGCAGATATATAATGACAATTGAAAAATGATAAAGAAAGATAAAGATAACCTTAAATATAAGATCTATTTAAGTATTCAGCCCTTCATTTCAGACTCCTTTTGAATTCACTCCAGCATTGTGTTGGTTTCATCATGTGTGTTGAGGGTTGAATCTTTGCCCTGTCCACATTATGAGCTCTAGACAAGGTTTTCTTCATGGATCTATCTGCGTTTTGCTCTCATCACTGTTGTCTATGCTCGACAGTTCTCCAGCCCCTGAGGATCACTTGGCCTTTAAGTCCGAGGTCAGTTTTTGTCCGACCAAAGAATCATTTTCGTCTTGTTCGCTCTTTTAAACTTTGTCAGATGCCTTTCTGTCAGCAGCGGTTTACTTGACACTGAAGGCCTGATTACTGCAGAGATGTTTTTTTTCTCTCCCATCTTTGGAGCTTCTGTTAAGCTACATTCACACTGCAGCTCAAATCTGATTGAAACTGACATTTGGACCTAAATTTCCTACATGTGACACAAACAGTCATATCAGAAAGGCAACTATATCACTTAACAGCAACACATTTCATGACTCAGTGCTAGCATTTGAGCAAAGGTGAAGCTTCAGTGGAGGAGTTCAGTGGAGGACACTGAGGTGTGACACCACATAGCAAAAAACTAAAATGTGACGCGTCTGTTTACGTGTTTAAAAACATTTTAAAATACCAGTAAAATAAGAGATTAAGAAGCTTAAGAGTTGAATAAAAATCAGCTGTAAAGTTAAAACAATAAATTAATTAGAGGCTATATACGTTTGAGACACATCTCTGTCTTCACCTACTCTCCCCTCTGTAGAAAAGATCTCTTGCTTTGACAAAATAATGGCGGACAGTTCCCCGGTCAGAAAATAAAAGGCTTGCGTGATGTGAGGACATAAATGACGACCTCACTACAGAGGATGGGCAAGAGATCTGTTCAAATGCTCACACACAATCAATAAACACTTGTTTTAAATGACACTAATATAAACGGATTATGAGGTTGTATATAACACCAACCTTGTTAAATCGATTTAATGCCTTTATTCCTGACATATGGATCAAACGTGGAACCTTATTTCATCGTCTGTGGGACTGCCCGAGGTTTCTGGACAGAAGATATTCCATCTTATGTTACATGTGTAAGGTTGTCTTCAGTGGTGGAAGAAGTACCCAGATATTTTACTTAAGTAACAATACTAATACAGCAATGTACTCCATTACAAGTAAAAGCACTGGTTCGTCCATGTGAATTATATATTATTATATATTACATTATAAGGTTGTTAATACTGATACAACAATGTATAGGTAGCATTTTACTGGTGTAGCTGGTCGAGGTGGAGCTAGTTTTAGCTACTTATAGTTATTATAGCCCTGTGGTTCCCATCCTAGGGGTTGGGCCCTTCCAAAGGGTCATAAGATAAATCTTGAGGCTGTGAGATAAATAATGGGGTAAGAAAGACAAACAAAGCTCTGCTACACAAATCTGTATCAATATTTTGGACTTTTCTCTAATCTTTGCTTTCTTTGTGAGATATTGGATGATCTCACCTCTTGGAGCATCAAACAGTTATTTAAATGAAACTATAAGTTTAGAGGCAAAATACTAACAACACATGGACTTGTGAAACATGACTAGGAGCCCCGACTAGACTCTAATTTTTAAAGGGATCACAAGCCAAAAAGGTTGGAAACCACTGGTTTAATCTTGAACAACACATTGTATTTTATGAGCTTATTATGTGTTTTTTTTTCATATAAAATCATAATCTGAAAAGTAAACACTAACTACAGGTGTCAGATACATATAGAGGAGTAAAAAGTACAATATTAAAAGTAAAGTAGCATAAAATGGAAATAAGTACGAAATAAGTAAGGTACAATTGTACTTAAGTACAGTACTTGAGTAAATGTACTTCGTTTCTTTCCATCACTAGTTGCCTGCATGCTCTAAACTATGTATCCTTGAAATCTTTTCCTCAGAATGTAACCTAAGCAACACAGCTAAGAAAATGACTCATCTCTTTATTATAAGCCAAAAAGTCCAAAACATACATCTTGCAAAAATGTACATTTATGATTGAGGGAGAACACTTTATCTTTGAGAAAATATTGATATCTTTTCTGGACAAATGTGCACATTTGCTTCGAAGTTTATTTTCCTGATCTCTTATTTTTTACTTTAAAGGTGTTTTGTATGCAAAGCGAAAAAATTGCTATATTGGTGTGAGTGTTCTTACGTGCACCTTGTTTGCTTGTTTGTATGTTTGTTTGTCCACATACATACATAGTACATACATATACATATGTGTTGAACTATTTTTCAAATATTCAATGAAAAAAGATCACGATGAGCTAAATCACATTTTACGTGATTAATCCAGCTAGAGGAACTTAGTTTGCATGATGACATATATTCAATTATTCATTTCACTTGTATACTTCTTTGCATGAGCATGTTGGGTATTTTTATCATTTAGTTCAGGGGGATGACACGCTTAAACTGGTACTGAATACTGACTAGATTGAACAACACAATGTGAACAGTCGAACACAATTTAGCCTATATTCTCTGTCACATTCAGCATGAATGGACGGCCAGCTCAAGGAAGGGTTGAGGTGGGTCATTCATTTCATTTTATAATGACAGAAGTTTCAGTGGTTTACTTCTACAGTGACTTCTTTGGCTTTGTTTTTGATCGAGTATGTCGTGTGAACTGTGGATCGACACAGAAGCAGCTGCGTGTCAAATGAAATGAATTTTGGACTAAAATCAAGATACTTTATGTCAAGGATGACCAAAGAAAACAGGACGCACATTATTGGATTTTTTGTAGCTTAATCCGAACACACTTTAACATTTAAAGAATGCATTTGCTGTCTGTAAAACTGTCTGTAATGTGTATGTGTCATTATATATACAGAAGAGCAAAAGGTGTTGCTCTCTTTTCACTTTATTTTTCTTCTGGACTGCTTTAGCTTTATCTCACCAAAAACTGGGTTTATGAACTCTGCCATTCATTATAAGACAACATGAGAGCTGACTCACTGGCTTACATTTAGAAAAGATCTTGCTCCAGGCTATTTGTGCGTTTTTTGTTTTTTTTTGCTTTTCCATCTTTATTGAAACAATTATGCCACATGGAGATTATTACAAAAGTAGGTGATTATATCTGAATTCATAAAAAGTAGATTTTGTTGAATATAGATCATTACTTCTGAAATACGTCAACACAACTTATTTTAGCCTACTCTTTAACTTCAACATAAATAAAGGTTGATAAAGGTAGACAATGTAGACTTTTACATTGTTTTTTTACATTATCATATTAAAAGGCAAAAAAATAAACTTCAACAAACCCAACCAAAACTGTAGTAGCTCACATTTAACCACAAATATGAAGATAGTTTTCAGAAATAAATATGAAAATACTCACCAGATTTTTACATTCCACCAGTGCTTCTTTAACGTCACGCTCAAACTTCACACTAATAATTTAACTGAGATAAAGTTCTTGTATCAAGTTAGATGAGACAGTGTGGAGCCAGTGTGTCACATGTGAGGTCAGTCTGCTGCTGAGGCGGATTGTGAGCCGTTGATGTTTGCTGCAGGTCGCTGTGATGAGAGTAAAGAAGGACGAGGAAGTATCTCAGCTCTGACACCTCTGAGCCGATAACCACACTGCTTCCTCACACACAAACCCAAACACTGCACACTCGCAGCAGCACTAAATCTGTCCAATTCTACTTCTTTAAAAAAACAACAACTTTTTTTGGTGCAAATTGTGGATATGTTGTCGTGGTGCACAAACGAAACACAGCATTAGATTAATCTAGGGAAGACAGATAAAGCCAATGCGAGAGGAAGAGGGTGGACGACTGTGCTGAAAATTCTTCAGAAAGTGTTGACACACTCTGTTGTCACAGTCGCGTTACAAAATAGACCATTGAGGTCAAGTTTAAAAGAAGCTGGCTGATGCAACAGCAGATTCCCTTCTATAGTATGGAATGAAAACATTAATGAGAAAGAGACGCAGCAAGAGGAGATGTGAATACATGTGTATGACTGTGATAAATGTGAGAAACCTATTGTATGGATGTATGGGAATGATGGGGATTTATTGTTTAAAATCTAGTCAACTTTTGTTGCTTCTGTTTTTGTTTTATGTGCATCTACTGTTCACTTAAAGAATAAGACCACACATTTTCTATATTTTTCTTATTGTCAACTAATGCCACAAAAAGACCAAAACCAACAATGAATTCATTCTAGTAAAAAGTAGTCCCTGATATGGCTGAGTTCTTTCTGCCATAGAGCTCAACTGTTGTCCACAAACTATTAAAACACATCAATGAGCCACATTACTGCACTGGGTGACATATTCCTTCAATACAGATGAACATATTGGCCCTGTAGTTTATTTTGAGACAATCCCACACACACCATCCTATAGTACTGCCAAAAATACTGAGGTCACCAAATGTGTATTAATCCGCTGCTAAAAATAGTCCTCAACAAATGCAATTATTCCTTTTGTTTAAGTAACATTTGCTACAACCTACAGTGGCCAGCTGTTTTAGGAAACTGCTGAGCCTTTAAAAAAAAACCCCTATGTATTTATAAACTGATTTTAAAAAGTCAGTAGAAACAAATGGGCTGAGTGGGAGAGTCAGAAATCACTGAGAGATGGACCAACAGTTTGTTAGTTTTGGTCTTTTAATGGGATTTGTTGACAGTTGGAAAAATATAGAATACGGCCACGCAGCTTAATCCTTTAATTTTATTGTACTTGTGTAAAAACAAAGACATCTTTATTTTAAAGATATTTTGGTGACATTCAAGCTTTGAAGAAAGGCATGATGGAGGACTTATTTATATTTAAGATTCTGTGACATCAAGAAATAACTCATTTTAAAGCTGCTGCTGTCTCAGCACAAAAAATCTATGCCACATAATTTTAAACGTGTTAATGCTTGAAAGAGGAAGATGTCCAGAGAGCTATTGAATTTGGGTGCTATATGTTAATCCAAAAAAAGAATACTTACTTTTATTTTTTATAACTCACAGATTTTAGACACTGACGAAACAATGCTCTCCTGAGTCGGGTTGCACCAGCTACATTTTCATCCATAACTACGCCTGTGTGTAAAGTTCTCCCCAAATTCTTAGAAACTACTTGTGACTACTACTAGTGATTTACTAGCAATGACCTGTGAACAGGAAGTTACTGTACCATCACAAGGTGTCACATAACTGCCAAAAATAACAGTTTTAGGGGCCAATCTACAGTTAAACTTAACTGCTAATCCTGTAAATGCAGGTATAAGTTTATATACATACATTGACAAATATGTGTTTCAGAGTTAGTAATATCCCTGCACTTTAATATGAGTGGGAAGTATTTGATCTAACCAATGCTATTTAGCTAGTAATTTAGTCTTATTACCATAATGTTTTTTAATCTATAGGTATACATCTTAATCAAGTCAGATGTGTCGACCTTATTTTATGTTACCTCTTTTACTCTTCAATCTAAACAAGTCATGTATGAGCAAGCTAACGTTAGCTTTGTCAGTTAGCTGCTACACAACAATTACACCTGACAGTTACTGGGTCTAATTTATTTAACAACCAATCTCTACATAAGAAGTTTGTGCGGTGCAAACTGTGTTAATGTAGTGACACGTAAACTTCAACTTCTGTTATAACAAAGCTAAGTTTGAACTGAAGAGCCGGTTATTGTTCAACATGAACCTGAGGGAAAGAAGGGCAAAATGTATAAATGAACAATTGCACCTGAAAGGGAATAAATATAATCACCCAGTAATTAAAAATAACACAATCAGGCCTTTGCAAAGGTGCAATGTCAAAGTTTATTTTGTATCATTCATAGGATACAGAACACTGAAATGTATTTTTTCCCCATCATACTGTAATTTATATAATCTTTACTGTCATTTAATATATTTGATAACAACATCAGTTGAATTGCAAGACAGAAAGAGAGACGGTGGACAAGGTTCCTGGGCATGATGCTGTGGATATCAAACAGCCGTCACATACAGCACATAAATCTGAGAAATCCTACACCAGACTAACCAGGATGAACACTGTCTGTTTGTGACACACTGTTTTGCACTGCACTGTCTCATTTCCCGGCTTTAAATCGGCGAAAATGTGTGTGGATGTTCCAGTTTCAAGATGATGAATCTGGAGCAACACAGTGTGATCATATTTCAATCCACACTAAATTCACTGTATATTACATGGCTGTTTAATGAAGGGCTGTAGTGGCTGACCTGTCGATGAAACCCTCGTTAAACATACATGAAGTCTTTTAGCATAGTGTGTAAATCTACCTACTTTTATGGCACGTTATGATGTTCGATCAGTATCATCTCATGTAATGCTGTTAGCAGGAGAAACCAAAGTACTGATGGTAATTATAAAAATAATATTAAGGATGAGAGCTAGTACGATATTCAAAAGTAATTTACAAACATATCAAAATGTTTCGTCACAGTAGATAGAGTTGTATTTAGACAGTGGTGAGAACAGAGCACCATCACTGAACAGCAGTGTACAGATGTGTTATAATGTGTTGAAGGACACTGAGCACTGATCTGGGGCCAGATTAGGGTTACTTTTGGAAAGGAAAGTGATACTCAGTCCTGAATGAAAGCTTCCTACAATTAGTTTATGCATTTAAATTTTTTTAACCGAAATCTGAAACTGAAATATTAGTTATAATCCTTAAGATTTCCCTCGTGGTAGATCTGGCAACACCTGTGGTTAGTGGTGGTAATGGCAGACGCATTTCAATAATACAGCCCCCAGAGATCAGTTTGAAACATGCTTTGAGTGGTTACGCCGTCAGAAATGCAACAGAAAAAGAGCAACTTGTCCGTGTGTTTACAGCGCAGCCAAACAAATCATGGGCTGAGAGGATTTATCGCTTCACAATGTTTTAATAAAGAAGACTTAAGGTCAGGTTATGCTCATAAAGGAGTAGTTCGTACGATGTCAAAGCTGTGCTTACGAAGGCAAAAAGCTGTTCCGAACTGCCACACTCAAAGGTGGGGTAAAAAGCATAAAGACGGGGAGACGCGGTATCGCTTAAATTGTGTGCACATCAAAGGTGACAGAAATAGTTGTGTTGGGAATTAATTTCAAACACAGTTTATTTTCTCATTTCCGCACAGCTGGCCAATCACAGCTGGCATGAGGTGGCTGTCACAGAATTAGCTGGACACAGGCTGACATCGGAAAGGTGTGGTGGGAGGACATTATTCGACCATCCATCAAGCAATCCTGATGAAGTTAACTGGCTCCTTAAAGAAGTCAACAATGTTTTTTCCGACACGGTAATACTGAACTCATGATCCATTGTTGTCTTGTGCATGACATCCAAAGCACTGACTTCTGTCTTCCACATCATGTTTTCCTGTAAATACTCTGAATCCCACAAGGGAAAGACGGACACCACCAGTAACAATGAAAACTACTATATAGAGAGGGAATTATAGAATGTAAATGCATTGAATAGCTATTGCCAGCCAGAAATATGATCAAAAATGAGGTTTGATAGAATGGAAATCTTAAGGATTATACCTTGAAGTGAGAAATTCAGCCAGTTTTGACCCAAAGTAAATGCACCTAGGATGCCAGTCTACATTCTGTACATATTAAGAACTAGAAGGAACTCAACTGAAGCCGTTTGTACAACACTCACTTGGTCTGATGATATCCAAACACTGATTCCAGTATAGAGATTTCAGTTGTTACACCCACCAATGACCACTAAAAGGCTGTTATTTGCAACAGTATGGTGGGCAAACCGACATCCTCTTTAGCTCTTTGATGGCCATTACTGGGAGATCCAATTTCCTTATTTCTTCGAAGATGACGATAATTATCTCCTTCACTGTTCCTTCATTTGTATTGCACAAAAACGTTGGAAAGAAAGTGGGCCTTGAGGGAATTCAGAGAAAACCTTCCAACATCAGTCTGGAGAATAATGAAGCACAATACAAAGTCCGGATGGATAATCTTGGAACAAAGTGCTTAGATAACGTCAAGGTCCTGCTGAAGAGCTGAATATAATAAGAAATGATCCCACCATGAATCCATTAATCCACACCACCTCTCACTGCTTAATGTCATGAGCAGAGAGTTCCTTTCTCTGTAGTGCAAAAAGCAGATCGCTGCTCTACATATGACACCCTGTTTGATAAACTATACACACTCAGACCTTTCACCATCTTCAGTAAGACCTGACTGACAGTGATACAGCTTTAAATCTTATCTATATACTTTTGTTCCTCTTACACTGTATATTTCATATCTCTCCATACATTTTACACCCTTTTTTTTCTACACAGAATATATTAATGTTTGATATGTAAAATATTTCCCTCCCACACACTCTCCAGTCATGACGACAGCCTTGTTGTTGGCATCCTTGCTGTACAGTATGAACTACTCCCTCCACTTTCATTGGCGCCACATGCTGCAGTTTTAGCTGTCAAAAAGTGATATGAGCACATGAACTGGTGACTCCAGATCAGCACTGTTACCTGGATTCCTTTTTGCTTGAATGGGACACTGATAATTAAAAGGAATAGTTTGACGTTTTGGGAAATACGCTTACTCGCTTAGATGAGAGGACTAATACCATGTCTTATGTCTGTCTGTTAAATATGAAGCTACAGCCAGGAGATGGTTAGCTTAGCTTAGCATAGAGACTGCTAGCCTAGCTCTGTCCAAAGGCTTAAAAAAACCCTCTAAAGCTTACTAACTGACACATATCTCGTTTGCTTAAAGCGCCTAAAAACCTAGAGCGTCTAGAAAGAGGAAATAACAAATTCCGCCTTCTACAAATTAAAAGTTGAATTGACAAGCAATAAAATGCACCCTTGCTCAATAAAACACTCTCAGGGGTTTCACTCGCTGCTACAGTCTCACTTGGTCCAGTATGACCAGTAGCTTATAATGTTAGCTAATGTTAGCAAACCTTAGTTAGATATTGCACTGTATTTGTAATTGACATTACTGAGTCAGTTCACTGACTTTTTGAGTCTTTTCCACTTGTGCTAATGTTTTAGCATTTATCATTATACCACTTGTGGCCACAGCTTGTTAAAAGTTGGGGTTTAACATAGGTTTATGTGCTGGACTTTTTCTTGACTGTGTGCAGGAAGTCACTATAACCCAGCATATAACACACACACACACACACACACACACACACACA
>NTHP01000016.1:3504444-3515224 GCA_003416845.1 Oplegnathus fasciatus | reverse complement strand
CACACACACACACACACACACACACACACAGGCACACACAGGCACACACAGGCACACACAGGCACACACACCTGTATCTCTAGTTCAGCAATCTTCTGCCTGAGTTCAGCCACGGCAGCCATACTGTCTGCTTCCCTCAGTCGCACAGCCATCACCTCCTCTTTACTCTACATGTATGGGGAGGGGAGAGAGGGAGGGAAGAAAGAGAGAGAAGAAGACATTTCCTGCTTAATAGCTGAACGCTGTGGCTGACAATGATATTCTGGATTTCAATGATGGATATTGATAATGCATCATAAACTGTCTCAGTCCCTCCATCTACGTCCTGCTCTCTCCTACAGCCTTCATTTATTTATAGTCAGACTCTGCACATTTCTCGTCCATTTTTCCTGAAACATTTTCTATTTCTGTCCTACAAAATCTATCTGGTCCTCCCTCCTCTGTCGTTCCCTCCCTGTTTTTATGCTCTTCGTCCCTGTTTTGTCTTCATTTCTTGTTGTTTTTCCATCCAGTTATTAGAGTCTCATTACTGCATGTTCATAACTTTTATGTTTCATGAAGCTGGATGAGGAAAACATTGCTCTCCCCACTACTTCTCTCCCCTCTTGTTAACTCCATTTATTTTTTCTCTCTCCTCTCCATCCAGACCTTGCAGTCGGACTCGGCCTGCTTCCTTTTCATCTCGTTGAGTTGGGCCTGGAGAGCTTTGTTCTGATTGGCCAGCATCTGGAGCCGGTCCTGTAGGGCAGAGCGTTCCTGCTCGTTGCGACCAATCAGCTTGCTGTGGATCTGGTTCTAGAATAAAGGAGGTCAAATGTGAGAGGGTGAGCAGGGCTCGAACAAATTTTCATCATTAATCACCTGTTGATTTTCCTGACTAATTCATGAATCATTTAATTTATGAAGTGTAAGGAAATAGTGGAAAATGTCCCATCAGGAGCCTGAGGTGACATCTTGAAGTGGCTTGTTTTGTCAGACCAAAACATATTAAATTTATAGTAACACAGCAAATGTTTGGCATTATAGTTTTTAAAAGACTTGTTATCAAACTATGTTTGTTTGTCAACTTTATTTGACTAATTGTTTTAAGGAGAAAACTGACTTTTGCACCATATTCTTCCTCTGTGTATGTAAGAAAAGGACCTACATATTTGTGCACCCTCTATGACTGACTGGCACTGTGTATGTATGTCTGACCTGGCTCTCCAGCTGCAGAGCTTTGAGTTTGACCTCTCGGAGCTCAGCCTGAGCCTGGGCCTCCCTCAGCCTGACCGTCATCAGTTTGTCCTGCAGCTCGTTCATGGCGTTCTTCTTCGGGGATTCCTTCCAGTGGCCGCCCCCGCCGCCAGTGCTGCTGCCACGGGACATGTGATGCTGCAGAAACACAGAGTGCGCAGATGGGGCACATGAACATGCACCCACAGGTAGTTAATAGAGAAAGGGTGGCAGTTTGTGTGCGTTACCTGCCAGCGCTGGTTGAGGTCAGTGACGGTGTCCTGCATCTCTCTGAATGAGCGCAGTGTCTCCAGCTCCCTCAGCTTCATCTGCTTCACCTCCTCCTGCAGAGCCGCCATGTTGTTCTCATCAGGCAGGCAACTGCTCCTCTGGATGGGCAAACAGGTCACGTTTACAGTTTAAAAAGACTAACTAACTAGTCTACGGCCATGCTAGCAGCTCTGTGAGGCTGTACTTTGGCACAGCGGTGCTTTTAGCTAAATGCTAACATGCTGATGGTAAGCAGGTATAATGGGGTTGGGGTTGCCAAACATTACCATGTTCGATCATCTTAGTTGACTGATAAGACAGACATTACCATCCATAGAGCTGCTAGTGTGAGTAAAAACCAAGAGTTCCATGAATATTAAAAAATTGTACAATGACAGAGGCACATTTGCTTGTTCTACTTTTCAGTTTTGTGTTACAGTAAAATCAGGAGGAGGCAGAGCTGTTGTGTCTCAACACCTCATGAAGTAAAACAGAACGCTTGAAACCTCAAATACGATTCTCTCATTGCGCTTGGAATAACTTTTACGCTTTTACAGTTTAGTTTACAAGAGCATCTTTAACACATTCACAGCTGCACACGCCTGCTGCCTCTGCTCAGCTTTCACACTCTGTTCTCTCTCACACGCTGAAATGTGCGTCTGTTGGCTCACCTTCTCCAGGTCGAGGACCTTGTCTTGCATTTCCTTCAGCGCTCCCAGCAGTTCGGCCTCGCGCAGTCTGGACTGCTCCAGCTGGGTCTGCAGATTGTTCACAAACTGCTCCGTGTACTGAAACAAACATCATCATGGTGTTACGCAGCTATATTGTATATCAGGGCTTGATACGAACTTTGATCATTTTGTTGATCAGCTTTCTTGAGATTGTGTTGGTGTACAGATATTTACTAACTACTGGGAGTTGAACAGAGGAGTCGACTGACCTTTGAAAAGTAAAATCCTTCGACAGTTTTCGTTTTATTGTCACATGCAGACTAGTTGATGGGAGTTAGTCATGCCTAGGAGTTCATCTCAGCTAGGATTACCACAGTGCTTCAATGGGTGTGAATTCTGCCACAAGCTGCTGTTATATCTCTTTCTCTTTCTGTTTTCCTTTGTCTCTTCTGCTGAAAAATCTCACAGCAAATTGAGCTTTCACTCACTGCCATGCACTCCTTTATCCCTGCATGTCCTTTGCCATTTTTTCCAGAGGGCTAACATTGTCATTAAGAAGGAGAAAACGTTTTCTGCACTCTTCTACATTTGGAGAAGGCAGCAGGAACTTTGCAGCAAACAAGCCACAAAGCAAAGAAGAGTTGTTGCGTTATTCCTCATTTCTATAAAAAATAAAGGGCATCAATTACAACATGCCACTTTAACCCCTGATCATGATTGCCTGCAGCTAGCCTGCATGGGGCAACAAAATGATAACTATTCAAGGCTTTTTTTTTGTACGAGGCCTAAACTATGTGAGTTGATTGTTCTCTGTTCTGGGACTGACGTTCCCAGTACGCAGTAAATGTCTGTAAAGTAACCCAACTTCAAAATAGCTGATCGTCTAAATTAAGCTGGTATCAAGCATCACTCCTGCTTCCACTGACTCAGAGTGATGTCAGAAAATAGAAAGCTACTGTACATTTTTATGTCACCACATCAAAGTGAAACTGCAGAGTTAAGGGGTGTGAGAGCAGCAGCAGCAGAAAAGGGCTGAGTGGAAAAATACTTTCCTACGACGCAAAATACAAAAGCTTGAAATTTGGCGAGTACATAGCGTGCGTAAAAGAGTCTCAATTAGTCATTTTGAGCTTCTCAGTCTTGGTTATCAAAGAGGACTGTGAGTGTCTGGAGGTGTGTGAACTCTGGTGGGTGATGGGTGCCAGCAATCCGAGCTGGAATAAAATCACCCATCACAATGGCATCATTTACTGTTGAGTGCTCAGATCCCATGTTTAAAAGACTGAATAATAAATCAATAACTTAAAAGAAATCCTTTTTAAAAAAAAGTGGCAATAGACAACTTTTCAACCCCCCCAGTGGTATTATTGTTGGCGCTGCTGTCGCAAAGACAATTCAAGTCTAACTTTATTTCAGACTCACAAGAGGGTCCATAGCAATAAAAAAAGAAAAGAAAATACAACATACAAGATATAAGACAAAGACAACCGGATCACTCTCTGTTTTCCTCAGAGCCTAGCAACTACCAACAACACAGGACACACTGTATTTGTTTCCAAATATCTGTGAAAAAATGATCAACACCACTTTGGAAATAAGAGAGAAGAAAGAAGCATGTTCACTGAAAAGGTAAAGTGAAATTGTCACAATTTTATTTTGAGTAATAACATAGTTTGTGCAAACAAGTAACTACAGCAGGGGTTGGCGTTGGGGTGGAGGGGGGAGTAGGAGAAAAAGTGTGAGTTTATTTATTCATTTAGTCTGTAATGGAGACATGAAAGCAGATGGAAATTCTTTAGTATGTGTTGAGAAAGAGAACTGGGTTGGTATGTTATGTTATGTTTTTACAAAATGAAAGAAACTGTGCAACGAGACGGTGATAACTTATTTTCTGAGTCATAACTCAGTAAAATCTGAACACATAGACACGATACACACATTTTTAGATTCAGCGTGACTTACACTTTCTGAGGACATTACATCAAGTATCAATTGCAAATAAACGTCCATAAATCCGCTGAGAAATCATAGAAAAAAAGATGCTCCTTAGAAGTCCACAACTCCCCTGAGAATCATCACGTTTTTAGGCTTTCTTCAGTATCAAAGTAATCCAGTGACAGTTGTCTGCACACTAATGGGTACACTGCAAATAGGAACTGCTAATGGCTAATTCAACACACTTTTAATGGTGCTCACAAAATCAATGGACAGAAAATATGTTATTACCGTCGCCTGTGCCAGATTGACTGGTAACAATCCAGTAACATTACTCTATGGCTGCAGGGCTGGTAGCTAACGGGAAGAAACCCCTCTAATAATCAAAAGACAAGTTTATTCAGGTAGTATATGTCAAGGTTTTGGGTAATAACAC
Organism: Oplegnathus fasciatus; assembly: GCA_003416845.1. Taxonomy (NCBI): domain Eukaryota; kingdom Metazoa; phylum Chordata; class Actinopteri; order Centrarchiformes; family Oplegnathidae; genus Oplegnathus; species Oplegnathus fasciatus. Next base: position 3,510,697 of record NTHP01000016.1, on the reverse strand, counting down.
AGGTGTGCCTTGGGCTGCTTACAATAAAAGGCCACTCTAAAATGTGCAGTTTTATTACACAACATAATGCCACAGATGTCGCAAGTTTTGAGGGAGCGTGCAATTGGCATGCTCAGGGTCAGGGTCTTGACCCTGGTGAGGACGATGCTCTGGATTGGCGTGTGCTGCCATTGAAGAGGAGGGGGCTGACATTCCACAGGCCACAATCAACTCTATGCGAAAGAGATGTGTCGCACTGCATGAGGCAAATGGTGGTCACACCAGATACTGATTCACACTCACATTTACGCTTGCTCTTCATTCTGTGTGAATGTACGCAGCATTGAAAAGAGTGAAGTACGACAAATGAGTGTGATCTGTTGAGCAAGTGTGAATTTTAACTGTGAATCCTTTGTGAAAACCACTGGTCCAGACCAGAAGGGTTTGCTTTTGTCTAGGTTAGTGGTTAGTAGTTAAGTGTTCGTTGAACAAACAGGACAGGCATTTTGAGCCTCTTTTGTATTACTAATTTATTCATTATAAACAGCTGCTAATGTATGATGGATAACTGAACAGAAGCCCCTTTGTGCTCTTCACACATTAGAAAAGATGTGGTCTTATATTCCTGATTAATTTGTCCTCCAAGAGCATCATATATAGTAGCACCACAAACCATATTTGGCAGAGAAGACTACGGAGTCTCCAGGGAAAATAAAAATGTTTCAGCTTAAAATTGTAATCTTAAAGATTCTCATTTCGCAGCACATATGGCAATAATCAGTAATTGCAGGTGTGTTTTTGGACCTCACTTTAGTTTCAGTTTCATTGTCTGTAGTCATCGACCTTTTTTTTGTTTGTTCGGCCATAATAAACGTTTACTCACAACACTAGCAGAGACCGGAAAAAACAGTACGCCTCTTCACACACAGGTGAGTTGAGCGAGTCTGCTGCGTTAAAAGACTTGTTAAAAGCCTAACTGTGTGCCGCTTGTGATTTTGCCGGGATAGTTGTGCAAATGCAAGGGTTTTCATCAGTGGGCCATAGGCTCAATCACCATTGTGTTGCATCATTCGGCAACAGATAGTCACTTAACAGACATTTATTGAAATGAAAATCTTCAAGATTATATCTTTAAGTAAAAGTAACATCACTACAATGTAAAAATACTACTGTAATACTGTAAAAGTCCTGCATTAAAACACAAGTATTATTTGCAAAATGTAATTGAAGTATCAAAAATAAAAGTACTCAATGCATTGAAATTGCCCCTGTGGGTGTTACTATTAATACTAAATACTAAATTATCATATTAGATTATTATTGCTGATGCATTGGTATATAAGTACTATTTTAGTGTTGTAATTGGTCGAAGTAGAGCTATTAACTATATCATATATGGTTGGGTAGTTTAACCTATAACAATGCATCATATTTTATTATATGTTTTAAATGTAACATCTAAGTTTGTAAAGTAATTAGTAACTTCAGCTGTTACAATAAATGTAGTGGAGTGAAAAGTACAATATTCCCCTCTGAATTGCAGTGGATTAGAAGTATAAAGTACCTCAAAGTTGTACTTAAGTACAGTACTTGAGTAAATGTACTAGTTAAATTCCATCACTGTCAAAAACTATTTGAGTCAAATCAACTATTTTAGAACTTCAAATCTCGTTTTATTGTAAATGTAGGATCAATTATGGTTTATGAAACCAGCAACAATAATATAATGAACTGGTGATCAAATATTAAAGTATGATGCGGTGTTTTCAACCTTTAAGGTCTTCATATGTATTAAGACAGCTGTAAGTTTCACATAGTTTTGGCACTTGTTCAGCACGCTGGATTTCACATGAAACAGTGACTACTAGGTTAAAGGGCTGACGTTCAACTTTCAGGCTGTTAAAGGGTTTTGAGGGTGGTCACATCCATGTTAGGTGAAAATCGTAGGACTTTTCTGGATGTTAAAATCCTACAATGTAAGTGAAAGTAAGCACTCTAACTAACAGTTACTTCATTTTAAAAATCAGTGTGTTGGAACACTAACAGACTGCCCCGTAACTGTCTCGGGCCGCTGAGCTTTGCAGGTTTAGTCTAAGAGTAAATTACTCATTTCCTCTGAGCTTCATATGGAAACATGACGGTGTGAGTCGCTTCTTTGTGATCAAAAGAAACACAATTTAAAATGCAAGAAAGAAAAGATCAAAACCAAACTAAAGTCAATAAACACAGAGGCTTCTAGTTTGATTACAGTTCGGTGCAAATAATTACCCAGAGCTGAACAAAATGTCCCGTTAGTGCTGGGGTGTTGTCCCTGATGTGGGTGTGTTTGAATATGCCACTGACTGTGTGGTTGTTTGACTAATGTGGAGGAAGCACGGAGTTGGCAAAATAAAATGCAACAAAAGCAGGACGAGGTGAGCTTACACCATCAGTCACTATAGGCATATCTCAATGTATGATACAGATGATATCAAACAGAAAAGAATTCAAAATGCATTAAAAGGTACCTGGTGATGTTTTTGACCTCTAGCAGCGCTATTGATTTGTGAACCAATGGTTTCACACTACTCTATGGACCTACAGGTGGCGATAATGTACCATGACACACAGCAATGCGCCAAAAAAAGGCGGGGAAGAAGAAGAAGCATGCTGCTAGTAAACATGGATGTAAACAATGGAGGTTTCAAACTTTTAAGAAAAATCAGCTTTGCAAATGTTTTATGTGGAAGGAAATGCATTCAACATGTTAAACCTCAAGGATACACGCAATACGTTTTGGTGAGTAACACTGAATTTAAACAGAAACTTTTTTGGAAAAGTCAGTGTAAAGTGACTACAGGCAAACTGACACGAGCTCGGACAATAATATTACAGGAATATTTGGGGTTTGAAAGGATAAGTCAAAGTCTTTTTACTTAAATATTTATTAATCACTTTCTTTCCATATACTAACTTGTCCCTAACACATAAACTGCCTTTTTATTTATTTAAAAACAAACAAACTTCTTTACTTTGCTGGAAGAATAATGCTACCCCCCCAAAAACAGACCACAGGTTGCTAATTGAGTAAATTTCCCATTTTCATGCTGTACTGTGGTATTATAGCTGGCATCTCCCGTCGCCTTCATGATACAGAAATATAAAAATCTGTGACGAGCAGCATCCTAAATCATCTTACAACTCACTTGTTTTGTCTGACAGTCTCTTGATGTGAAAACTTTATAATTTGTGGTTTGTGCAGTTTGAGTTCATGTTTTTATCATCCTGTTGTATTTTCTCATTCTTTTATCTCCTTCTTAAAAGCACTTTGAAACTACTTCTACTACTACAACTAAGGATAACAATACATTTTATCCATAGAGCACTTTTTAAGATACTCAAAGACTCTTTACATGACAAATTAAATATGTAAATGGTGCTGTAAAGTAGTGTATTTTTTTTTAACAGATGTTGTAAATGAGTCAGTTTGTCACGGTTGGACTGCTGCTGTGTGTCAGACCTGATAAACCTGATCAAGCAACAAACAATCTGTATATTTCTGCTGTTCCTTTTAGTTGGGTTGCAAAACAGGTCTTATGTTTTGGTGGTTTGTGTTGCATACATTTGAACTTCTAGAAATTTCCACTGAAGTCTTAAGACAATCGGTGTTGCAACTAGTTCATTCAAGTCAAACACCCGGCTGCTCTAAATCTGACCTAAGACTGACTGTGTGCTGTAAGATGACTTTACATCTTTAAGAGAAGTCACAACCTTTCTTGGGCAAATGTGCAGATAATCTGCCAACAATGTTTATTATTAAAGGAATAGATCAACGTTTTAGGAAATACACTTATCTGCTTTCTTTCCAAGAATTCGCTGAGAAGATTGACACCACTCTCGTGTCTGTTTGTTAAATATGAAGCTAGAGCCAACAGACGGTTAGCTTAGCTTAGTGTGAAGACTGGAAGCAGGGGGAAACAGCTAGCCTGGAACTGTCCAAAGGCAACAAAATCTTTTCTCTATTTTTACTTTAAACTACATTTAAGATTTTTGCACATAGAAGCACCTCTGATTTTGAAATCAGTTAACTATATCTTGACCTCATGACCCATTACCTAATAAATGATTCAACAGAGAAATGTAGATTAACTACTTCTGCCTTGAGAGAAAATGTTACGACACAAATCCCTTGTTCAACATATGTGAGGGTAAATGACATTTCGCCTCCAGTCGCCCTCTGTGTTGGAACAATCGTTTTTGTTGCTACCACAGTGTTTGTGCACAGACTGTCGGTTGGTGTTTACCTTCTGTTGCTGCAGCTCTCTGATGGTGTCCTGCGCTTTCTCGAGGCTTTCGCTGGCCGTGTTGCACTGCTGCCTCACCACCGCCAGCTCCCGCTTGATCACATAGTTCTCCTCTGCTTCCTGCGCCCTCGTCACCTGACCCTGGAACAGCAGGCCAGAGCAGGACGGGGGGTCAAGGTCAGCTATGGAGTTCAAACTTTAAAATGCAGACTTTATACCAACGTAGGGAAAAGGTTTATTCTGGGCACCCAGGGAACGCGACATTATTATGCTTAAGGGGAACTTTGCTACACGGTGCATAGCAGATTTTTTTAGCCTTAAAGGAATAGTTTGACATATTGCTTTCTTGCAGAGAGCTGGCTGAGAAGATTAATACCGCCCTCATACCCGTCTGTTAAATACAAAGCTACAGCCAGCAGCTGGTTACTTTAGCTTAGCATAAAGACAGAAAACAGGGGAAAGAAAGCTAGCCTGGCTCTGTCCAAAGGTAATAAAATCCATCTATCAGCACCTCTAAAGCTCACTAATTAACACGTTATATCTCTTTTGTTTAATTCGTTCAAAAACTAAAGTGTAAAAACGACAAGCCACAACATGTCGTTTTTACTTTAGAGGTGTTGGTAAGTGGATTTTGTTACCTTTGGACAGAGCCAGGCTAGCTGTTTCCTCCTGTTTCCAGTCATTATGCTAAGCTAAGCTAACCATCTCCTGGCGGCAGCATAGCGTTTAGTGTACAGACATGAGAGTCTTCTTTTATAACTCTCGGCAAGACAGCAAATAAGAGAATTTCCCAAAATGCCAAACTTTATGGGATATTTCATTCACATTTTGGTAAACTTTGTGTATTTACAATAGAGTTTTATAGTAGTAACAGTAGCAATAGTAATGAACTTTTACATGCCACATGCATATTATTATTTCCATCATGGATAAACAGTACATGCATTCGGGGATTACAGGACGGTCTTGTGGACTGAACATAAACGATATTCTTTCATGCACTTTTGGCTGGTTATTGTTAAGAAGAGAGAGAGAAGCAGGGCAGGAGAGCAGAAAGAGGAGGAGGAGGAGGGAGGTGTGAGTAGGGCAGAGGACAGCAAGGTCAGTGGGAAAGTGGTTCACAGTACTCTACCTGTATCAGCCTGTCTGCCAGAGCTGCACTCTCCTGCAGCGCAGCAAGAGGAGGAACAAGAGGGTGAAAAAAAGAGATGAAGAGAAAGTGAAAGACAGTGGGACACCAGGGGGGATAAACCACAACAAAAACCCAGGAGGAAATTCAAGGAGAAGAAAGAAACGGGATCACAGGTTGAGGAGTCAATCATTTGAAACAAATGTAGAGATGTTTGTAAAGAAAAAAGAGGCAGCAGTGAGATCACTCAGAAAAAAAGTATTTCAGAGAAGAGGAGAAGATTTAAAACTGCAGTGTGTCTTGATGGCAGAGCGCTGGACCAATCGCAAGCATCCACACCGACAAACACACATACACACGCTACAGCAACAAGGAGAAGAAAACCAACAACAAAAAACGACCTCACGAATTTAAACCCACAGCATGATCTGATCAGAACGTGAAGAGTGCTACGCTGAGTAATCTGGCTGTTTCGTCTTAATGATGCAGCAAAACCGGATTTATTTTAACATTTAAATAAGAAGCTTGAATCAAAGCCCATCTCTTACCTTCTCCAGCGTCTCAATCCTCTGCTTCAGCAGCCTGTTTTCTGTGCGTAACCTCTGATCAGAGAGAGAAAGAGGGGAGAGAGGTACAGAACAGTTATATGGCTTATTCATTTTTGAAATCAGGGTTTATTGTAATATCCACTTCATGCACAAATACATAAAATACACACACACACACACACACACACACACCTTGATCTCAATTTGTTCCTCCATTTCTTTGTTCTTGATTGTGGTATATTCTTTCTCAAGTCTGATAAAAAACAAAAAAACAAAAACAACACATGATTATGCAATGTTACCTCAACATTTAA
>NTHP01000016.1:3493239-3504332 GCA_003416845.1 Oplegnathus fasciatus | reverse complement strand
TTTCAAGAGCTTAATCTCTTGGGTGCTGTGCTTCGTTGAGTGGTGGTCCATTTCAATTAGAATGCTTAAAAAGCACAAATCAGTGCAAAAATCTCAGCATTAGTAAGACAGAAATACAAATCCTACTGGGCTACATGAGGCCCGTCCAGCTTGAGTCTCACTAGTCCTTAGTTGAGTAATTAGCGCTCTTACTTCTTCATCCTCTTGGGGTTGTATTTAACCTGGTAGGCCCTGAGGATCAGCTTGTCTGGGCAGCTGTCAAACTGGTGGGGGATCACCTTCTGGAAATGCTGGCAGACCCCCGAGGGAAACACACACAAGATTAGAGAGCTCAAGACAGACAAAGATGCTCATTCATATTTTATGAAGAAGCAGGCAGAGTGAAGAAGAGCGACTAAGGCCCAACGTTGGCCTTGTTGAGAGCCAGCAGCTGCTGCATTTTTGGAACTAGGATGGCTCTGATATAGTGTGATTCACACACAATAAAGTTCATACAGATATATTTATTTTGAGTTAAAAAAAACTGTATTTCATAAACTGGGATGAGGCTTACTCATTTCAGTCATTTTTAAAATCAAAAATGCCCAAATTATCTCGTTCCTGCTTCTCAAATGTGAAGATTTGCTGCTTTTCTTTGTCATATATGATAATAAAGTGAATATCATGCAGCTTTGGACTGTTGGTCAAATAAAACATGGAATCTGAAGAACCCACTTTAGGCTTTGGGAAATTATAACAGCCATTTTTCACTATTTTCTGACATTTTATCAACAAAAGGGTTGTTCAATTAATCAACCGAATAATCGACAGATTAACCAATGATGAAAATAATTATAGGTAGTTGCAGCCCTATCTTATACCTCATATTACCCCAATAGCAAGACAGAAAAGAAATGAGAAAAGGGTATAAAAATGAAAGAAATACAACAGCCTGAAAAACTTCCTGACTGCTGACTTTTCTTTTTTCTTATTTCTTAGATTTTGTCTCTAATTAGTTAATTCTCTCCTGCATTACCGTTAACACCATCACACATCATTGAATGTGCCCTGGTTTCTGTTTCTGTTTTGAATTACTGTGACCGAGAGAAGCAAATTTGTCGTTCAGATCTGTAGTTCAGGAAGCTCGTGTGCAAAAGGGAAAGTGGGACGCGGGGCCTTTGACTCGTGGCTGAATCTGAACATGAAACTAATTTCTGCTGCAAGCGGCATGAAGTTACAGCTGCTTACCTGTGACATGCCCTCCATGTCCAGCTGAATGAGGTCAGTCTGGTTGTACTGCAGGATGGCCAGGCCCACACGGAAGATAATCTCTAGGCCCTACAGACAGGTCATATATTTTATTATATGTCCTGAGCTGAAATAACAGATCAGTAAACACAATATACATAGTCAAACACTTCAAAATGTTTCCTACCTCATACATGAAAATATCAAAGATGCGTGTGGCGACAGGCAGAGGGAGGAAGGTGAGGAAAAGGGTGAGGAACCAGGAAGAGGCATACATGGATGTGTGGAAACTCTGGGATCGAAAATGGACGTTCAGCTCTGGAAGTTGCTCCTAAGATAAAAAAAAGAGCATGATTTTAAGCCTCAAATAACTACAATATAGTCAAAAGGACATGTAAACAGAAAGTGATGTGCTGGAGATATAAATGAATGATTTGCTGCCCCTTTGTGGATGAGTGTTACACTGCAAGCCTCGTGTTTGTGGATAGACTCTCCCGCTTCCTCTTTACCTGCAGCAGATACTCAAACTGGTAGATGCAGAGGCCCAGCTCGGCCATGCTGGGTTTGAACAGCTCCCTCAGACGGTACTCCTGCATCAGACGCACAAAAACACAAAACGCCTCCTCCTCGGGCATCTGGGAGGAGGTGAGAGGGGTGAGTAAAGTTCCCTCATTAGGTATAAATTAGACATTGCTTTGCTGAACAGTTTATTATACAGTGACTCCCATATTTCACTAATAATCTCTGGAGACAACTTAATTGCCTTGCAATTTTTCAAAAACCTGCTGCATAATCAACTGGTTTTGGTAGCAGTAATCTTAGAAATCGGGTGGGACTGATTACAATTAACCTCAGACATGTTGTACTGAGCCTTTAGGCAAAATATCCTCATTATGGATAATTTTCCTGAAATATTTCATCATTACCTGCATTAGCAGCAGACCAACGATGAATGCACTGCCTTGGCAGTAGCCCACCTCTCGATCCACCAGAGAGTACGCCTGAAAAATACACACATTACATTTGCTACATGCTGTATTTCTAGAAAGCAGCACAGATGACATCTGTAATCCTGACCGAACATTCAGACTGTGAGCAACAGGATCAACGAGTCACCAGAGGTCCCTTCATTTCCTGCGCAGATGAGCACCTACCAGGGAACATGGATGATGTGTATAGACGGTCAACAAGCTTGTTTCCATGGCTGTGAACAACAAATCTCCACACTTTTGTTTCCCTACAGATTTTGTCTCCTGAACAAAATTACATTAGGAAGGTAACACTCAGCCTGGCAAGTGCAAAATGGAGAAGTTAATTACAGTCATTCAAATCCTTCCAGTTTGATGCTTCTTTTTTCCAAATGACTGCAGGAAGAAATGTTTCAAAATGGCACTCTCATTTGATTATTGTTACTTTTTTTCACAAGTGCTACATAGCACTCGCCTGTCATGCTGAAGAAATAATTAACATATTAGAAGATACCCAATGGAGTTTACAGCTATGGATGAATGTATTTAAAAATGAGTCCCGTTTTGTTTGTATTGTGCAGGCGCGTAAACATGAACACATTCTTGCTGCTGTTTTCATGTTATTCTGCTGATCAACAGTTGGTGGCGTTAACGCACAAAGAAACAAAAGCAGTGAAGAAGACCATCAATTTTTGAAAAATATATCTTTGCTATTATTAGATAGGAAACAGTCGAGAGTTGACAGGAAATTAAGGAAAGGAGAGAGGAAAAAAAGGTCCCTGGTAACACTGCCGGCATCTTGAACCCCTCTAAGCCACCAGGACGGCTGATTGTTAACAATATTAACAACATACCGTCTCTACGTCCAGTACAGGAGGAGCAGGACAATACCTGATTTGACATGATGTAAACATCATCTGAGCCGCAACCACCAAGTCACTCACAGTGTGAATGTGTGCCGAATGACTTCATAAATGACTACAAAACTTCACAAACACACATACACATGCAAACAAAGACATTTTTCCAAAAGATACAAGTCTCACCTTGTCATTCATGCTAAATCTCAAGACTGAGAAGTTCAGACCTTGAGGTGAAGTGAAATGCTGCAGTGCTCACCTTCATGACGTTGAAGAGGACTTCCTGCCCCAGGCTGTCCTGGCCTTTGAAGAACTCGTGCTCGGGGTAGGTGCGGGCGATGTCTCTGCGGATGAGCTTCTCGCAGGGGGACGACATCTTTAGCAGCTCGGAGTACTGGTTCTTCACCGGCATGTCAGTGGCGTTGCCCAGCAGCTGCCAGACGATGGCCCGGAAATGATGAGGGATGCCCTTTCGGATCAACTCCTGGAGGGCGAAGAGAGAGAGACGTGAAAGAGGATTAATACCTCGCTCCTTTATGCGGTGAGGGATGCAATTTTAAGCATCCCTAAGCATCTCTTTAAGAGCAAAGAGCAGGCAGATGAGAGAGGAATCAATTATGGAATGATGAATAGAGATATTTAAAAGGACAATTTAGTATCATTTCATAATTACAGCCACTCAGCACATTAAGATGTATCACTCTTCACAATAATTCTTCACCCACTCATGTTTTTCAATAAAGCCAAACTCTAGGTCTCTTTGTGTTTTGCGTGTGTAGAGGTTGCAGGCAGCCAGTGTCATGGTGCTCGGTTTGTCTGCTCTCTCACTTTGTCCCGATTTATTTCGCTGTCCCTTCTCTCATCCATCTTCTCTTCCCCTGGGTTTTCTCTTTTTGTCACAGAGGACACAGAGAGACACAAAAGAGGGAAGGGGGAGAGAAAGAGGATGTAGAGAGAGGCGTATTGGTGCAGTGCTACCAAAAGGTGTCCCGTGTAATCATTTTAAAACTATTGATGGCAACAGATTCAGGCAGAGATCATGAAGGTTTTCTTCCCAAACGCTGTTCAGTTGTCTGGAAACGTCAGCAAAAAGAAACCCTGGGCTCTCAGGCAACACTGAGCTGCATGTTTCTGATGCACACATCTAAAAAGGACACACGCTGTGACCTTATAAATAAAAACAGACCAGTGGCAAAGTTTCTGTGGATATAGATGGCCAACCAGCCTCTGCACAAAAGGTGCAATGAGTCTGGGATTTCGCTTTGTTCCGTAAAACGACTCTGTAAACTTCCTGTGAAACCTGACCGACAAGATGTAAAAATAAAATGAGGAGGCTGATAATCTTCTTATTGATGTTTTCATTTTTAATTAGATTCAGTGACTCATTCTTAGGAAAATGCTGCATGTGCCCTCATAATCTTTAATTTTCCATCCCCAGTCCCTGATCCCCACCTTCAGGAGTTTGTCCTTCTTGCGTCTCCACTCTTCCCACTCGTTGACGATGCGGCCCCACAGGATCCAGGTATCCTCCTCCAGGTGTGACAGGTTGGAGGAGGCCGAGGAGCTGGACACCAGCGAGGAGCCGCTGTTGCGCCGTGAACCGCTCATTGACCGCATGGACTTGGAATCAGCCTCCAGCAACCTGCGTGAAGAGACAGTTTATGAGGACGGGAAGCTCAAATTACAATTGATTTTTTCTGATGGAAAAGGCGCATGTCTACATGGCACAGCATGTTTATCTTATACAAGATGGCACACACACTGGAGAGTGACAGGGAAGCTAAGATGGGCATTAGGCAGATATGACATTGAGGCAGACTGTAACACTGCGAGGACCAGTACAGTCTGTGGACAACCTTGCAGAGGCACCAGAAGCCTCAGGGCTTGTTACCTTAAACTACAGAATCAGAGGCTGACCAATGAGGATATTACACACACCCAGATGGCTGGCTATGAACATTTTAAATTGACAAAAAACAACAATACACCTTTGTATACAGAGTCAGTCAGGGTCAGTTATGGGAGTTTTTTGGGAGGGGGGCCTTTAACTCAGCTACCAGTGAGTCAAACTGATATAGAGCAATAAGATAATCTATTGTTTATGTCTTTTAAAGCTACCAAACTGCAGTATCTCAACTTATCAAAACAATATGCTGCCTTTATGGGCACAGAAATCCTAGAGTTGGATGTTCAGCATGCATAAACAATATAAACAAAAGGGTACTGTAAATATGAAGATAGTGTGTCCTTTTCTTGATGAAGTTCATTTAAAATATTGTAGAAAACAGGCCATGTCTCATAAGCAGTAATACTTTCTACATACAGTACAATAAGTCCATATTGTAAACAAGGAGGTTGGTGGAGTATCTGTGGACCACATTTCTGACACCACATTCTTATCCCAGTTCGCCACTCCTACATGACCATGTACATCTTTGATTTGTACAGGAATAATCACAAAATATGTTTGTCACTTTGGTCTTGAGATGCAAATGTTCAGAAGTCTTGCGTTTGGACATGTATTCATAGACCGCTGCTCCTTACAATGAAAGTCAATAGAGCTAGTTTAGGAGAAGACTGTGAGGTCAAGTCGAGTCAGAAAGTCTTCTGCTGTATTTCTCACAAATAATCACGAGTTTAAGGTTGCTTTTTTGTTGAGAGTTAGATGAGAAGATCAATACCACTCCCATGTCTGCGCAGTATTTTTTTTAAATTAAATTTGAATTAAATTAAATTTACTCTTTATTTAATCAGACAGTCTCATTGAGATTAAGGTCTCTTTTCCAAGAGAGACCTGAGAACAAGAAACATTCACAGAACACAATCAGCAAGACAGAAACAAGAAATTAAAAAAGACAGTTACAAGAACCATAAAAAAACATCAGATAATAAAGCTTTAAAATCTCCAAGGGGAATGTACGACTGTAGTTTGAGGGCAGTTTGCAGTTCATTCCATTTAAAAGGTGCATAGTACCTGAAACCGGTTCTGCCAACATTAGTGTGTACATGAGGGATCTCTAAGTTTAAGTAGTTACTGGAATGTGTGCTGTAGTTACTAGATTTAAATGAGAGAAGAGATGTGAGGTAGTTTGGAAGCTTCAACAGCAGAGCTTTATAAATGAACAACATGAGATGGCTGTTTCTTCTTGACTGTAAGGAGGTCCATCTGTGTGATACAGAGTACAATGATGCGTACGAAATTTGTCGTTTGTGATAAAGCATAATGCACTATGATACACAGGGTTTAACAGCCGAAGTGTTGATGGGGCAGCATGACAATACAGAATATCTCCGTAGTCATAGTCATAGACAGACATGAGGGTTGACTGCACAATAGTTTTACAGTTGGAAGAAGACAGACATCCTTTAATTCTATACAAGAAGCCTAGCAAATAGCCTAGCCTAGTAAACAGGAAGCTGCAGCCAGCAGCCTATTCGCTTAGCCAATAATTCACTGCTCCTGGCCAAAAAATAGTCCAGGACATGTTTTTACACCTCGGTTTTTGTACGGTTTTGTCTTCCCACCAAACTCTCGGCAAGAAAGCAAATAAACGTATTCCCCAAAATGCTGAACTATTCCTTGAAATCTTTTTATTTTTTTATCCTTGCATTCCTCTGAGTCTGCAGCAGGAAGCAGAGATGATGTGATTAAAGAGACTGCTCTTTACCCCAAGGGTGTTAAGTTCAGTCCCACTTTGACCCGAATGTCTGATTCTTTTAAGTCACTTGACTCCTACGGCCTGCGCTTTGACCCCTCTGCTGAAACATGTGATGGCTGGATGAAGAACTGTACAGTATGTGGCTCCTTAACCTTTAAATATCAGTGCTACTCTTTTTATTTTGAAAGCGATTTACTGTCTTTTCAGATAATAAAGTCTAATCAAAACGGGGTCACGTCAGGTGAACATGTGTACAGACAATTCCCACAGAGAATCTGGTGTGCTTAGTTGTGTGGGATTAAACCTTACCTAACACAGGGATTAAACCATACCCTTGAATAGAAAAGTCACTTTCTAAAACAAACCTGCAAAACCAGGTGGTTGCATTTTCAGACATTGCCCCTGAGGAAACGAAACGAAGCATGTTTTACTGTCCAGTGAGAATTAAAGGTTATTTGGTTCAGTGACTGAGGTGCTCCTCTGACGGAGAGACACTGACGACAGGAACAGACGACAGGAAGTCATGCTGGTGAATTTCAGGTGGCATTCTTCAGGATGTCACATTTCACTCTGAGAGAAAGTAAAAGCTTCGTAGTGTTGATTGAGACAATATAATTGCACATGCTAATTAACAGTTAACATAGGACTGTTTCTCTCAGGAAACGAACACTGATTAATACTCTTTTTTTAAACAACTTTTCTTTACTCCTTTTCCCTGTATTCAATACTAAGGGGCAACAGCACCTAAATCCCTGTGTAATGATCTGTACCTGTTTATTTGTGTTTAATTGACAATCTAATCCTTGTCCTTCTGTTCTTCCTCTTCTCAAATTTTATATGTTATAAAAAGAATGTTTCAGGCCCAAAGGGGTCTGTGTCTAAACACTGCAAACTAAAGTATACACTATTTCTCCAGAAATTACTGTGACTGCAGTCTTAAAGCACCCGAAATCTATTATTTGAGTATTGAACTCTCACTCCCTGTGGGCTCGAAAGGTGACTGTAAAACATTTTGTTTCATTGTTTGACGGAGCACAGTGGCTGCATGGAGTCATGATGGTTAGATTGAGAGAAAAGTATGAAAACATGTGTAGAAACTTTTTAAACCACTCCTGTTAATATAATTCACTTCTCTGCCATCCATCTGTATTCTCTGTCATAGAGCTGAATACACTAGTCTCAATCTTCCCATTCTCAAAAGTTAGACTTAGTTCGAGTATCAATTTAAGCCTCACAAACATACAGCAATTTCTGATATTCTCATGTGCTCTTGACAATCAGGGAAAGATTAATTAAAAGTTCTCGCATGGCCAGTGAAGATTAGATTGTGAAGGACAGACTTTCTTCTTCAGCTCAGCATACGTCTGGGTGTTTGGCAACATTCTGTTTATTTTCATCAAGGTAATTAAATTGAGGACGATAATATCAGTGGTTGCTATGTTGGCACAGAAAATGTTCTCTGTATGGGATCACAACTCACACACTTTGATGTTCCTGGTAAAACTGTAAAATTTCAGGATGATGAACAGCTACCTTGTTGGCCGATGACCTGCACCACTATCGTTATTTTACAAACGGCCCCGAGAGATCTTATTTTTTTTTATGCCCTATCATGAAGTTCTAATTATCTCCCATATTAGACCATCTCATTAATTAGCTGCTGTTTTAACGCTACCTTCAATCCTCATTATTTTCTGCACTTCAGCTTCTGCAGCTGAAGTCAAACTGTAAGTACACTTTTAACTTGACCCATTTGCCCGTTCTTTCATCTACATTCTTGAGTCCTTGTTTGATCAAGAGATTTTACTTCAAACATCAACTATCTACAGTTTAAAGACTTTTCTTGTTCAATGTTGGTTTTTTAGTTAAATGATTCTTTTAATTCAAGTTGCTTATTCACCGTAACTTTACAGGTTACAGCTACACTGAAGTGACACAGTGATCACTTTTGTCAAGACTGACGTTCACTGAGCCCCCTTTAGTTAGTGTTGCTACGCCTGTAAAGTTTTCCGTTCTCGTACGGCATATGTGCAGTTTAACAGTGATAACTGTGGGAGACTTAACACTTGAAATCCTTAGTAATTATTTATCTGTTAATAAATAAAATAAACAATGGGTCCGTGATTTTATAGACAGATAAAGGCAGGCTTCTCATTTCTAGCTGACGACTGTCGATTCTGCCCGCTGAAGAGACAACTGTAACTAGCAGGCTAATTGAGCTAGCGCCATGAACTGAAAATGTTTTAATGTTTCCAGCTGACTAGTTTTAATTTGAAAAGGGTCTTAAATATGCACTTGATGGCTACAAACATATAACAGTTAGCATCCTCATCACTTAGCTAATGATAAATAAATAAACAGCACTGTTCTTGTATTGCAGTTTAGAGCTAGTTAGTTGTAGTATTATAAGTATTATCAGATCAGACAGTACGTACCTTTCAAACAGTACTTTCAACATGCTGAATGGCTTTTAGGATGGGGACTAATTGATGTATTTAGCAGATCTAACACGAAAAATATTCCTTCAGTATTGTAGTATTCACTGATTGGTTGAAGCTGCTACTGTACAATAATGTAATAACTTTTTTGTTTTCACTCCAATAGTTAAACACGTCGACGACGGCCACTGATCTCACCTGTTCTGCTCCTCCAGTTTGGCCAGCAGCTCCAGTTCATCAGGACTCAGGTTCTCCGAGTCTGCCGGGGAGGCCGCTGGTGCTGACAGCACTGCATCATGGGAAGAGGAGTCTGGGCTGAGCACTGGGCTGCCCGTTGACGGGGGGTCTGGGTCCATGCCGGGAGGGGAAGAGGGGCACTCTAGCTGAGGGGGAGCCCCAGTAGAGCCCTCTCGTTCTGGGCTGCCGCTGGGTATGGACATGGTGGTGATGGAGTGGGATGGGTGAAGCAGCGTGGGTGTGGTAAGAGGGTCTTCCAGTCTCACTGCTGGTCTCCCTCCTCAGTGAGCCTGGCTGTCGCCGGATTGGCCACCTGGCTGGCCGCGGAGCCAATGTGATCAGAGGTCTTCAAACCTGTCATGGATGCAGAAAAAGATGAATGAAAATGACATTTGAATACTTCAAATATTAGAACATACTGATACCAAGATAACGCCGTGATGATTATAGCAATATTGTTTTGGTGAATGGCGCCCACTTCCAACAGACAAACATAAATTAGTCAAACCAATAAACAAATAAAGGAGACATCATAGTTCTCCCAGTGTGCAAACATCCTAATCCTTTGCATTTTGTTGTTTGAGCATTTTTAGTTTATTTGAAAAATAGGAGGAGACGCGAGATGTCATGTTTGGCTTAATGGACTGAACACAAGTAAACTGGTCATACTGGTCCAATCCGCACGAAGATGCCAATAATGCCCTTCCACACCCTGGCTCAAATAACTGCTTTGAAGGAGTGGCTCTTAGTCACTGTAATGACATCATCCTGACTGTGAACATCACGGTCCGTCACTGCAGACAGACTCTGCTATCAGAGAGCTGTTTTTATTCACACTAAGATAGGACATTCGCCCGGTGATCACGAAAACACTGTTGTTGATGTGACATGTAAATAAACCGTCGTGATGTACAGATTTGAGTGAACCGAGAGACGAAAGAACGGACCTGTCAGCAGTGTTACACACATAATGACGTGCTACACTGTTATTCAATAAATATCAGACTGTACGGCTTTCAGCAGGACTCAGCCATGGACACACTTCCTGAGTGATTAGTGTGCATTATAATAAATCAATCAGATCATAAATAAATCAGATGAATAACTGAGTGAGTTCAGAGAGATAAGGCAGGTGTCACTGAGCTTATAAAGAGCTGAAGCCACTGGGTAGAAACAGGAGAGTTTGGGGAGCTTTTAATTGTCTCCCATCTCATGTAAACCGAGGTGTGATTTCACACCAAGAAAAAAGCTGTTGGAATATTGATGCAACTGTACTGTTTGGGCTGAAGCCATTGTGAATAGATTCTTGTTTGATTGGGTTTTTTATAAATGATTAAAAAAAAAAACAACACAAGTTGTTTGTGTGTTGCAAGTTGAATTATACAGTACCTCCAGTGATTAAGGGACAGGCATTTGTGTCTTGAGTGCAACATTTAACTTGCTAATGTTACACAGCACACCTAGACCCTGTGCTTTCCTTTCCTTCATCATATTCATCTTTACAAATACATGCAGAAGATAGAGAGCTGAATATTAAGGGACAGTGTGAAGATTTCACACATGCCAGAGGAAAACAAACATCCCAGAGCTTGGCTGTTGTGCTGCATATGGCAGCTACTAAACTTACCAGAGAAGCAATAAGGACAAAGACTCAATCCACACACACACACACACACACACACACACACACACACACACACACAC
>NTHP01000016.1:3378350-3489793 GCA_003416845.1 Oplegnathus fasciatus | reverse complement strand
AAAAAAAGCAGACACCCTCTTTGATCTCTTCACAACACCCGCCAACAACAGATCCATCCATATTTTCCCATCTGCAAAAAGACATACGGTAATATTACATGCTATCACAGACATTCTGAGGCGTAAATTATTTCCCCAGAGGACCAAAAAACATCGAAACACAAAAATGGGAAAAACCTGACCAGCATTTTATGAAACAAAAACAGAAAAATCAGCTAGTTTTCATGGGAATCCCAGCCTCGCTGATGTGTCACCCCCTCCCTCTTCTCCTCCTCCCCCCTCTGTCTATGTGTGCGTGTCTTTCCCTCTGGGCCTTCCAGCCCTGACATTAAAGGCGGCCCCTGCGTTAATCCGTGGCTGCTAACCTCGCTGTTGTTCCAACTCATGATCTCATGTTTGGTTACTGACACGTGGGCTGATCATTTCCACGCTATTCATCTACTGGACCCACTGTCCTTGTGACTGCTGTCGGGCTCGACGTTGCTCAAAGCGTCCCATTGTAAAGGAGGGATGTGGTTTTTTTTCTGATATTGGAGCTCAAAGCTTTCTCCCTCACTGTTTGTGAAAGCCATAAATGGAATCAGAATGACTTGATTAGCTAAAACCAATACATGGAATTAGTCCTCAATGCACATATTGACAAGTTAAACACACTCCACATATAGTGCACAAGGGCAATGGGATGTAAAGCAGATAACAATCAATTTGTGTATGATGAAAGCAGGCTTTTAAATGGCCTAACAGCATCTGCCTGACAGTGGTGGAAACATCTACTCAAGTACTGCATTAGAACAAGTAATATTTGGAAGTACTTGTTCTTTACTTGAGTGTTTCCATTTTATGCTTTTTTATACTATTTCAGAGGGAAATATTGTACTTTTTACTACATTTATTAACAGCTATAGTTACTGGTTACTTTTCAGATTTAGATTTTTACATACAAAACATATGATCTGTTTATAAAATATGCTCTGTTATAAATTAAACTACACAACACTATATGAGTGCAATACAGCTCAAATTAGCCCCACCATGACCAACAACATTAAAGTACCACTTACATGTAAATGCAATAACGATCCAACAATATAACACTGACAAAGGCCAATTCTGCATACTGAGCACTTTTACATTTTTTTGCTAATAATTTAAATAGTATTTAAAGAGTATTTAACATCGCACTCACGATGGACAATTTAAGATAAAAAGGATCGAAATGATTGATGCAGCAGAACCAGAACCACTGTCTTTTTTTATGCTGCGCGTTCTTCTTCCTTGTCAAAACCTGGTGCCTACAGTACATAACCCACAATGCAACTAAACCGTTGACAGTTCTGTTGGAGATTCAGGTGTGTTATGCTAGTAGTAGTGGCTAATGTAGCCTTGAGCCGATAGCCTCAAGCAGAGATGAGGTACTACAGAAGTCTGGTCAGCACACTTCTTTCTAACTCCACCAGATTCATCTAATTTTTAAACTTGTAGTCTTCAGTCCCAACCGATGTCCCAACATATGCAGTAGTAGCTACTCCCCAAGACCTGTAAACAAACTTTGATGTGTAAAATCAGTGGAGTTCCCCTTTAAGTAAAATTTTGAATGAAGGACTTTTACTTGTAATGGAGTATTTGTCTATCGTAGCACTGGTAATTTTACTTAAGTAAATGATCTACTTAAGTAAAAGTACTTTGTCCCCTATGCTGTCTGAGTTATTCTACAGTGAATCTGGCACAGTGGTTTATGTTAATGTCTCTGTGTACTGGGGATGACTATCTATTAACCCTGAGAACATCAGCCTTCCAGCATCATTACAGTAATGACAGCCTGGTCTCCAAACAGCCCTCATGTGCCAACTGCACTGTATAGACGATTGAGATGTAACTAGTAACTCTCTTACTTTCATGCTGTGCAGCAAATGTTTTCTGGGATTTGTCCAATAAGAACCGAGTGTGACATTAAGCCTGAATGAAGAGGAGACACATTTAGGACAATTGATGCGACGCTGAGGACGAATGTTTTCCAGATTCGGTTCCCTAAATCTACTGACCACGTTCGCTTTACATGACTAATGCTTTCCTGCTCTAAATTTAGTTAGTATCCCTCTCCAGATGATTCGGTTCCCCTGAGTGCCACTGTGAGAGGAAATTGTCTAGAAATAGCCATCCCCGCAACCCATCAATTACTCTCAAGTGCAGGCAATTATTTTGCTTTTTTCTACCACTGAAATGTTCGTGCATTAGTACTAATGCTGCCCAGATTATTTAATATTTTATAACTAAAAAAATGCAAACAGACTGCAACGTCCACTAATCACTCACTAATCTTAAAACTGGATTACATGAGCGTACCATGGAGGATAACTGCCACAAACTGGGTGCTACCACAGGCACATAGCCATGGCTTAATGTGATGCTGAAGCAATGACTGACATTAGTTTTCCCGCTGCATTCATTATATTATCTTTTAATTTCATACTTTCCCAGCAGCGTCGTCACAAACTCTTGATCAGTAGCCGAGCTGCTGTTTAATCACCCGTTCTGATTACAAACATCTGTTGTTTGCCTTAGAAATGGCTGCGAGAGGGGAAAACAGTCGAAAGCTACGAATCCACAAACAACATCTCAAAAGCTTGTTTTCTTGTATTTCAATAACTACCTAAAGCCTCCTGGGGAACTAATCAAACTGTCCTGTTAGTGAGATGATCTGGGCTGGTGTTCACAGAGACTACGTTGTAGGAGCTTGGATCAGAAGATGTAAGACAGGATTTATGGCCCTCATTCATTCTGGCATCTTTATGCATGAAAGCAAACCTCCTTTGTAAATAAACCAATCTGAAGGCATTTCAATGCCATCTAATTTGAGCTGCTAAACCCTTCTAACTTCCATGCTGTTTACTCCGAAGCACAGGCACATCGATGACCCATCAGCTGACAGGACACATCAACCTAGAGGTTGAATGTGCAAAAAAAAACAACCCAAACACATCATCAACAGTCACAGTGTGACGACACAGGTTTCAAAATGCCTCAGTCTCTCACTCAGTAACACGTCTGTGTTGTTAATCATACTCCCACAGACTCACCCTGAGGTAAATCATTCCCTCATGTTCATTTTAAACAAAAACAATACCTTGACTTAGCTGATGAAATGCTCGGCACAGAGAAGCAGCATGTTTGTACCTGACTGCTTCAGAAGTCACAGAAATCATGGTAATTAAACCCATTAGCATGTTAGTAATGCCATATGCTTATGAAATATTTGTTCCCGCTGTTTAGTAATAGCCGCTCAGTTACATTCCACCACTGTCTTTAGGTAAGATAAGTACATTTACTCAAGTACTTACAGGTTTGAGGTACTTGTCCATTTTATGCCACTTTATATTTGTACTCCACTACATTTCAGAGGGAAATATTGTACTTTCTACTCCCCTACATTTATCTTACAGCTTTACTTATAAATTATACATAAAAAAACATTTGATAATCTGATAAAATACAAGGCATTGTTAAGCGTTTAAACCATTTCGGCTAAGACCTCTTTAAAAATCAGTGTGTAGTTGGGGCTCCTTGTCACGTTTCATACACCTGTGAGTCCTTATCAGTTCCACAAAGAGACATTCTTCACAGTTTCATTTAAATAGCTGTTTGAGACCCAGAGAGGTAATTTATCCATTATTTCACAATAAAGCAAAGATTAGAGAAAAGTCAAAAAAATGAATAGAAATTTGTGTTGTTATTGTCTTCTGTCTTCTACGATTAATCCTTTTGGAGGGGCACTGGACTAAACTGCCTACAACAGGAAAATGCTACTGAGACATTAACGCACTATTGACTATATAATGATCTAACATAAGACTTTAACTTCTAATGTTTTTACACTGTTGTACTGGTACTTTTACTTAAATGAAGGATCTGAGTACTTCTTCCACCACTGCCTTAGGAAAAGTTGGGCAAGGAGACAGATCAAATTACTATTGAAGCAGGTGAATGAATAGAACGGAGGGCAATATTCATAGTAGAGCTCAAATAATTGAAAAATTAGTTTGAACAGAGTTCCGCTACAGCATGTATAATGGCCCTATGCATATTTCTGCCTCATTATTTGAACATAATTTGCATGTTGGTATAAATCCAAAATGCAGCAGTCTGGAAATGAGATCACGATTCAGTCAGTGACAGTGAGATCCAGTTACAAATCTGCAGCGTACAAGAACAACAGAGTGGAGAGAGGAGAGCTGTGCAGGAGTTGCAGTTGTAGTGAGCTTGAACCGCGGCAGCCAGGTCATCAAGCTGCTCCCTGTTTCCATGTGTCAGCAAACGAGACAGAGTGCAGTGCAGCAGGCAAGCACCACAACAGTCAAACCTGCACGCCAGCAAAGTAAGACAAGCGTGAGACACAAGACACTGGAGGCTTTAGAGGGACAGCATTTTGTAAAAATCAGCCTTTTAAACGGTAAAAACTTTACTTTGACCACCTTTTATGTGGATGGTGCTGATATTTAGCAAACACTGGAGGCAAAAGGGCATCTTCTTCCAACTCAGACTTATTATTTT
This sequence comes from Oplegnathus fasciatus, assembly GCA_003416845.1. Lineage (NCBI taxonomy): Eukaryota > Metazoa > Chordata > Actinopteri > Centrarchiformes > Oplegnathidae > Oplegnathus > Oplegnathus fasciatus. The sequence continues at coordinate 3,485,245 of NTHP01000016.1, read as the reverse complement.
AGAGCTGAAACAATTAGTCGATAACCCGATTAGTCAATCAACAGATAATTAATCTGCAACAATTTTGATAACTGATTAATTGTTACAGGCAGTAATGCCAAAAAATCTCCGGTTCCAGCTTCTTAAACATGAATATTTGCTGGTTATCTTTTGTGATGGTAAACTGAATATCTTTGGGTTTTGTACTTCGACCAAGAGATCTACATCATTCATCGACTGCACCCTTGTCAAACAGCCAGCCACGACTAGAAAAAAACGTCTACATTAACCTCATCAATTAATAAAGATCAGATTTACTAACTTCTGTCACCTAAAGAGCATCTGAGGGCTTTTCAGAGTCCAAATTAAACCTGCTGAGTAACAATATGAGGCTGAATCTTTTACTTTTCAGATTCAGTCGCTGATGTGTTCAAGCAACATCGCCTTGAAGCTGGAAAACAGAGTTGCATACAAATAGACGTTGAGCATACGTAATAACAGCACTCCATGTGATAATGACTGCCTGCTGCAGTTACAAATGCAAGTTTATTAAAAAGTCATAATGCTCCTCTTTGATTATTCATCTCAGGTTTTCTTGCCACTAGTGGAGTGGATGTTTGATCTCATTGTAAGCTCAGGAAAAAAAGACATAGCATTACTCTTTTTTGCACAATCTCTCAAAGGCTAATCTTGTTTTAGGCGTGAGGGAAATCAATCAGTCCATGCTTGTTAAGACCTGGACATGCGGCTCCTGTTTGTCCCTGTCCTACAAGCAAACACAGTGGCAGACGATAATAAACCTGGACAGCAGCAGGCAGGCAAACTGTACAGCACAGGAAGATGATATCCCTCCTCCTGTTGTTGCTGGAGGCTACACACACATGCATGCACAAATTCAAATCCATGCACACACACACACAAGTGTATGCACAACTCAGAGACTGTTTATCCTGACGAGACTGTCCAGAGCCTATTAGCTTACCACTCTCTCACACGGATGAATAAGGTGGCAGCAGCAGTGAGTGCAGAGGAAAAGGTTAGCTGGGATAAGCTGGGGTGTTCTCGCATGTCACAGATGTAGTCTGCAGTCTTTTGTGTGTGCGCATGTGATCGTGGGATCCGATAAAGAAGAAGTTTCGAAGGCGGCGGCACTTAAAAACAAGGTCACCAGGATGTGAGAATCAGATACCTGTTTCCTTGACGGTGAAATGTGTGAGGTGCCTTTTGCACAGTGAGTGGATTTCACAGATAAGCCTGAGAGTAAATCTCACTGCATCTCATACGAGGATATGATTAACCCATTATTCAGTGGTACATGTTCTTAGTCATGGGGCATTTAAGCTGTAATTACAATCAACAGAGTAAGATCATTAATTCCTTGAATAGTCCCCCCCCTCCCCTCCTAAAAAAAGATAAGTGCCTGAGGGAGCTAGCTCTTCCATTTTGGGGCTAGTCAGCACTATCCTTAATCCTTCAACATCATACCCCAAAAGCTATGTCACTTTCCTTATTTTTATTCCACATGGGAGGTAAAAATGATACATGCCTGGCCTAGATTTAAAACATAAGAGTCATTTAACTCAGTGGTTTTCAGTCCTGGTCCTCGGTGTTTAGAGCCGTGCTGGTTTTCTGTCTTATAAGCCTATTTGAGCACATTTAAAGGGATTTTGCCTGTAAAATCACTCCCTGATTAGACAGACGCAGCCAAAACAGCTGAAAAACCATTGATTTAAATGTTTTAGTTGAGGGGACTAGTGAATTGGCAGGTAGGGGCTCTGTGTCTATGCTGTCTTATCAAGGACAGCTCAACACACATCTGGATAGAGACACACAAGTGGATACAACATAGCAGTCACTCTAGCATCCATCCACTGTTGCTCCAGGAGCAAACAGCTCTTCACTGAAGACGACAGTGGCTCCTTCAATCCTTTGTCCAGCAGTTTCATACTTGGAGAGCCTATGTAATCCTATTGACTGTGCTGTTTGGACATGACAGCTCATTATCCCGGCCTGCTGCTGCTGCTTGAAGGTGCCTGAACAACAGGCCTACATGTTCTGCAGTCGACTCATGGCTCGGCTGGATCAACATCTGTAGCCAAAATGACACATCATCCCCTCTCTTTGCGGCACCAAATGTCCCGGCTTCCCACAACAACACGATTGTGTAACGACATTAAAAAATGAGAACGGGACTCTGAGGAATCATAACGTGGACAGGGCACACAGCAGCTATGCTTTAGCAATAAATATGGTTTATAGGCTAATGAACGGGCCGTGTCTCCGTTGGCATGCTGTACAGTGGAATTTTACACCGAGATAAATGGAGCAGACGGATGAAGCTGCTGTTGACGGGGCTTCAATAACCAGGACCGGTAGTGTTTTCCTGAGTGGGCCTATGTTAGTTTTCACGTTGAATTGATAAACTAATAAGCTCTCGGGCCCGTCAATAGGCTCCACGCGATAATATTGATATTCCATTTAAAAATAAACACCTCAAATAAATAAATAAACCCCCGAAATGCTCACCTGGACTCCTTTTCCATAATCAGAGCGGTGCGTTTGTCGTCGCTGCCACACCAAGTCCGTCGTAAATGTCAAAGGTATGCTATCAGCTAATTAAAATCTTAATGGACCACCGAGGACAAATACAGAGAGACCGTCCAACGCAGTGCCATCCTCCTGTCGCCGTTCAACCGGGAGGCAGCGCCGCGTCGCACAGCTGGTCTCACAGCCTCTGCACGCGGAGAGGCTCGCGTGTGTGAATTGGGTTAAAGGAGAAAAATCTTTCTGTAGATATCCGCTAAAATAACCATGACAGCCGCGCGGTGTACCCGACGGTTCAACAGGGATGTGGTTTAAACGGCAGCATCAATCATTCCCTCAGAATGGCTGGCGTTCTGAGAATTCTGTCGAGCACGAGGAGGGGCGCACCAATCAGGTAGCAAAACGAGGTTTGAGTGGCATGTGGAGAACCAATGGGCTGCGCAAGCCGCGGGATCCCTTTGGAATGACAGCAAAGAGAGCCAATCGCTGTAGAGCTTTATTCTGCGGGAAGGCAGGTGTCATGCAGCGGTGTCGGCTTTAACGGATTTACTTTATCTGTGTATGGAAACTAAATGGTTAATTATGTGACAAACATGTTACATGTAACACTTTTCAGTCTGGTCGATTGATTATGGAATAGTAACCTGCTGTGGTCTTAACTAGCGGCTGTATTCGTTATTCCTATTTTCAGTGCTATTTCTTAAAATAAATAAATAGATAAATAATGCCCTATCCCTATTTTACTTTAATTTTATATTTTTCTATAGTCATGGATTTTACCAGCTGTGTAAATTGTCCTTAGATGGGCAGCAGGAAGGGAGTAGTCTAATCCTTTACTGAAGAAAATGTAGCTACACTGTAAAAGTACCTGCATTAAAATGTACCTGAAGTAAAACTATATGAGTATTATGAGCGAAATGTACTTAGAGTATCAAAAGTAAAAGTGTATTATATATTAGATTTTTATTGCTGATTAATTAATGCATAATTTAACAAGCCTATTGTATATAGTGTTGGGTAGTTAAACATAGCAATGCATCGTATTCATAAGCTGATGATGTAAATCTTAATATGTAGAGTAACTTGTATCTATAACTGTCAAATAAATATAGTGGAGAAAAAAGAACAACGTTTCCCTTTAAGTTGTAGTTGAGTAGCAGTAGCCTATGAAGTGGCATGAAATGGAAAGTAAAGTACCTCAAAACTGTACTTAAACACAATACTTGGGTAAATGTACGTGGCCACATTCCACCATTGTCACTGCACTAACAATATATTTATACACCCTGAAAAAATACTTTGTCTTGTTATATTTTTCTTTTGTCTCCATCTGCCACACATTGGAAATTAATTTATGTTCATGGTTTACAGCCCACTAAGCCTTCAATACTGAATATAGGAGAACACTTAAGATAAAAAAACGACCACTGTTATCCTTCAGCTCCTTAACTAAAGGTGTAAACCATAGAACATCGCTCATATTAAGCAAGATCAGATGTGACATGAACAAGGTAAAGAAAAGGGCTCTCACACATGTATACTGTAGTAATATTCAAGATGAGGTTGTTAAAGCCATCTTTTAAAGAGGAAAACACCAGAGCCACTCTTTGGCCCACATGGATCACTTCCTAATTAAAACAGCCATCATAGAAAAACCTGCGTGTTCAACTTCAATACCAGTGCTGCCAGTGCCAAAACACATCCACATCCATTTCAGTACAGTGCGTGAGGACTGCAGGAGATGAGATGGCGCAGACAGCCTATGCTGTGGAAAAGCCAGACCTGCACTCAAGCTGAGATATCGCAACAGGGGGCTGTAAAAGAAGAGGAACATGATGGCCACAGAGCATGGCAGAAAGAGTGGACAAAATCATTGATTGATAGAGAGATCACTTATCACTTATCACTTGAGCAAACATACATGATATTATGAAAATATATTCAATAATAATCATTTGCATTTCATTTTAAGAGATTTCAAGAGATAATCAAATAGCAATAGACAATAGAGAATATCTGGCTGGTGAAACAGTGATTTTGTACACTGTAAAAGTGCAAAGTAGAACCCTTTTAGGTCAGTCTGCTTGGCCCTATATACAGTAGGTAATGTGAGCTGCCCTCTGTGATAAATTAAGCCCTCTCTGACTGAAGGGTTGTATTTAAACCCCTAATGAAATGGTCAGATCAGGAATTTTTATATAGCTGTAGAACCTTTGTACCTGTGTTGTCTTGTATTCCACACAATATTGCCATCCCAGCCGTTAACATTTTGGAAGTCATACTCATCTCAACTTTTTTAGAACTGGGCTGAATTTGAATTGTAAATGGAGATGTGACCTTCCACAGTGGGAGAAACAAAGATAACATTTGGTAAGAGAGCATCTTTTAATCCAGTTCTGATTAGATCCCTATGCTGATGGTTTTTCACCATAGGCAGGCCTTGAGGGATGTCCTCAGCCTTTGTACTGAGGCCCCATATAACAAACATGAGCACACTTTGAAGTACATTTAATGCCATCTGTCATCTGGCCAAATGTCTCTACTTTATTGCCATCAAGTGGACAAATTTGATACTGCAGCTCCCCAGGTACTTCATATGGGATGTATGGGACATATCATACTTATAGATTGACAGTTGAATATCTTACATGGTCATGGCACAATCATTTCTGACTCTTCCATATCCTATCATAAAACAAACGGATAAAATAAATAATCCCACGAGCATGCTGTCTTTACCATATTATAAAAACAGCAAGAACAATCGGTCACGGTAAACATATTGCGTCATGAAATTTCTCCAGAAATAATAAGGCATAATAATATTTCATTAAATATTACAGCTGTGACCCTTTTCCCTGACCTCTATAATTCTGACCAATCACAGCCTCGGACGGCGTTCCTTCTGTACAGGCGCTGCGCTGTCGGGCGACTGATGCCTTCGGATGTTATCGCAAATAACGTAATTCTAATTCAAAGAATTTGGCTATTTGGACAGTCAAATAATGGGAACATGGAGATTTACGACTCCAAAGTTTCCCCTGATTCAGTTTGTGAGGCGGACAACCCGAAAGCCCTGTCATCAATTGATGTTAAAATTATGTATTTAATCATTTATAGTTTTTATTTGGCATCCTTAGCGACAAAATTCCAGCTCAAGGCTTGATATGATGTATGAAATAAAACAACAGCGTCCTAATAATTTTGCAGGATCAAAAACATTGTTGTTTTCGATCAAAAACATCTTAACACGTTCTTTTTACGGCACATCGGTTCCATCGATTCACATCGCGTCGAAAGTGCACGGTTTTACGAAGTGTACTTGAACACATCATACGTGTGTGCCCACTGTGCTGTGAATATTTGCCAGTATCACGCACATTGACATCGACAGGACTTTAAATATCACAGCAAGGTGATGTTGCAGTGCCTTCGTACTTTTCACGTCAAATGTGTAGATATATTTAAATGTTATCAATGGAGAAATGTTTTGAATACTTTGTCGCAGTTGCTAAAGTTGTGGCTTGAAGGTTTGCTTCGGTAGCTAGCTAACATGCTAGCCGCACATTAGCTACGTTTTGAGTTAGCCAATTACCGTTAGCAACCTAACTATAGTTATAGTGACTACTTTCGTTTTTCTGACAATTCATCCACTAAACAAATCACACACGGTGTGCTGCTAGAGAAGTTAGAAACGTAGCTATTATATTTGTTAATAGTAATTTACTGTTAGCTGCTAGCTTGTTAAGTAGCCAGTTTGAATGAAGGAGAAGGAAGAGGAGTCCATTGTTTGAGTGTGCCGGGTGACACAGGACGGCTAACATTTGGAGTAAGCGTAATTGCAATAGCTAAACGGATCCCATTTATCACACTGGCCGTTCAAGACTGTACACACAGAGGTTAATATTAGCTTCCTCCTACCAAGAGTTCATTCATTTTGATGTGAACCGTGGCTGCGGCCTGCTAACGCGAGCCAAACGACTCTCGCCTCTAACTTAGCTGATTTTCAACACAGCTGATTAGGTTTCGGATCATTGTAGCATCAAGCTAGTATTTTTTTCTGTTAATTCCATTTTGTAAACAGCGATTCATAACACACAGTCAATTCTTAATTAACTTATTTTGTTATAATATTATACAACATCGGATATAAATAATAACGATAACATGGCATCACCAGATATTTTTCTTTCTGATTACATTTATTTATCTAACAATTATTATCTGAATTGTAAGACCACATGGCCTTCATCTAAAAAATGAGCTTGACACAGTCTATTGTTTAAGAAAAGTTGTGAGACCTAGGTTTACATGCTGTCTGTACAGATGGCTGAGACCGACGTAGATACTGAACTTCTGGACTATGAGGAAGATGAGGAGCCCCAGGGAGCCCCCGAGAGTGGGACCCCAGCAAATAAGAAGGAGGTGAAGGGGTCCTACGTATCCATCCACAGCTCGGGCTTCAGAGACTTTCTCCTCAAACCAGAGCTGCTCCGTGCCATTGTCGACTGTGGTTTTGAGCATCCCTCAGAAGGTGAGTTTTGGGTTGTCCTACACCTCCACACAAACTCCCACTTTTTCTAATGTTATCATATCCTGATTTTATGTGTTAATCAGTAGACGTTTTTGAATTGTCACTGACATTTGTTTTATTTTCAGTCCAACATGAGTGTATTCCCCAAGCTATCCTGGGCATGGACATCCTGTGTCAGGCCAAGTCTGGTATGGGAAAGACAGCAGTATTTGTACTGGCCACCCTACAGCAGATAGAACCTGTGGATGGTCAGGTGAGTTGGTCATTATTTGTTTTTGCTTGTCATTCATGCTAAAGAGTCATTAAGCCTCTCCTATAGTATTGTACACTGAATAGGTGGTGTTTACACTGGTATGATTCTGTTATCTAAATCTTCCTTCCCCTGGATTATATTTTATAGATGTCAGATCTCGGTAATGTCCATTCTGTGCTTAGTTCTCAGACCTGAGGCCGAATGCATATGCACTAAAACACTGCAGATGCACTGAATGGGTTTAAGAAATGCATATGCCCCTCTTGATAGGAGTATGTGATGCTCACGTTTATGGAACCATGAGTAAAGACATGGAGTGGAGAGCAAAGCTTAAATACAACTGATTCACTTTATATCAAATCTCATGACCTTTTGAATCTTGTTAAAAAGAACATATGGGCTTAAAAGTGTTTTTTAGTTTGATTAAAGACAGGTAGCCTATGAGTGTGCTTGAAAGGAACGACGTGTTTACCTGGTTCAACAGCAATTTTGTTCTGTGTTTGCTTCATTGTATGGGAAACAGCACTGACAGGTCTGTCTACAATTACAGAAGCCAAGTGCTTATGAGTAGGCTTGTTGGTATGGAATTTGATGTATGACTATTTAGTATGATTTGCAGAAGTAATGCCACTCATTTTATTTTACGGGCCCTGTCAGGACTATAATTGTAAACAATACAGCTCTCAGCTTCAGCATCAACCAGGGAAGTTTGGTCTTTTTGGAAATTTGGTCTGAGATCTCCTTTTTCCTTTTCATTTTTATGTCTTATGCCTTCGCACGGGCGATAACCGTGGCCGGAGGCATTATGTTTTCGGGTTGTCTTTCTTCAAATTTGGCACAAACAGACAGACTCAAGGATGAACTGATTAGATTTTGGTGGTCAAAGGTCAAGGTCAATGTGTCCTCACGTCCGTCCCATTCTTGTGAACGCGACATCTCAGGAACACCTAGAGGAAATTTCATTACATCTGGCACCAACGTCCACTTGGACTTAAGGATGAACTGATTAGAATTTGGTAGTCAGAGGTCACCGTTACCTCACAAAACATGTTTTTGGCCATAACTCAAGAATTCATACACATTTAACACATATGTCTAATAGGATAAAATGATGAAGTGATGACATTTTTTACCCAAAAGGTCAAAGGTCAGCTTCACTTTGACATCATAATGTCCTGGAAAAACACTTTTTTGGCCATTATTTATTGACTTGGACCCCAAGAGTCCACCTTCTTCACTTCCTCTTCCTGGATGACAACCAGGACAGGGGGCCTCCTGTTCCTCTGGTAGTCCACCACAAGCTCATTGGTTTTGCTGATATTGAGCTTCAGGAGATTGTCGTTGCACCATGTGACGAAGCTCTCTCAGTCCTCTGTACTCCTCTGTAAAAATAGTCTCCAAGTGAAGACAGCATGTTTCTCACTGGAAATTATTCACTGGAATCATACATGTCAATATAATGATAACTTCCATTTCGCCAAAAAATATACTTAATACCTTTTATTAGATTCCTTCAAAGTCTTCGCTACATATATTATATGAGTCTGGACAGACATGGATGTAAACTGCAACTTGACTGGTTGGCGGAGGCATACAACCGCGGGGCGGTAATTCTAGTTTTTTCTCATTTTATGCCCAACTATAGAGAGATGACAGGAAATGTGGAGAGAGAGAGATGGGCATGACATTCAACCAAGGTCCCTGGCACAAACGCAAAAATCAGTGACGTCGTTCGTGGTTGTTGCCCTAATCCCGAGGCCAACAGGGTGCCCCATTTAAATAACAAAATGTTATTTAATTTAGTTTAAGTCTAAGTTGTCATTTAAATGATCATTGGATATTATGATGATTACTGAAATAACAATTAACATTTTCAAATAGGACTGAAATATTTCTGAAATATTAGTTCATAAAGTCCTGTAAAAAATCAGTGTAATCAAGGAGCAGGAAAACATGTTAGCTGGCACCACAAAAGCACAAGATGCACTACATAAGGACTAAGCAGTTAATAAGACTAATGTCCTCATTCTCTTTATGCCAGGTGTCTGTCCTTGTAATGTGCCACACGCGAGAGTTGGCCTTCCAGATCAGCAAAGAGTACGAGCGCTTCTCCAAGTACATGCCCAGTGTCAAGGTGTCAGTGTTTTTCGGTGGCCTGGCCATCAAGAAGGACGAGGAAGTCCTGAAGAAGAACTGCCCTCACATTGTCGTAGGAACTCCAGGACGTACCCTGGCCCTCATCCGCAACAAGACCCTCAGCGTGAAGAACATCAAACACTTTGTGCTCGATGAGTGTGATAAGATGCTGGAGCAGCTGGGTGAGTAAGAAGTGTTGAACAGTGGGCTGTTAAGAAACAAGCAGCTTTGGTGAAGGACTGTGGTCAGTATGTAAGACAGGAGGCTTCCAATTGACTTGCATATTGCTCAGTGAATTCATATCTCACTTATGGTCTCATTTACAGTCTTTCCGCATCGCATTCTCCCTAATAAGCTGAAATGCTGAATCTAAGTTAAACAGCTGTCAGTGTGCATTTAATGTGAAAATGGGTTGTGGGTGAATGAAGTAATATGAAATTTTGTTCATTAAAAAATAAACTTGAGAAAACACTACCTGATTTTTAGAAATCAAGGTTAAAAAGTTTCTACTTTTTTTGTATGCAAGAAGAATCAAAATTAGTTAGTTGTTTTTTTTTCCTGACAGACATGCGGGGTGACGTGCAGGAAATCTTCAGACTGACACCCCATGAGAAGCAGGTTATGATGTTCAGTGCAACGCTAAGCAAAGATATCCGCCCTGTCTGCCGCAAGTTCATGCAGGATGTGAGTTATTGTCAAGATTTACTGATGTTTCATATTGAAACTACTGTGCTTCATTCAGCTTCATGTAAACATTTCTTCAACTTTAGTTAGATTTTTTTAACAGACATGAAAGGAGCCTCAAGCTGCGATTATCTTTTACAATATAAATGTAATCCTATGTATATAAACAGTCATTATGTTTCCTCTGATCGGTCAAAGGCGATGAGAAAGCTGTAAATGTTTATTGGTTTCTCCTGTTTATATGTGTACACGTTACTATAAACATTAGTTATGGTCAGTGGTGGACTAAAAGTTAGAGAAGCGGGCTTGTGACTGGAAGGTTGCAGGTTTGATCCCTGATGGTGAAAGAGCAATGATTACCTTCTCCTCATTTCCACCACTGAGGTGCCCTTGAACAACTCCAGTGTAGCCCAGTCTGTGGTTGATCTGATGGCCTCTCAGAAAAAGACAGCCTGGTTCTCAGTGAGGTCTCCCTGGATAAATAAAGGATTAAAAAATAGGTGTAGAACCTTATTGACTGAGATTATGGCTGTTTTAGATGATGACAGTGCTTAATGTCTTTTAATTGATTGATAAGTTATATCTGTTTTATCAATATCTTATCCATACTTGCAGTCATTCAGATTCTCTCGGTCATTCTTGTTATGTGTAATCAACAAGTGAGATAGTTTAAATCGTTCAGTGTTTGTTGCGAAGTCCCTCTTAGCTTTGCCCACTTGTGACTGTCAGTGTCATAAGTGGCCATATCAGAGGGGCAAAGTGATCCTCCTTGGCAGATTTGGCTAGGTCAGGACAGTCAGTCCTCCTGGCTCTGCTGCAGTCCAGGAGAACAGGTTCAGTGAGCCACCATGCACAGTTCACAAGTTTTCTGACTTCTAAGTGGTTTTATCAGTATGTTGTCAGTTTATGTCCTCACTTTATGGTCCTTACCACATTGTATGTAATGAGTTTTCTTGTTTCATGCTCATTATTTCTGATGTGGTCTGCAGAGGTGTGTGTGTGTGTGTGTGTGTGTGTCTAATGTTTGGCTGCTCTCTCTTGCTGCGTAGCCCATGGAAGTGTTTGTGGATGACGAGACCAAGCTCACACTCCACGGCTTACAGCAGTATTACTGCAAGTTAAAGGACAGTGAGAAGAACCGAAAGCTCTTTGACCTGCTCGATGTGCTCGAGTTCAACCAGGTATAGCTGACACTCATTTATGAGATACTGAATCAGAATCAGTTATGTACATATTTAGTATAGTATTTTAAATCTTTGTGAAAGGGCTTAATATTTCGAAATATACATTTGCGGACATCCTACTAATAACTTATAGTACTTAATAGTAATTTTGTCTCTTGTCTCTTATTTATGTTGATTACAGACTGTCTTTCTGCAAATCCAGCAAAAATATTCAAGCCTTTTCTCTTGGTTCCTGTTAGGTGGTGATCTTTGTTAAGTCAGTACATCGCTGTGTGGCTCTGTCCCTGCTGCTGGTGGAGCAGAATTTCCCTGCCATTGCCATCCACAGGGGCATGGCGCAGGAGGAGCGGTAGGTGCTTCTGATTTACTTCCCTTTGATTATTGTCTTTTTTTTCACACTTTCAATTCGACAGTAGCTTTCCTAATTTCAATATCTTGATCATGAAAGATGTGGAAAACAGCACATCGCTGTATTGTACTTTGTTTTTGGGCTGGAGTCAGTACTTTAAATTTTAACCTTAAAATACATTTCTAATTAACTGCTGAAAAATTTACAACCAGATTTGTGAGAAAAATTAATTATTTGGCAGTTTATGTGCTTAGTCTCCCTCACTTTGGAATATTATCTCACTTATTCATTTTCCTGTCGTTGCTCATCCCTCCGCCCAGGTTATCCCGGTACCAGCAGTTCAAAGACTTCCAGCGGCGGATCCTGGTTGCAACCAACCTGTTTGGCCGAGGCATGGACATTGAGCGAGTCAACATCGTCTTCAACTACGACATGCCAGAGGATTCTGACACATACCTTCACAGAGTCAGTCCAGCTATAATATTATTTTATGTTATCTGTATCAGAGATCTGTATACTTTCATTCGCAAAACAAACAAAAATCACATACAGGGGGCTGTAGCTTGAACCAAATTTACCAAAACACTGTGTGTTGTGTTTAGTCACTGTTGAATGAATTGTAATGACAATAATTGTAATGAATTATAATTTAAAAATGTGAATAGAAATTAAAAGTGGACTCAGAAATAATTAAAAACGCTTACCTTTGTCCATGATTATAAGCTCCCTTTCTTGACTATAGATCAAGTTAGTTCTTTTGATCAGAGCCTGTTTTGAGCCCTAACTTCTTCCTTTGTACCTCAGGTGGCCCGTGCTGGCAGGTTTGGAACCAAAGGCCTGGCCGTCACCTTTGTGTCAGATGAGACTGACGCTAAGACCCTGAATGAGGTCCAAGACCGCTTCGAGGTCAACGTAGCTGAGCTACCAGAGGAGATCGATATCTCTTCCTACAGTAAGTTCTGTTGTTGCTCACAAGCTGTCTCGCTCTTGGCCAGAGATGATGCCCACTTTCAGTAACCAAGTTTGTGTATATGCGCACTAGAGTCCTGCTATTTAAAACGTGTTTCAGGTTTATGTTTTTACACATGAATACATCATCTCTTCACTGTTAACATGGTGGATGTATAAAGGCTTTTTGCTTGTCGTCTTCTGTTACTCGTGAGAAGGCGTTGAAGACTAAACTTGCAGCTGTTTCCAGAAGTTGAAGACATGCCTGTACAGCGTTTAAAAACCTGGTCAACATTATAATCACACATCAGGATATTAACCCTACACGATGACAAACCACACCACTAAAATCCGGCTTTTTCTGGTTGTAGAACACATGGAATGACACAAAGGCAGAGCATTACTGTAGAACTACACATAGAAAAGTACATTAAGTTTTAGTTTTGCCCCTCACATCCTATAATCTCACATCTTAAAAACTTTTCTTTTTTTCTTTGCAGTTGAACAGTCCAGATGAGTCTGAAGTGTCTTTCCAGTGGAGATTGTGTGTGACCCTTGGTGTTGCTGTATTTTGGTGGAGGATAAAACCCCCTCATTTATTTTAAAGTCCCCCTCCCACCATAAATGTTGGCAAGTTCATAATGATAGAACCTTTTTTTCTTATTTTATCATGTCTTTGCGGGGTGCTTGTTTTAGTGTTTTCCCTGGTAAGACCATGGATATATTGTTTTGGTTGAAGAAATAAACTTTTTATACCTTATGTAATGGTGTTTAATTTAATTTTGGAAATGTTTTTCTAACATTTAAGTATGTCGGATGTTACATTAAACGTACAGTTACACGTCAACAGTATATAAAATACAGACTTTGTGTTGTCATTTTTGACTGTAGTTAATTATCCTCACAAGCAGAGGGCACTATCATCATAGTTTGAAGACAGCCACTGTTTTCCCAAACAGTTGGCTAATTTTCAACTGGCTGCCAAGTGTGAAACTGTACAAGTTGAGTTAAAATAAAACCTTGCCTTGCATGCAACCCGAGCTCAGCAGCCAGTTTTAACACATGGATGGACCGACAAAAAAAACGTGCGACAGCTACACTGTAGTGCCTTCACCCACAGAAGTGTACAAATGTGACAATAATACAAACTTGGATCCAAATAAAGAAAATATATATTTACAGAATTCAGTGTGATCCAAAATAAATTCTCAAATACAGGTGTGTGTAAGACATTTCTCTAAGCTGCATTTAATGCACGAACAAGAAATCAGTTGGCATTGGTCCAGTCCTCGCTGAATGCTCGTCAGTTCCAGATAGCGTTCCTTATCATTTAACAGCCTGTGACTTGCAGGGGAGCAGAGTCATTCATCGCTGTGTATAAATTGATTTTAGATGGCTTGTCAGGTCAGCATGCCAAAAAGGTACAATCGATGGAGTCTGTGCTTATGTTCATAACATGCTGATTTTATATATTTTGAATGAAAAAAAGTCTTCTTGCCCACATTTATTTTTCCACATAAAGCTGCAAAAGTTACTCTTTTGCTTGTCACCGAGCAGTCACAGTGCATTGTGGGACATGGAGTCATCCACCTTCACAGTATGTTGCAGGTGAGGTGATCCTTGTGCACTGCTGTCATAGTTATAGTTCCTAAATTTCAGTGCTAAACAAAGTGCTTTGTTGCTCTTGTAGTGTTTCTCCTCAGGCTAATCTGACGGTGTCAAAGAGGAAAAAAATCCTCCACACCTGAACCGGCAATCAGTTCAGAATGGAGGAAGTCCAGGGGCGCTTCAGGGCTCTAATTTAGGTCCCACGTCTGTTTGAACAGGAGCAGGCGAGTGTACAATCCACTCTGGTCACACAATAGTATTACAATAAGGGTTACCTTTATGATTGTGAATAAAACCGAGGCGGCCCTTCCTGCCTGCAGGCTTGGCAGTCAGGTGGGTGCCTGTGTTCTTCACTCACTTGGAGCCAGATGAGAAAAGTGGCCCCTAGTCTTGAAGCGTCTTCCTTCATCAAGAAAGTTGACCTCATCACATTAAAATAATAAAAGAAAATCCTCCTCAGTACTAGTCTATGAACTTGTGTGTATCTCCGTACATCCAGTGCTGCGGAGGGAGGGCCACTTCATTGAGGTGGCCGCAGTCATTGCTGCATTTACATGACTGGATGAACATGGCCGACCTCTGGAAACGCTCGCCGTCCGGGCAGACAAAGGTCACGGGTACAGTGCGCGTGCGGCGTGGCGAGCAGCACCGTCCGTCTGTACACACGCCGCAGTAGTTGGGCCGGTAGAGGCGGACACTCACACATTCTCCGTAGGACAGGCGGACGGGCTCTGGGGCTTTCTGGGCTGGGGAGCACTTCTTCCCTTTCTGTGGTTGGATGACAAAAGAGATGAGTGTCACAGTCTGGAGAAAAATGAGTTGCTAATTGGCTTCAGCAGCAAAATTCACCAAAAACAAGTAAAAAAAATAATCAAATATGCTTTGACTTTTATCTGCTGTGTCCTTTTACGTAACCACAGATTTAAGCGGCTTTGCACTCAAACTCATTAGCTTCACATTAAGAGGGCCACCCTTCAGCTTGTTATGCCAAAACAGAGATTGAGAGAGGGATTATTTTTAGATTTAAGTGATTAATTTTAAGGTTAAACATTTATTTAACATTTGAGTGTCCCTTTCTGTTAAACACACTGACACCTATGATCACTCTTGGCACCAGAGCTTTTAACTCAGTAGAGCAGAGGAAAGAGCTCTTAGTGTGTGTCCAACATGGAGGATTAATATAGACACACCACTTCCCTGGACTCTGAGTACACAGACGGGGCCTAGCTATGGACAGTTGCTTGGCAGGAATGCCGGGGGTGGGGGACTATATTTAAAAAGGCGCCTGCCTGCCACCAAAACACTACTGAGTAAATCAGCACTGCCCAGTTCCCACTGGATGTAGAGCTTCCCGAAAGTACCGCTAAGATAATCTCTGTTCTTAAGCTTGGGATAAAGATGGCTTTAGCACTAAGAGCATATTTACTCAGGGCCAGAACGTCTAATTTTTTCATTCTTTGCAGCACAGATTTGACATTGTCAGCGTCTGCTCTTTGGTTTCAAGAGGGAAACAAGGACGCAGAGCAAAAATTAGCAGGTATGGTTTTTCCCTGTGTTGTCAGACACAGACAGATAAGAGGTGAAATAATTCTTTATTGATAAGGTTATCTCAAGGCGTTTAGGTTTTACTGTGCCTGAGATAAGTTGATGTGATAAGAAGTTATCTTGGCAGTAATGTGGATATTCGACCTATGCTCTCCACCTGTCTCTCTCTCTCTCCTTCAGTTCAAGTCATGTTCAGTCTACTTCACCTTGGTTGGGGCAGTTAGGCCGTGGCATGGCCGTATGGTACAGATTCTCGTCTCTCTCTCCAGCTTGCACTGCGGGTTCTTGTTGGTGATGCGAGAAGAGATGCCCATTCCGCAGCTGCGGGAGCACTGGGACCAGTCAGTGGTCTGGACCGCACACTTCTTCTCCTTCAGGTGGTTCCACACTGAGGAGCGTCGGAGACATGAAGGAGGGTGGAGGGCAGGGAGGAAAAGAAAAATCATACACATCAATTAGGCCAGTGGTTCCCAACCTGGGGGTCGGGACCCCATCAAGGGGTCACAAGAGGCTTAACAATATAGAAAAGCAGGAAAATATACATCTTCTGCTGCACAACATTATGTTTATTTTTTCAGAATTACTCTTTAGCAAAGTCGGCCTGTTTGTCGGCCGGTCCACTACTTTGGTCCGGACTTAAATATCTCAACAACTGTTGAATAGATTGCCGTGAAGTTTGGTGCAGACATTCATGCCTCCCTCAGGATAAATTATAATAACTGGCCACCCCCTGAAATTTCATCTAGCACCAACGTCAGATCAAAAACTCAATTGCAAAAATTGCAGAATTAATGACATTCCCATCACCCTCAGCTGTACTTTGTGTTTCATGCTAATTAGCAAATGTTAGCATGCTAACACGGTAAACCAAGATGGTGAACATGCTACACATTATATCTGCTTAACATCAACATGCTAGCATTCTCATTGTGAGCATGTGAGCATGCTGGCGTTAGCATTTTGCTCAAAGCACTGCTGTGTAGTACAGCCTCACAGAGAAGCTAACATGGCTGTAGACTCTTAGTTTTGTTTTCTTGTGAATGGTTGAATAATTTTATGCAGCAATCTGAGAAGGAATAATCACAAGCCAAAAAGTTTGGGAACCGCTGAATTAGACTATATAACGTGATTTTGCACATGTTAGCATTAACCGTTTCTATGTATTAGTATTTTAATCATTTCTTATATTACAGTTCTATTAATTATACTGTAAAATCTTAGAATAATGTTATGAACAACAAAACTCATACATAAAGTGTTTAAAGAAGAGTGGATTCTGCCTTTAACTTGATGAAAATGCAGTGATAATAAATACTAAATATTCTCCACTTTCTCTCTCTCTCTCTCTCTCTCTCACCAGGCAGGTGTTTGTAGCCATGTTCACTCTCCCAGCCGCTGGACTTGACCTCTGCAAGCTCGTTGGCCAGCTCATTTTCTGGCTGGTGCGGGGCAGGATGGTGCTGAGGTCTGAGCAGGTGTTGTTGTGGTGGAGGCACCTGTGATAAGAAATAAGATGAGACAGTGCTGTTTGCCGGGGATTCATCTGAGCCTTGGTCATGTCTACCTTTTGTGTGTTTTTCACAGTGTTACTCACACCGTGGCGCCCTGATTATCACAGGGTTAGTTCAGGGCAGTCGGTCAGAGGAGAGAAGCTTTACTCCTCTGTGCCTGCATGAGTCTTTGTCATGATTTAAAGCACTCGTTGGACAGTATCTAGTCGGTGTAAGCAGGTACAATCTTATCTATCAGAAAGTGTAAGATTTAGAACAAATTTTCACAACTTTACTGCAAATTTTCACCCAACTTCTATATCCCTTTAGCTCTCATTTTATTGTCAAGAGTGTAGAGTTCAGTGACTTGCATTTGCTTCTCAAAAATAAGACTGAATTATACAAAAGAAAATAAGTGAAAGAGAATTTCCAGACATGGTGACCACCCTCTTCGTCTTTGCCCTCTGTATGGAACTGAGCATCATCATGTACAAACATACTGTAGTTAAGAGCTGACACAAATAGTCCATTAATCAATTAGTTGATCAACAGAAAAATAATCAGCATTTTTAAAGCAAAAATGCCAAATATTCTCTGGTTTCAGCTTCTCACTTGTGATGGCTTGATGTGATAATACACTTAATATCTTTAGTCTTGAAGTGTTGGTCGGAAAAAAACAAGCAATCTGATATAATCATTATGGGCATTGGGAAATTGTAATGGGCATTTTTCTCAATTAAATAAAATTGATAAAAAAAATAAAATAAAAATGTATCTTTAATTGGGCTGCTGTTTGATTAAAAAATGTTTTAATGTTTTGCAATTTTTTTTGTTTTTTCTTGTAGAAGTTACTCTTTCATCCCAATCACCTTTGTTTTCTATATCGAGACTACCACAGTGGCAGGTGGTGAATTGCACCGCCACCATTTGGTGTTTCTGATCCAATCCCATAATATATGTTTCTAATTTGTGCTAAGAAATTTTGTCATTACATGAAAAAACACAAACCTGATGCTTTGGTGGGAGCCGCCAGGTGCCCTTATGGCAGTCCACACTGAAGCAGCACTGCCCGGGTATCCTGACCAGCCGTGGGTAGGGGCAGGATGGAGAGGCCGGTGGCAGCTTGTTGTTACAGAGAGGAGCGCAGCCAACAGCGCCATCGATGCAGGTGCACTGGTGTTTACAGCCGGCCCGGAAGCTCTCACCATTCTGGTAGATCCTGCCGTTGTACTCGCATGTGCGTCCCTCTGATTTTGCTGTAAAGACACATTTTTACTCAGCTGAAACATTCAGTGATTCGCAAATTAAGTGTAGTGAGATGTACTGCGGATTGGCTGTATACACAAACAGGCTGTCGTTATGCATAAACCAAAAGGGCAACAGGGGTAATCCTGGCACCACCCATGGGTTAGGTATCTCAGAAACGCATCTCTCAGTTTCTACAGGGCGTGCTTTAAAGTTTAAAGGGATCAATTATGGAGCTTCCGCTTACAGCAGGTATGTTGAGAAGAATTCACCATACGGTCGTATTTCAACAGCTGAAACAAAGCAAAGTTTCTCCCGACTTTACCAAAACACACACAATGATTTCACACTGTATCACCAGTAAACAAAATCCCACAGGGGGACCACTGAGATCGAAAGGTCAGTGGAAATGAGGAGACAGGAAGTGTCAGACTCCTTGTCTCCAAAGCATGAAAGAACCAGCTATTCATAGATTGTGGGGCAGCACTGGCATGGTGCAGATGGAAAGTGTATTTTTATCTCTGAAACCTCCTGTCGCTGTCATAAAACATCTACTACTCATTAAAATACCCCCTGTCTTGTTCCCGGATGTGCAAGGTTACATGTTGTGATGGCTTCATGGAGCGGAGGGTCCATTAACATCCATTTCTTTGGCATGCTTTGTACATTGCTGCACAGGTTTATCTTTTAAAGCACATCAACTTCACCATGTTAATTTTAAATACAGGATACTTTTTTCATGCATGCTAATACTATGCACTCCATTTGGGTTGACATGAACAGGGTAGCAGTGCAAATAGCTGTAGAAGGCAGCTAGTTTCTAAGTGAAATTCCTTCCCTCCCAGCACACATTGTTCCCTCCTCTCTCACCTCGACAGATGCCCCAGGCCATGGTCACATCGTTGCCGTAATTACACTCCAGCCCTTTGTGGTGGTCGCAAGGCCTCATGTGGCTGCAGTCCTGGTTAAGCTGCGCGGCACACACCTTGCAGCACCCACATCCATCTGGCACAGTGCTAACACCTGGAGGGCAAACCAGGGGCTCCGCAGGGCACTCACACACTACTGGGCAGCTAGCAGTCACCTGGAGGGAGCAGAGAGGGAGATCACATCGTTGGACAGGACCCAAATGATCTGAGTCATACAACATTTTCTACAGCTAAGAACAGAAAAAAAAAAGACTCCAGAGCCTTGCTCAAACAACATCACAGATCTGCAGTGCAGCTTCAAGAAAGAGGTTTCTTGACAAATTTAAAAGAGAGCCACAATGCTACACACAGAGTACTTTATTGGAAAAATTCAGACACAGAATAACTGTGTGGCAAAAGTCATGGTGCTAAAGTCATCATGGGGGGGGGTTCAGTGCACTAGTTCCAGCTTTTCTTCCAACATCAAAGTGTGAGGAAGGGCTCTGGTACATTCATTTTTGATTCTGTATCATCTCTTGGGCTCTCCAGGGGCTTGTGACTGATTTTGAATTCTTCCACAGACAAACCACTGCGGTGCGCCTCTACAGTAAGTCAAGTCACTGCTGGCCAGTCAGCCCAGAGTGTCTAGACAGCTCAGAGTTTGTACCCAGTCCCCCCGCTGGCTCGAGATTTGAGTCATCGCCCAGCACTAGAGCCAACTTGTTCCAGTTTTGTAGGAATCAACATGTCACTGTGCTTGAGACATGAGTAGACATGCTGATTACCAGAAAGGACAACCAGCTCCAGAAGAGCCATATTCACTATTATATAAGCAGTGTTGGAGTGATGACCCCACCTAAACTTGACCAAACTTTGAACTGTATCCACTTTTTAGGCTGACAGACATAAAGTCATTCCAGTAATCAGTTAATCTGGTGTTGGCTCTATGAAGAATCAGTCTTCGAAGATGAAAGCTTTCCTAAAAATACATTTGAGTTTTGTTTACAACAGGGAATGTTTATGCTGTTCACAAGTTTTATCACATTTTACTCACAACAACATGATCCACGACTGTTCACACATTCAACTAATCTGAATCTTTAAATAGACTTTCTGTTTTTTGGCTACAGGAGCTTCGGTCAGGAGAGAAACATCTTACCTGTGTGATGACGGCTGTTGTCAGTACAGTCAGGTAGATCACAAATGCCATGATTAGCTTGTGACAAGTTGAAGAAAAACACAAATAAAGATAAAATAGTATCTTCAAGCTACAATCCACGGAACGATTGTTAGTCTTAAGTGGTTTCACACTGACTTTCAGTCTCTTGTCGGACCGTAGTCCTTGTTTTTCTACCGGGATGAGCGTCTAAACTCTAATTTATACCCGCTGGTGAAGCTCTGGGAGACCCCGCCCCTCTGCATACTTCTGACCAATCAGCGCGCAGGCAGCAGCCCAGCCATTCCAAATGGGCGTGGCTTCACCACGGGGGCAGTTTGCTGATTGGTGGGCGTGTTTTTGGAATGAATGCAGCCATTCATAAAAATCGCAGGGCCGCTCTGTATTTATTTTATGGGTTAAAAATGAAAATGTAACAGCCGCTTTCAAGTCACACTTAGGCACATTCCTGCTTTTGTGGCCACCACTCTCCTAACACTAAGTAAATATATTCAGCTGGGCCAGACAGCATGGTTACATTAATAAGACCTCCACCTCTGGGGAAAAAAAAAGAAGAAGAAGGGGGGAGGAATTCCCTCTGTTTTTCCAGACCACTGTAAGTGCCAGGACAGAAAATTAAAGTGGAGTGTATTAAGCAAATAGTAAGATAATAGCAGTTGTCAGAGAGAGTGAACACACACACACACACCCCTCTTTGTCTGTGCCCATCATAACCTGAGAAAATGTGTTTCCATAGATTTTAATGGTACGTTTTGATTGTTTTGCTCCCTGAACGCTTCATCTTGAATTCAGGTGGGCTGGCTGTCTCTAACTATTATTTCTAACCACATGGTGCTGACATGGGAACGATGAGGATATGATCACTTGGAAAGAATGGCCGAGCCGAGGGTGAAAGCAGGATTATTGTTTTAAGGGCAGCTCACATGAGGGTTGGCCTCCTCCACCTTCTCCTCCTCCTCCTCCTCCTCCTCCTCGGCTGTCTTCCTTTTCAACCACAGGTTTTCAGCCACACCTGCCCTAACACAGAGGCCTCGTTTGATGAAAGAAATGTGATAGGCAGAGGTTTGAAAGTCAGGTTCCAGCTATTAATGTCCATGTGTACGTGCAAAGTTCTGGCTTAGACCTACAAAGACAAACATCTCACATAGTTTCTCACATGGGCTGTGGTGGTTTTAGGTGCTGGGGAATCTCTGTGCTGGTGAATTAGTTAAACCTAACTCTCATTCAGGAGGTAATGATCAATAACCCATATTCAGTTTCAGGCTTAAGATGATTGACTCAAGTGAAACAGATGAAAATTACCTTTAAGCGATATCTGGTTCAATTAATGTATGCTGTTGTGTGTTGTCATATCCTGTTTTCCACATACACTTTTTAACTACTTATTTATATTACTACTATTTTCTGTATTGTACATACTTTGCTTTCATTCTTTGGTTCTCTATTTTCTTTTGCCTAAATCTAATAACATTCCTTATTTGAATAATGTATTTTTTCTGTTGTATTATTACTTGCACTATGCACAGTCTGTGA
Source organism: Oplegnathus fasciatus (assembly GCA_003416845.1). Taxonomy (NCBI): domain Eukaryota; kingdom Metazoa; phylum Chordata; class Actinopteri; order Centrarchiformes; family Oplegnathidae; genus Oplegnathus; species Oplegnathus fasciatus. The sequence goes on along the minus strand of NTHP01000016.1, from coordinate 3,463,128 downwards.
AGATTGTAACTAATCATTTCACTGCACACTGCACTGTGCGATTGTGTATCTGACAAATAAATCTCTGAATCTTATTTTTAAATTAAAAAATAAGATGAAAAACTTCAGACTTTCATGACATGTGCTGCAGATGGACACCCTTCTTCTTCATCCCCCATTTAGATTGTGCCATGTGACTAATGTTGGGTGTTTACAGTCCCTTGCCAAGCAATGCTCCTCAGTTAGAGAGTACAACTGCGCGGCCCATGGCGATTTGGCAGGTCTCATCAATGTCCTAATGCAGTTGCTACAACATGAACACTCCCAACAAGGGAGAGACAGATGGATATGAGTTACAGACACAGTAAACATCCCCAGCTGTTCATCTTTCCTGTTCCTCCCCAAACTAAATCTTCACCAGCCTTTAGAAGGTTTGCAAATTTTGTGATTCATTGAGCTGATTTCCGTCCTGACAAACTCATGTTCCCCTCACAAAAGAGCCTTTTAAATCAGGAATAATAGTAATTCTAAAATCAATGTTATTCCTTGAGGTGGGATTCTTTCTTCAACCCGCCAACATACACACAGAAAAACCTTGCCCAGGTGGAGAGGTGCTTGAGTTAGCACTTCTTAAAGGAATAATTCAACATTTTGGGAATGCACTCATTCACTTTCTTCCTGAGAGTTACATGAGAAAAACGACACTCTTATATCTGTACAGTAAATATGAAGCTACAGCTAGCAGCCGGTTAGTTTAGCTATGGCAGCAGTTGCCAGGCAACCAGCAGTGACTCCAGAAAGTCACTGCTCAGGTGCATAACCCACGTAAAACCACAACTTGTTGTTTTACTCTGTGGATCAAACAAATGAGATATAACATGTTAATTAGTGAGCTTCAGAGGTGCTGGTAGGTGGATTTTGTTACCTTTGGACGGAGCCAGGCTAGCTGTTTCCCCCTGTTTCCAGTCTTTATGCTAAGCTAAGCTAACTGTGTCCTGGTGCCAGCTTCATATTCAACGGACAGATATGTGAGTGTAATCAAACTTCTCATCTAACTTTAATCAATAAAGCGAAAAAATGTAAAAACAAAAGTTGAACTAATCTTTTAATCGCATGTAACCTTATAAACTAGTGAACAACTCTTCCTGAAATACACAACAAAGTCAGAAAAATGTCAGATTGGTCGAGCAGAATCTCTCTAACTGACCTGTGTTCAACCAGTATTTTTCTTGGTTGAATCTGCTTTAGCTTTAAAGAAATGAAACTGGCTGGTTAGTCCTCTTTTACAACGAACATTCATCTTTGTTCTGCAGCTACCTGTCTGACTAGTGTTTCACTGAAAAACACATTAGAGGTTGTAGACTGGAGTCATGACTCTCAATTTAAAAAAGGAAACCACCTCAGGAAGCTGTCAGTCAAAGCTCTAATGGTGTGACCAAGGAGACAAAGTCATGGCCCATCTATTTTAATCCTCCGGTGGTCATGGTGCGGGGGGAACTCTGAAAGTCCTGTGACTGCTTTTGTTTTCAATTCCTCCACTGATGCTGAACGAGAGGGAATCAGAAGTCTGGCAGAGATGTAAAACTAATGCTGTGTGATGAAGCAGACCAGTCTGTTTTAGACAGGAATATCATTTACTGTATGTAAGCAGTGAGAAGTTTTATGGTTGTTTCTATTCTGACTGCATTGTTTTAACAGGGTATCAGACAATTATAAATTCCTTCACACTGGCCAGTCTATCCTGGGAGATGTGAATAACTTTCTCCAAGCAGATATTCCAACCAGAGTCTGAGTCACAGTCGGGAAGAATTTGCTCCTAATTTAATCAGGAAGTGTGCTATAGTTTTGCCATAATAAGGTTCTTACAAATATTCATAGTTTTCAGTGTTGGTGGAAGAATTCCGATCCTCTACTTAAAGCCATAGTTTGACATTTTATCTAATTTGTTTTACCAATAAAAAAAAACAAAAAAAAACATGTTTCCCATGTTCCAAGTCTTTGTGCTAAGCTAAGCTAACCTGCTGGCTGTAGCCTTATATTTATATTATATGCATTTATATATATTTAATGGACAGATATGAGAGTGGAATCAATCTTGGATGTTCTCATCTAAGCTTATTTCCTATTCAAACTAGTCAAACTATTCCTTTAAGTAAAAGCATCAATATCTTACTGTAAAAATACTTTATTACAAGTGAAAATCCTGCATTCAAAGTAAAATTACAGAAGGATTAGAAGCAAAGTGTATTTAAAGTTGCAAAATAAAAGCCCTCATCATGCAGAATTGTCCCTTTCAGAATGTTATATTACTATATTTCTTATATTATTTTAAATTAATATTACTGATGCATCGATGTGTAAGCAGCTTAATGTTGTAGTTTGTGGAGTTGGAGCTAACTGCTTAGCAAGAAAAAAGAATATTTTCCTCTGCAATGTGGTGGAGAAGAAGTATAGAAGTAGAGAATAGAGGAAAATGGAAATACTGTGTTGATAAATGTAGTTATTTTCCACCACTGATAGTTTTACATTTTAAATTAGGTGAACTAAATTAACTGAGGTGATATGAAGATAGCAAATCTAATGCGCAGACTAGAAAACAAAGTGATGTCAGAGGGCCAAATGGCCCCATATTGTGCTGTTTCTCCCACATGGCCTGTCACCTGAGAGGTGCACAGTGGGTGCAACACAATACACAATAACATCAGGGGAGACACAGCTTTATGAGAAAGGGCTGATGTAGGAAAACAGGAAACATCCAGAGGAAAGAACAGTGAATACAAGTGAGAGAGGGAGAAGAAAGGAGCAGAGGCAGAGGGGGGAGGACAGGTGTTTCATGGTAAGAGAGTTTGTTTTTTCAAGGGGAGGAGTGAGCAAGTGCCCCGCTGCCTGGTCTGGTCTGCCCCGATGGGGTTCTGGCAGTCTGGCAGTATGGTATTTCACACAAAAACAGACTGCTGGTATTTCAGCCCATACCACTTTTAAGGTCACACGAACCAAATTACATGATACTAAGGTCATATACTTTAAAATACATAAATACATACGGAGAGACGTAAAGAAATACATGTTACATAACATAATTCCAATGTAATTATCCAAATGGGACCATGAAATTGAGACTTGTGGAGAAAAGTCATGTCCTGAGAGAAAAGGGAGGAAGAAAGAGTGCAAGTGGTGGCGACAGGGTGATTAAACTGGTTTCTCTGCTGCCACAGTGGAAAAAGTTAAGCGTGTGGGAACCTCGTTTGTGTGTGTGTGTTTAAGGTGACAGAAAGGAGAAAGGTGTGTGTGTGTATTATTCTACTGAACAGAAGCCTGAGTATTGACCATCCTTGACAGAGTGAGACTCTGTTTGTGTGCATACGCCACACTCCGCACTCCTCATATAATAATATAATGTGTAATGGGATATGTGCTAAATCTGGCATTGACATATGGTTCCTGTGTTAACGAACTGTGCAGTTCAAACTCACAGAGCATCGTAAAGTTACATAAGAGAGCAGGACTCAGCTTTCCGGACCTGGCAAAGACTGAACTTTAAGCTAAGACAACTTCCGTGGAGCAATTTCTCCCCCTAGTGGAAGTTTTGGAAGAAAGTATTGAATAAAACAAACATAAACTTGTCCTATGAGTAAGGTTTCTAAGAACACAAGTGCTGACAGCTGCTCAGATTAAGATGAAAACCTGTCCTAGATCAGCTCTTTCATTCTGATGTTGAACCACGTTGCTTTTTAAGACACAAAGTGGGGCTGCTTTATCCCTGTCACAACATCAATCAACTTTTTCAACTTTGTTCTTTTCCTGTATTAACTCGCCGCACAGTGGAGGCTGTACTCTTTCCTTCAACCTCCACAAGATGGAGCCAAACGCTACGATATAGAAAAAAGTTTCTGCCTACAGGGCAGGATTTGATCCTATGCTCAGCACAAAGGTACTGAGCTGTGAAGTCAACATTGGCAGTGCAGACACACAAAAAGCCAAAAGAGCACCATGAAACTTGTGGATAACTCACTGCTGCTCAGTTCGCCCTTTTTCATGGCTTTGGTGTCAGAGACGGCAGTTTTAACCAGTGGTGGGCAACCATGTGCCACTGACAGTTTACACTCCAGCCACACCAGCTGATTTAACATCTGACACACATTAAAAAACCTGCAGAATATCACCCCCAACCATTCTTGTGCTACATGTCTAACATGATCATGGTCACATCAGATGATTTAATGAGAATACCCACGGCTGCACCACCCCTAAATGTTTTGTTGCCTTCATCTTTCACTTGTCCACCCTCACTGATATTTAATTAAACTCTTCTCAACAGACTGTGAGTAGGTGGTGGAGCTGATGGATACTCTCTCCCTCTCTTTCTCCTCATCTTCACTATGTCTATCAATCTCTTCCCCTCCCGCCTTCTTATTTTTTCCAATCCATTTCTTTTCACTACACCTCTCCGACTCACTTTCCCTTTTGCATCTCCCTCCCTATTTTTCTCTTCTTTCCCCCTTCTCTCTCCCGTCTTACTCCAGACTGTGACAGCAGAGCACAGCAGCTTTGAACCTGGTTTTATTCAGAGCACGCTCTTGTCTCCCATCACCCATGGTCTCCTGATTAGACTGCCCCCCCCCACCACCACCTTAGCGGTCACTGGGGCTCGCAGCAGCCAACTGACAGGGAAGGAAAAAGCTTTTCCCAGGCAGAGTAGCAGCACCGCCTGAAGACTTGTAAGCCAAATATCCTGCTCGTATGGGAGGTTGGGATTACCCTTTGGCCAGCTGCTAGATCCTTCATTTCCCATGCGGGAGTATTGGGTTTGAAAAGCACAAATATGGAAGCTTGTTCCACACAAGCTGCCATAAGGGCAGATGTATAGAGTATGTCAGGATTTTAGCCCTTGGTACTTAATACCCAGTTACATGGAAACTTATATAATTACACTGAAAAACAAATCATTTCATATTGGTTGGAGACATACGCTGGCCTGCTGGCAACTGTGCTGCTCAGGCTGTTCAAGAAATGCTGTGTAGCCTCTCAGCTACCCTAAAGCTATGATTAGCCATTCATTTACCTGCCTCAAATTTACAGTATGTACTGCATACAGGCTGGGTGTCTGGAGTATAGTGTAACAAGAACAACAGATTTTGGGTGGATATGTCCTCATGCCTTTCAGCTGTGTTTCAGATTGCACTCATTACAGCAGAAGTAGAGAGTGTACATAAGCTGGTGGGAGTAGAAAATGTAGCGTAATATATAAACAGCTGAGGCCCGTCACCATCATTACATTTGCAGGTGATACCACAGTGCTGATGAGTAGGCCTGCAGGGAGGATGTTAAGCACCTTGCAGATTGGAGCTCTAGTAACCAAATCAACAAGAACAAGAGTTTAGTGTAGACTTCCTGAAGTCTAAAAGCTGCAGACACACCCCTACAGTATCTACATGAATAACATCACAGTGGACCTAGTCTCCAGCTTTTAGTTCTTGGGTGTTTACATCTCGTAGGACCCTAGCTTCATGGTCCCTTAATACTTCCTCTCTGATTAAGAAGGTGCAGCAACGTCTCTACTTCTTGAGGAGGTTAAAGAAAGCCCACCTCCCCCTGGCCGACTTTTGTTAGGATACACTCTGCCATGCAGTGGGTTGTCAAAACTGCACAGCACACCATCAGTGCCCAGGTGTATCATCCATTCATGACAGCTGCCATAAATGTTGTCTGAGAAGAGCAGTTTGACATTACAAACTGTTCACTACTCTGCCTTCAGGGAGGCGATACAGGTGTCTAATAGCTCGCACATCCAGTGCTAAGAACCAACGTCTTTCATAAGACTGTTGGCTGAACTCAGCTAGCCATTCCTAGAGATATGCTGGCGGCATGTGTAGGTCTGTTGGTCGTTCCAGACTGAAATATCTCAAAAACTACTGATGGATTGACATGAAAGTTTGTACATTCATCATTGCCAAAGGATGAATCCTATGGTGATCCCCTGACTTTTCCTCTAATGCCACCAGCAGGTTGACATGTTTGCTTTAGACTAACTGTAATTTGTTGTAGTAACTGATATATAATAATAACTTTAGTGCCACCATCAGGTTAAAAGTTCAGTTTGTTGAATACTTTTGGTTTATTTTCATCAACCTCAGCTACTTTGTGTGCTAATTAGCAAATGTTAGCATGCTAACATGATAACATCTTGAACTGAGATGGTGAACACAGTAAATATTATACTTGCTAAAAATCAGCCTGTTAGAATAGTCATTGTGAGCACGTTAGCATGCTGATGTTAGCATTTAGCTCGAAGCTGCTGTGCCTAAATACAGCCTCACAGGCTCGCTATCATGGCTGCGCTACTCTGTATATGCAGCATGTTTACAGTGTAAACAACAGTGGACACTTATTCCTTATTACTTCTTCCCTTCTATGCAAATGTAATGACAATAAAGTTGAATTGAATTTCAATTTCATGCTTCCTCTCCTTAGCCATCTTCTTTTCCTTACTCCTGAACTCCCCTCCTCCCTCTCCAGCTGTCCCCAGCTATGCATCCCACCCTCCCTTGCTACTTCCCTCCTTTTCCCCTTCCTCATCCATCACTTCCTTCCCACCTATTCCTCACATGCACACACCCTTTTCTCCCCATCCCCATGGAGATGCGCTACAAGCTCACAACAAACGCAACCTTCCATCAGCAGTGGCAGACGAACACAGATATCTCAGTCTGCAGCATTTACAGATAACCCCCATCTCTCTCTGTTCCCTCCCTCCCTCCATCCTTCATTTCCCCATCCTCTGTTTCCTCTTCCTCTGCTTGCTCCGACCCCAACGGAATGAGGGTCTCATGAAGATGAATGATGCCTCTCAGCTTCCTTACCCTACTCCCATCTGCTTCCTTCGCAGCTGCGGTGGGGAATTCCCTTGGAATGCTCCCATTCCTCAGAGTGTCTTGCCTGACAGGTTCACAGCATCATTTTTTGAGGAAAAAGTGAAGAAAAAGCCTACACATGGTTGGCTGAAGTAGCTAAAGACATTAGGGGGCCATGATAGCGATTCAGAAGCTTGAAGCTCATCAGATTTCAATTACAGAGGAAATGAAGTGAAAATCTGGAGAGGCTATTTGATAATCAAGGTTATTGAATATTTTTCTGGCACTACACCTCTGATATGACTTGGCAGATGAAGAGACAATCTAGTTCAAATCAGATACAACATGTTACACTTTGATATTAGACAAGGATCTTAAAGGATTTAGTTCGACATTTGGGGAAATTCGAGAGCCACACGAGAAGATCAATACCACAAACCATTTGACAGTAATATCTGTGTGGTACACCCTAAGACCATGACAAGAATATTAAAACAAAAAAGAAAAAGACTGAAAGACCAAGAAACATCCAAAACCGGTCACAGTGACAAATGGAAAGAAGTCAAAGGTCATTGACCAGCAATAACATTAACATTAACAATGGCTCTGTTTCATTCAAGTGTCCCAGTAAGCCATGACAGTGTGACAATGAGCCTATCAACAACACCAGGACCATGAAACTGAAGCAGATTGATGAAATTCCTACTGTGACATGGCAAAAGGTCCGACTGTATTGTTTTATCTTACATATTTACAAACTTAACCATCTAAAACCACGTACCGTATGTGAATTCAGTTTCATGATGCTTGAATGAACGGATAAGACAAAAAAAATGCCATGTTGTTACTTCAATTCCCTTTTCCACATATTGAGCAGAAGGCCATGAATAAATCAAAGAATGAGCAAACTCCTCACAAGTATGCGGTTGTGAGTGCTTGTGTGCATGTGAGGGAACGTAAGTGAATTTATGAGACGGAGAGGGAATGTTTAATTTAAAATGAAGACAGAAAACAGCCTCCGAGGAAAACAGTCTATTCCACTCACCCGGGCACCTTCAGCTACTTACAGAGGCAGCAACCCTGAAGCCCAAAAATGTATCGAGGATGCAGTGCAGACTTCTTTTTTTTTCTCACCAAAAAGTGATAATACATTCAGAGTCTCCACTTCATAGAATGAGCCAATATCTCCTGGATAGCTTCTGCTACGGCCAACATGTGTCACGCAGTGATGATGCAGCGGTCACTGCAGGGACAGTGTGATCAGGGGACATTAGTTTTAACTGGCTTGACGAATGAAAAGCTTTTCAGTGTACACAGATACAGACAGATGCAAAAATGAGTGCATGAGTGGGTCTATCAGTATTCAACAAACAGAAACAGAACACCCTTTCTTTGTCTCTCTGTGTCTTTCTTATAACAATCAGTGTGCAAAAACAAAGTCCAAAACTGTAAGGTGACACTGGAGAATGCTCCCTTAGAAAAATTATAAAAAGTCCAATGTTTCAAGTCTAAATTGGCTCTTCATCAGGTGTCAAACTGAATCAGGCATTGAATGTGTCATTGAATTCCCAGTTGATTGTCTTTAGTTGTTGTTATATTTGTGTATGACTTTATTCCTTTGATTGTTTTGTCAGTGATCTTCGTATAGCCTTGTAATTCTTTGACTTCATTCGTTGATAATATTCTCAATGTATTTGTTGCTTTTGTGATAAATTTCCCATGTGCACGGTGTTAGTTTGCATCGTATTACACGTATCTTATTGAGTCTGGCTTGGAGATGTGCGCTGACAATGTGGTTGCAGCCACACCCACCCAATTAATTCCAATGGAATTGCTGCAATTAGTTTTCTGTGCTGAGTTGAACTTTGATTAACTTTGACACATGAATTTTCACAAGTGACCAATGGCAAGTTGCCTTGACAGTGCTGACCTATAAGAGGACAGAGAGCCGGAGAGTCCAAAATAAAGGAATTTATCGTAGCTTATTAGCTGTGTTGCACCATTCACTTTTAGCTAACTGACTGTTGGAAAGCTTGTTAGCCTGGAGAGCTTTATATTTCTCTTCAATAACTTTGTATTGAACGAAATGGTGTGCAATGGTGAACAAAATGCCTGGGGGAAGTAAACAAAGCAGAAGACAGAAAATAGAGCATCTTCTATTGCATTCTATTGTGACAGACTAGCAGCCAACTAGCAACTTATTGATTAGCTCGCCTGCCATAGCAGTTCACCAACTAGCTCAGTGAGTATTCACTACATCACCAAGCTTGTAATAAAACACATACCTATACAGACACACACCTTGCACCAGCTATTAGTGCAGAAGTGAAAACCTGCAGATGAGAGACGACTGGGAGGGGTAGTGGTGGGAATGAAGGCTAAGCTGGCCAATTTGGCAAATGGTACCGCTCAATGGGCACATTGAGATGTGCAATATTTTTCTTTTCCTTTTACTGAAATTGAAACTGTAGGAATGAAGACATTTGTGAATAGATTCCTTTGATGTAAAGATGTAAAGACTGCTTAAAAGCAGTTCATAAAGTGATAATGTGCTTGGAGCACAAGTGTTTGATGAACACTTTTGTGGTTTTTGCTAAAAAAGAAAGAAAAAAAGACGCTTATGGGGAGATTGTGTGTGTGCGATCATTGGGATGACAATGGGCTGAAAGCACTTTTTCTGTATGTCTCTAAGTGTAATAAAATGTAACACCATAAAGCGACTGAAAGGTGTATTTGATACAGCATTTTGAGCTTGCAAGAAGCAAAAAAAGAACCAGCGCTGCACTGTTTGATCCCAGTGTCAACGCCTCTTTACCCAGGCACAGAGAGGAGAGAAATGTAAGGCTCCTTCTTTTGCTCCATGAAACGTAGATCTGTAGGAGGTGGACCAAAGGTGAATGCACACAAAAACTAAAGTAATAGGTGGGTGTTGACACAGAGAAGAAGAGAGCAGTGTGAGAAGGGATTTCCCCCGTGGCAGCTGTCAGTTTTCTGTGAGGGCAGATGTTTCATCTGATTTCACATGTCTGAAATCAATGAAGATAATGCAGCACAGCACTGTCTGACAAACCTGGCAACCTTTCCCATGATCTTACCTTTTCTGTCATTTAATGGCAACCATAAACAAGCCATTTATTCAATTCATTTTTGTATGCAAAATACTGTAGGAGTGTGAATGCATAACAATGAATCCTTAAAGAGTCAATTCATACAAATAACAAAAAAACATTTTCTCACTTACCTCTGGAGGTATCTAGGCATGCAGAAGGTTCTGGTTTTATTTGCTATGGTTTTGGGACATCTGCATTTCTTTATTACCTTTCCTGTACCTCTTTACCCTCAGTTACACACATTCACAGTTAAAAGCAGCCCAGTCAGATGGGGTTTAAGGGCCTTGCTCAAGGGCACCACTGTGATGGTAATGGACCAACCTGTCTGCTGATGAAGACCTATCATCTTCTTTTAAGAACAAACTCAACAGCTTTTTAATAAGTTGTTTGCCAGCATGCTGTATATGTTATACTCACTATAATCTCTACTTATCTTTATGCTTTTTTATGGGATTGTGCTGACAATTAAACATGACCTGAAGCAATTTTGCCTTTTCCCCTCAGATTTATCCCGACTGTCCAGGGATCAAACCCCCAACTTTCTGCTCACAAGCTTTTCTTCTCAAACCATTAGGCTACCACTTTCATGAGATTTGTCTCCACCCCAGTAAAATGATGCAGAACTGACAGGTGAGTGTGGTTCTTTTTGTTTTGTCTTTTTGTGACTGGGTTGAATCGTCCCTTTGTACATCAGGATAGTAGCCATTTGTGAGCTGCTTTACAAAAAAACCCTAAACTGTATACTGAAGTAATTACAACCTAAAACACTAATCCAAAACAGGAAAAAACCTGTCATGTATTTTCCCTGAGTGGTAAATAACAGCACTGCGGCAGGTGTCATTTGCTTTTGGACAATTATTAGAATCCACTTATTCTCTGTGTTGTGACTGAGCTCCTGCTGTGGACAAAAAAAAACTGAGCTACCAGAGCAAATGTGCTGCTGAGACTAATAGCAGGCTTCCCTGACTGTGCTGTCAGTGGTTTCCATGAACAGAGGTACTGACACTGGACCTGTGCATGGTCAGAAACTTGGAGACTGGTGGTTGCCATGGATGAATGTGACTCCCACACAAATGAAACATGGTCTTATAGTTTATATTTGTGTGCAGTATGTACAGTGTACCACAGTATGTTGAATGGCAAACAGTAATGGCTTTGAAAATCATTAGAAGGAGCTTTCAGCATGTGTCTGTTTATGTTCACATACAAACACACGCAGATCAGAAAAATACCCAGCGGGGAGCGTAGTGATAGCATGTTGTTTGATCCTGTAATATTCATCTGCTGATGAATTCGGAAGCCATTACACTGAGTGATGAGTGAGTGACATTTTAGAAATTATTTTAGGTATCACAACACTGGGTGCTAAAGGGGTCATTTTTGCACCAACAAACTGGAGCAAACTTTTATTTTTATTCTTTTTCAAGAGTTTTTGTGGGAAGTTGTGTGCACATTGTTTTTTCCTAAGATTTCAGAGGACCTTGACTGTTTCTGACACAGAGATATTTTAATCTGTCAGTGTGATGGACCTACAAAATCATGTCCTTTATTTTATGGAAGAATATTTGCTTTAATCTTTACAACTTTGTGAAGAAAAAAAAATATTTAAAAAAATATTTTTATATTTGTTCTTGAGAGACCTTGGGAGTTTCCTCTTTGCAATAGACTTCCCAGAAATATTCCCTCAGTTCAGTTCCCTCAGTGTTACAGTACGGTATTGTCAGGCAGACAACATGATGCTATGCTATTCACCGCAATACAGTAAACAGTATATCCAAAACAATATTTACAGTAAGGTCTATTTAAACTATCTGAGCCCTACCCACTATTTAGCTGTGTTGTCTTTGTTGCTGCACTGCTCATTTGCAAACTCTGACATAACACTGCTGGAAACACTTGCTGCTACCGCTCATGTAACAGATCACATATGAGCTCACTTGCCTCAGCAGGCCACTCAATAAATTTAAGTGTCATATTCACTCTCTTTTAGCTCCTGAGGGAAATATTTGGCTCTTTAGCTGCTAAATGCTCCTCTATGTTCACCAGCCAGTTGGTAAGTGTGTTTGTCTGCCGTTTGCCGACAGTGTACTGTGGGTTTTTAGAGCTTTTTAGCTGCCTGCTGTGGCCAGAAACACCAATATGAGAGCAGTAAAGTTGCGGGCCGGACAGCTAAACAATGAACTGAAACTCACTGTAAAGCTCTGTAAGGCTGTGAGGAGCTGCAGATTAGGTGATAATTCCCTGCAGGTTCATCACTACAAGCAACTCCTTTCACATTGTAACATTTTCTCTTTTAATGAGCTAAGTATTTGTTGCTTGCATTAACATGCTAATTATGAGTTGATGTCGTTGCTTTGTTCAGTCGGTGGTAACGCTATGAGCCTTTGGGAATTGACCTCTTAAAGAGAGCGATTCTGGTTGAGGATATGTCTGTCAGCGCTAATTTCTGATCTTTTTGGTTATTATCAGTATTTAAATCAATATAAACTAATGTAAATGTATGTAAATTAATTTATTGTCGTGGCTGAGCTCATATTTCTTGTGGTTGTTGTTTACCATGCGTTTTGATGTGCTGTCAGTTAACATAGTTGTGAAAAATGAATGCCCATGTTTGAGTGTCAAGAGTGTCATGGGATGAATGGGTTTTGCAGCATATTTAATCAAACTTGTTACTATAGTAGAGGGTGTGTTTAAGCATACAGCCCAAACACATGATCATTTGCCTGTAATATTGGCTTTATTGGAAACGCAACATGGCTTTTGTCACACTAGCTTGGTAGTTTACATTTTCTTCATGCAGTTTATATGCAGCTAATCAAGTCAGTTTTATTTATATATCACCATATCACAACAAAAGTTATCTCATGACACTTTACATATAGAGTAGGTCTAGACCATACATATTGTGTAGTGTATATATATAATTAATGAAATATTGCTCTTTTATGAACAATACTATTTATTTAACGTCATTATCACACTTTAGTCTTGTTGGATTTTTGTCCTGTAAGCAGCTGGCATGATTGAAAGATGAAAGTTTAGATTTGCTGGACTTGATTTTTAGTTTCTCCTACCATATTTGGAGACAGCTGGATTTCCTGTTTCCTGGCAGACTGACAGCTGGGTCCAGAGTGGCTGTGGTTTCCATTGTTGCTGTGCTTGTGTCAGTGTATTTTTCTGCTGACATTATCCTCTTGTAAAGTCATCAAATGTTAGTAGCTGCTTAGATTGCATGCTACGTAAAAACCTCTCCTTTCATGTGAAGGACTACAGTTTTCTTTTGTTGTTGTGTGATGTGTGTACTCCAAATCCTGCAGAAACTCAAGCGTGCAATCCAGCTTCACCAAAGCACACGCATCCATAAAAATCACATGCTGCTGTTGCTGTAAATTATTAGCATTGATACTAGACAGTGCTATAGTTTTACTAGTATACTAAAAAAGTACACTAAAAACATTGTACACTCAAATCTCAGTGTACTGTAATTTATTATTGTATTTCTTTTTGTAAATAAATAAAAATATGTCTGTCAAAAGGAAAGTCTGACACAGCTCCACAATAGTCAGAGAATAAAAATAAAGTAATAAGTGTCTCAGAAGAGGATCAATGATGTATTCAAAAGCCTGACAACGTATACAAATTTCATAAAACAAAGTCACAGACACCATACACCAAATAAGAAAGTAAGAAAACATAATAACATCCCAACAAAAAAGCAAATGGAAAATTAGAGTTTAAGATTTCATTTTACAGTATTCTGCAGTGTGATATATTATTTTTTCCCTGGACATTTCAATTGGCTCTGTCCTTGTATTAGCTACATGTGTTGACTGCTACCGCTACTGGCCTACTTGTGGCATTTTTAATTTACAAGATATAATATTCTAAACCTCTCAGCTGCAGATAAAGTTGAGTTGGTCGTGGCAGTCCCAGTTCTCCCACAGTCCCTCTTTGGTTAAAGCTCCACAGCGGTTCCATATTGGACACTTGTGGTCCTGATCTCCTCCTTGGAGCCAGGCCTGGTACACCAGAGGGTCACCGTTCACCCACAGCCAGTGGTCCCCCAGGTAACGCAGGCCGATCCACACCGGCTCAGTGATGTCACCTTTCTGGATCACTTTCTGGGCCAGACGGTGGTCGGTCTCAGACAGCAGGCTGGTGAGGTCAGTGTGAGTCTCTCTGCAGTGCTTCAGAGCCTCCTCCCAGGTCTTCCTCACCCCCACCACGGTAATATTGATGCAGTAAAAAGGCATGGAAATTTTGTGTTTATCATCATTCCATCGTCCATTGGAATTGAGATGTCCAATGTTCTCAATGTCGTCATGATTATCTGGTTGTCCTTCTCCCCAGTTTTGGTATGTAATGTATCCCCCTCCTGACCACTTCCAGGCGGTGGTGTTGCTGGGATCTCGGTAGAGACCGATCCATCCTTTAGGGTCGTTTCCATCTGCAGCTGTCAGGAGCTTGTCTTGATCACTCTTGCTACTAACAAAGGAAAGATCAGTGTAATGTTCTCTACAGTAAGTCTGAGCATCAAGCCATGTCTTACTTGTAGGAACAAAAATGTGTTTTCCTATATCCCCCTTAACAGCTGTACAAAGAAAAATGAAGAAGATGGTTCTCTCCATGGCCGTTGCTCTGTAGCTCAAGCTGAGATTGTTTCCTTTGGCTGTTTCTTCTCTGTAGTGGTGTCATTTAAGTCTCAGGGTTGTTAAGCATATGAATTTGCATGTACTCTTATTTTTTTTTTTCACAAGCAAAGCATCTTCATGTCAGAGTTAACTCCCAAGGAGAAAACAAATGACTTATACAAACACATAAACAAAATCCAGCAGAATAGCTAGGTAGTGAAGCCAGGCGTTGCATGTCTGCTCCACGTTTGTTGACACTGGAAGGAGTGGTATCATAGAGCGATGTGATGTATAATCATAATTAGCTTCATTGAACGCTTTTTTTGGGGGGTAGTTTTCGCTGCGGCCATTTGTTTACAGTAATACGTCCTCTCTACCACTTCTACATTGGCTTTTATATATTACTGTTATGCTTTCTTTTTGTGATAATTTTTTGTTTCCTCTTCCCTTTTCATGAAATTATTTGAGGTTTACATAATGTTTAATCAATAATATTTTTCTGAAAAGGACTCCAGTGTTAATACAGTAATATTTATTATCAATATGCACAAACACAGCACACTGCACTTAATGATCAACTATTTGTCTCAAAACCAGGTCTGCAAAGGCTTACTGGTGCAATAACATCTGAGAAGGCATTGAGTCAGTAATCGTACAGAATATGGAAACCAAGCAAAGGGATGGTGGTTAAGAATGCACCTGCTGAAAGGCAAAATTTTAACTAGAAAATTTCAGAGAAACTTTGAGTGTGCCTGCTGCTTGGTGCGTATCCCAGTAATCAGTTTTCTGATTTGAAGTGATTTCTGATTTCGATTGGCTCTGTCCTCGTATTAGTTACATTTTGTGTATGTGTTGGCAGCTACTGGCCTCCATATTCTGTACATTGCAGTTCCTTTCTTGTGACAGAAGTCAGTAACAGTGATAGATGGCATGCCATTTTAACTAATTTACCAGATATAATATTCTGAATCTCTCAGTAGCAGATGAAGTTGAGTTGGTCCTGGCAGTCCCAGTTCTTCAGCAGTCCCTCTGTGGTTAAAGCTCCACAGCGGTTCCATATTGGACACTCGTCGTCCTGATCTCCTCCTTTGGGCCAGGCTAGGTCACGGTTCACCCACAGCCAGTGGTCGTCCAGGTAACGCAGGCCGGTCCACACCGGCTCAGTGATGTCAACTTTCTGGATCGCTTTCTGGGCCAGACGGTGCTCGGTCTCAGAGAGCAGGCTGGTGAGGTCAGTGTGAGTCTCTCTGCAGTGCTTCAGAGCCTCCTCCCAGGTCATCTTCACCCCCACCACGGTAATATTGATGCAGTAAAAAGGAAAGGATTTTGTGTCTTTAACATCATTCCATCGTCCATTGGAATAGATATGTGCATTGTTCTCCTTGTCCCTATGATTATCTGGTTGTCCTTCTCCCCAGTTTTGGTATGTAATGTATCCCCCTCCTGACCACTTCCAGGCGGTGGTGTTGCTGGGATCTCGNTTCCTATATCCCCCTTAACAGCTGTACAAAGAAAAATGAAGAAGATGGTTCTCTCCATGGCCGTTGCTCTGTAGCTCAAGCTGAGATTGTTTTCTTTGGCTGTTTCTTCTGTGTAGTCTGTAGTCTTCTCTGTGTCATTTAACTTCTCAGGATTGTTAAGCATGTGAATTTGCATGTGCTCTTGTTTTTTTTTTCACAAGCAAAGCATCTTCATGCCAGAGTTAACTCCCAAGGAGAAAAACAAATGACTTATACAAACACATAAACAAAATCCAGCAGAATAGCTAGGTAGTGAAGCCAGGCGTTGCATGTCTGCTCCACGTTTGTTGACACTAGAAGGAGTGGTATCATGGAGCGATGTGATGTATAAAGAAGAGGCAGAATGTCACCTTGTTTCCTGTTCATAATTAGCTTCATTGAATGCCTTTAAAAGGAGTACTTACTGAGAATAAATTCATTCATTCATTTGATACATTATCACCTTATGAACAGTGGCGTGTCCAGACTCTTTTGACTGGGGTGGCCCAACACAACAGAGTGGCACCATACAAATGCAATATAGGCTAAAGCTTCCATACTTTATTCTTTAAGTCTTCAAAAAGAAATTGCACTACAAAAGAAAACAAAGCACATTCAAAAATACAATCACAGTATAAAGTACCAACAAAATCTGTGTGGACAAAATATTGTATTGACAAAATTGTGCAAAACTTCTAAAATACAAATCTCTTACAGAAAATGTCCTACAGTGACATGCCACAGAAGCCCAAGATACACTTATCATTATGAAGTAAATGCTGATTGCACAATGTAATGGCTATAGAATAATGATGCCATCAGCGTTTAGACTGGTTTCCTGTAAGCCTCTGCTTTCTCTATGCAATTCTGTCTGCCACCGGGTACAATGTCCTGGGAAAATGAAGGCTTGATTTATGGCACACGCTACGTTGTACGCTACGTTGTACGCTACGTTTTAGTTGCATTGAGTATACTGTCAAATAAACTGTTGTACTGTGTAGTTTATTAACTCCACAACAACATCATAACATGAGCAGTACACAAAGTGCCGTTAACCAACCTTGCTCACTCACTACAGTTTGTCACAGCGTAGCTGCTTATTCTGGCTCTCTGATTGGTTACACGGTATGTCCGTCTGCCTGTATTACCCAAAACCTTGACATATACTACCTGAATAAACTTGTCTTTTGATTTCTAGAGGGCTTTCTTCCCGTTAGCTACCAGCCCCACAGCCATGGAATAACGCTATTGGTTTGTTACCAGGATAATGTTACCAGTCAATCTCCGGAGGAGACGGTGATAACATATTTTCTGTCCTTTGATTTTGTGAGCCCCGTTTTTTTTTTTGTCTGTATATGTTTACATTTTGACAAATTAGCACCATTAAAAGTATGGTGAATTAGCCATTAGCAGTTCCTGTTTGCAGTGTACCCATTAGTGTGCAGACAACTGTCAGTGGATTACTTTGATACTGAAGAAAATCTAAAAACGTGATGATTCTCAGGAGAGTTCTGGACCTCTTAGGATTGTCTTTTTTTCTGTGATTTCTAAGTGGATTTATGGATGTTTATTTGCAATTTATATTTGATGTAATGATGTCCTCAGAAAGTGTAAGTCACGCTGAATCTAAAATTATGTGCATCGTGTCTATGTGTTCAGATTTGACTGAGTTATCACTCCGAAAATAAGTTATCACCTTCTCCGTTGCACAGTTTCTTTCATTTTGTAAAAACATAAAATAACATACCAACCCAGTTCTCTTTCTCAACACATACTAAAGAATTTCCATCTGCTTTCATGTCTCCATTATAGACTAAATGAATGAATAAACTCATGCTTTTTCCCCTACTCCCCCCTCCACCCCGATGCCAACCCCAGCTGTAGTTACTTGTTTGTGTGAAGCATTACTCAAACTGTGTAATTGCTCAATATAAAATTGTGACAATTTCACTTTACCTCTCTGGTGAACATGCTTCTTTCTTCTCTCTTATTTCGAAAGTGGTGTTGATCATTTTTCTACAGAAATTTGGAAACAAATACAGTATGTTGATAGTTGCTAGGCTCTGAGGAAAATGGAGAGTGATCTGGTTGTCTTTGTCTTATATCTTGTATGTCGTATTTTCTTTTCTTTTTTTTTATTGCTATGGACCCTCTTGTGAGTCTGAAATAAAGTTAGACTTGAATTGTCTTTGCGACAGCGGCGGCAACAATAATACCACTGGGGGGGTTGAAAAGTTGTCTATTGCCACTTTAATTTGCCTGTTCTCGTGTTGGCTTGCAAACACTTTTATAGAGTTTTTAAATATTTTATAAAAGAAAATCATCAATCCAATCATAGTTCCGGATAATGGCTTGGCACCTGGCCACTTCCTGGACACGCCCCTGCTTACAAAGCTGTTAGCAAACAGTTGCCTATTTACACATCCAGCAGACACAGAGCAACATTATCATTCATTTGGAGTTGGGTTTCTGGTCACCCGATGAATCTAATAAGGATAAAGTCCAATATTTACTCTCTAGCTTTAATTTTGTCTCCACCATTTTCTGAAAGAAATATCTGGCTCTTTGGCTGCTACATGCTCCACTATTTTTACCAGCTAGTCGCTAACTGTGTCTGTCTGAGCAGGTAGTGTACAGGGAGTTTTTTAGTTGAGAACTGCTGCCTGCTGCTGCTGGAAATGATGTGGATGAGAGCACTGAGACAGCTGCGGGCCGTGAAACCAAAACAATGACCCAGGGACACTCCTGCAGCTTCAATCAGCGCACAGACAGATACCAGATCAGTGTGTGGCCTCACGTCATTAGATTAGTGTCAGTGATTTGGCATGTATCAATTCCCAATCTCTCATATGCACACAGAAACAAAAGACCTCATACCGATATGATTGAGGTCATGTACAGCACTAGCCTCTCTGTACTCATGGCTGTGACACACACACAGTATTCGACTATGTGAGCAATTGTGCCCAGGAGTAATTTGACTCAACACTGCTTCTGCTCCAGCTGAAGGACAGATCATCCTTTTGGAAGTGGAATGCAAAAGATCAGATCTTGCAGTGTTTGCTTTATATGAATGAGTGTATTAAGTGTTATTGTTAATAGAATGTTTTATTAGCAGTTACGTGCTGGCTATAAGGGCCCAGGCATATTATGCTGCCAGGGGCACGCCTTACAGCAGAGACCATCCGCGAACGTATGTGTGTTTTGACCAGCAACACAATGATATGGAATCAGATTTGTGTCAATATAACCAAACAAAACTTCCTAAATAGCCAACAAAAATAAGAGTTTGAGAGAGAATAAAACTCACTGAAGCAAAAAACATCTCAAAAGTAAAACTTATAACTTGCAAACAAATTATTTGTGTAATCGTGTTGGCAGCGCAAATGAGAGAGCTGGCAGGATAACCGCAAAGCCAACAGTGTAGGCAAAAGTCTGATCAGTGAGAAAGAAGCAGAGGGAACTGTAAACAAAAGGACATATTATCAAAAAAGTAAAAGACAAATAAGTTTTACTTTTGAGATAACGTTTTTTTTTTCTCTCAATTTCTTATTTTTGTTTGATATTTAAGAAGTTTTGTTTGATTGTATTGACACAACTCTGATTCCATATCTGCACAGTGTTTTTTTCAAATATGTGAATGTGTCGAAACGCAGGGTGGAAGACAAGCCCATCCGAGGCAAAGGACGACTACAGGCTGCACATGGCCACAACCTTAGGTGGCCCTGCACCTGCCTGTTTGTATCTTTGCTGACAACAGACTGACATGGCATTTCTCCACCTATTTGTTCGCTTTGCATAGTGCAAAGAACACATCTGATACAGACGGACTGAATTCAGACAATAGACGCATAAAACACCGGGTGTAAATGCAATGGCGTGATCGTAATGTTCATTATCCAGAGAGTGAAAGTGGATTGTAATACCAGCTGTAAAGGAGGTCAAACTTTCCAGTGGACACTTTTAGAGAGGTTGTGCAATTAAAATATTAAAGCCACAAGTTTCAAAACACTCATAATAGTATGTGGAATGATATTTACGCCCAGTTTACAAGAAAAGTAAGAAAAGGGTCCATGGATTTAGGTTAATTTCTCACTAGAATAGAGTGCATTAGAAAGTAAAAACAAACTATATTGTAATAGGCCTTTATCACAACAAACATCTTGAGTTGTTATAGTAGGAAAAGCTTAACGATGGCTCTGTTCTATTCTAGTAAGTCAGTAAAGTGAACCAGTATGCACAACACCTGACACTGACGCAGCTAAATAGAATTCAGCCATCATTCCTTTTAACACATGCTTTTCCCAGCGTGACATGTCAAAACGTCTTCAGTGAAAAAGGCCTATAAGTGATCAATATTTTTTAATTTAATAAAGAAGATTTTTAAAATATGGACAAGCAGACAGCCTGTTTTATACGTGTGAATGTTACACATCCTTCTGACAAACATTTAGTAATAGATTAGATGCTGCTTGCATGTTTGAATGTTCTATCTGAATTTGTGTTTTGCACATCTGACCAATCAGTGGGTCTGTGACGTGGGTCCAATCGATGCAGTCCTGCAGCTCCAGCTGGTAATGCGACTGGATGTACAGCAGCAGGTGCTGGTAGAAACCCACTCCGGCGATCAGGTGTGTACGGTAGGCACACTCCAGAGCGCTGCGACTGTGGATGTGCTACAGTGGAGGAAAGAGAGAGAAAATAGAGAAGCCAAGACATTACAGATATGACCAGAAAAACAATAATTTACAGGATCTACATACATATTGTAGTTTACAATGAGCATCAAAAAGGCACACAAGCAGAGAACACTAAAAATATACTGTATATGTATAAAAATGACAAGCAATGAGGAAACATTTGATGCAAAAGAAGTGGTTAAGAAATAACCACTATTTTATTCTTCTGGCTAAAACTGTAAACATCATAACAGAATTCAGATGATCTGGCTACATTTGACAAGGGCAGTCATGTTTGATGGTTTTCCCGTGTTGGTCCGATAGCAGAGCAAAGTGCCATTTTTAGGGGTTTGATTTCCACTGGGACCACCCATGCATAACATACACTCTTGGTACTCTATGAGGCATGCTACGCGCCAGTGCCCACAAAATGGCAGATGTCAGAGTAGAGTTGACCTTTAAGTGGCAGCCAGGATGTCACACCAGCTAAGAACAGAAAAAGCGGTTGGCAAACACATGTAGAGAGGTTTTTTTTCCACAGCTGCAGGGCCAGTTACCTTCTTGTTGGTCTTGATAACCTGGATGACCTCATAGTAAACCTTCCTCCAGAGCAGCTCCTCAGCCTTACGGCCGTAGTCAACGGGATGGAGAAACATCAGCTTCACACAAAGCTCCCTCAGCCTGGAAAGTAAACCAGATACACACATGCATAAGTTAAGGAGGTAATTGGGTCACCGGTTTGACAAGTGGACCAATGAGTCAACCTAGTTTCACATGAGCAGGTGGGGCTGCGCAGAGGAGAAAACAAGTAGCAAGACAAACTTGTACACGTATCTGTTTCACTAAACTATATCTATTGATTGATTTGGCTTGTCGCATAGCCATTCCAGCTTCAACATATATTGATGTCTTTATAGTAGAGCTGAAACAATTAATCAATCAAGTCAACAACTTGATATTTTGAATTTTGATTAATCATTTCAGTCATTTTTTTAATGTAAAAATGCAAAGAATTCGCTAGTTTGAGCCCCTTAAATGTGAGGATTTGCTGCTTTTCTCTGTCATATATGATGGTAAGTTGAGGTGAGCTTTGGGTTTTGGAGTGTTACTCAAACAAAACAAGACAATGAAACCATCAGTGTGGGTTTTGAGAAGCTGTGGTGGGCATTTTTTCATGATTAATCAAGTAAATACATCAGCAGATTAATCAATAATGAAAATAATTATAAATTGCAGTACTTCATAAACACAACATCAGCCAAAAAGAAATATTTGTAGCATCTCTAATAAGCATGCCTTTCCCTTCTGTGACTCAAATGGTCTGTGTAAAATGATTCAGAAGTCAGAGTGGTTCACCAGAATATTGTGAAATCTCAGTCCCCACTTTATGTGTGTGGCCAATGACAATATTATGTTAATACATTTAGGCAATTACATGCAGTACGTCTCTTTATCTCTTCTTTGAAGAGATGCTTCTCTGCTTGGTTCATTCATTCTTCAGCACCAAAGATATAATAACAAATTATTATGATAATAATATAATACTGAACAATAACATGAGCCTCACCTTGCACTGAGGTGCCAAATCATGCCATTTGCAAGTAAAATAAAATATATGACCTTCAGCTATTACACTAAATGATGTCTTGGAGGAACTGATCACGAGTGGATACCTCTAAATACAGGTGTAAAATCATCCCAAAATGTGTGCAATGGAATCTGATCACACGTACCATGTTCAGAGGCGGTCAGGGACGCATATGCCCTTGTATTGTAGTGCAAATGCACACGCAACAAACCATTATCCTCATTATCGATTAATCTGACAATTACTTTCTTGATAAATTAATCAATCGCTTGGTCTACAAAATGTCAGAAAATAGTGATACATGCCAGTTTCTTAGAGCCCCAGGTGACGTTTTTAAATGGTCTTGTTTGTCCAAAACACAAAGATATCATAAATGACAAAGAAAAGCTGCAAATCTTCACAGTCAGAGGCTAGAACTAGCAGAAGTTTGGCATCGCTAATTGAAAAATAACTGACACAATTAACAGACACTCAAAGTAGCAGCAGATTAATCATCTGCCTGATTTATTAATCAGCTAATCGCTTAAGATCCACATGCAGCCATAACCACCGTCTAAGGTCAAGTTTTTAGAGTGCATATTGATTGCACAGCTCCCATGGCGGCAGTGACGAGATACCATCTCCTCTGTCTCTACAGCTGTGTAGACACATGGTCAAGTCTCTGTCTCACATTTACCTCCAACTTCCTCTTTTTGAGCTGATTGTATCCAGTATGAAAATAACAACTGCAATCCTGTTCACAGGTTGTAAGATTGAGCAGGAATTAGCAAGTTTTGGGGGGTTTGGTCTTGCAGAGATCACAATTTCTCAGACAGAATCAAATGACTATATTGAAGCATAAGTGTTCAGTTTGGATGCATAAGCCTATTTCTAGGGGTGAACTGGATTAGGACAGAATTTAGGTACAGAATACCAGGTCTGAATGGAGATGCTGTGGGGCTTAGTCAATCCCAACTGAACACACAGCATAAAAGAGAGATAGTCTTATCATGGTGGTGAACGGTTGACTAGTTCATACATAGGAAAATTCATTAATATGTTCAGTATGTAACTGGCCAGGTGATGCTCAGATTGTATGTAGCCTGTGAGGTTTTAAGTTACACTCCTGCCTCCTTTCACACTGCTGGGACAGCTGGACATACTTGTTGCGAAGGCTGATGTTCTCCGGCTTGAAGACCTCTCTGTAGGATGCTTTGCTGCCGATGATGACATCCAGCTTGTGCACAGACTCCACCACAGCCCTGGGTAGCGTTGGGCAATAGAAAGCATTAGCATAATGACAAGGTTGGCGCCGTGAGCTAAACATTTACTGGTCCGTAAGGGATGTCAGGCGGTGCTGGAATAAATGTGAACTCAAATGCTGCGGGCTACCATGCTAGCAACCAAAATCCTTCCTGTTTCATTTCTCTGTAACAGGGGCGGTAATGACAAACGCAGCTAAATCATGACTTGATTAGCTAACACAAGCTACACTTACTCAAAGCATGAGTCAGATTTAGCTGATGTTACACGGGGGATGTTGGGCTACTCGTTGTCGTGACAGGCTGCTGAATGGAAGAATAGGTGGACCCTTTCTTGTGATAGCAAACATTGATTGGCTAGCGCTAAGTTAGCCAGCACAACAACGTTCAATTAGCACCTTGGTTAGCTACGCAAAACGGCCTCGCCAACTTACCTGTAAAGCCGCTTGATGAGAAGGACTTTCGCCTCTGGCTCGCTGTCCTGCCCCGGTCCACTCATATTAGCGAGAAGCCGGTTGTTTGATCGCACGCTCCAGCGTCAAGTCACCGTTTCTTTCAACCCTCCCGACACACAGTTGTCAGGGCTACTCGGGTTTGTTCCCCGGCAGTGACAACCGTGTTGATAGCCAGCTAGCGCTAGCTATCAAGGTAGTGTTAGCTTTCCTCCCTTTCCCTCCGAGTCTCTTTCGTTTCTTATGTCCTTTGGCAAGACCCCCTCTACCCATCCGTTCCGAAAACCGGGTAGGAGGGGGTGCCTGGTGATTTATGCTCTTCCTGGTCAGCTAAAACGCTCTGATATGCTTCTTGTGTTGTTCCCTGTTCCAGCCATTGCTACGAAGGCGGCCATTATTCCTATCAGGCAGTGACCGCCTGAGTACCGCGAGACTACAGAACGTACTCACCAGATTAAAGCAGGGGTTGCCAGGTAGTCTGCATATCCCGCATTTCCGAAAATCTTGATGGAAACATTTCCTGCCTCCTGCAAATTAGAAATTCGAAGAAAATAGATTTCAGACAAACACCACACACTGAAATACCTTTAATCAGGCACACCTGGCCATTTCATATTGTTTGTGAGAGAGGCAGTAAAGGTTGTGAATCATGTTAATAGTTTGTGAGAGGGACAAATCATCACTTTCTGTGGGGGTTTGCTTCTCCATGTAAAACACTCTATGATATATTTACAGTATATTATGTCCTCTCTCAATATTATAATCTCCCACCACTAACTCTGTATGCTTAACATGTTACTTGAACTATCTCTCGTCTCCAACCTGCGATCAAATCAGGGAGATTTTACAGATCACATTATGATTTCTTATCACTTATTAAAGTCCCTACACACCTATGAACCACCCACACAGGTGTTTAAATTTACTTTGCCTGATTAGGCCTCTCATCAGGCTGACATCTCACTCACTCTTCTGCAGACTATTGTTATACCTGTTCAGGTTGGACAACTTCCACCTTTATCATCCTTATTAAGATATTTTGGTGATTTCACATAATTCCCAGCATAGATGTATATATATGCAAATTACCTTACAGTTGTGTCGCAAACAACTATCAGCTCTTCCCAGTTTCCACTTTTGCATTCATACTTCCGTCATGTGCATGCCTTCCTTCCTTGAACATGAGGCTGATGAAAAAAACTGTTGCTAATGATGGCAGAATTATGTTTTCTATGAAGAATCTTGTTCCCCCATGGCTCAGTGACCATGGCCACTATGTACTCTATTGTTGTAATTCACCCTGGTTGCCAACAGAGGTCTATAAAGATCATAGATTATTTTACATCTGTATAAATGCAATATTAAAGTCAGAGAGAAATGGCATTTTAAGAGATGCTTGCTTCCTAAATTAAATTATTATGTATTTCCTGACTGTAGGAACAGGA
Organism: Oplegnathus fasciatus; assembly: GCA_003416845.1. Classification (NCBI taxonomy): domain Eukaryota; kingdom Metazoa; phylum Chordata; class Actinopteri; order Centrarchiformes; family Oplegnathidae; genus Oplegnathus; species Oplegnathus fasciatus. The sequence goes on along the minus strand of NTHP01000016.1, from coordinate 3,437,653 downwards.
TATTGGTATGACAGAAGATGGAGGGGATCACAGAAAGATGTAAGTCAATGGGTTATTAGGGAGAAAGGGTAGTTTTATAAAGGTGCTGGTTCACCATGTAGTGTTTTGTTGGTTGGAATTGTGTTAGCATGTAATTATGTTTTCCAGGAAGTAAAAGTAATGTCATTTTGATATAAATGCTCATTTTTTGGAGTTTTCATGTATGTACATAATTTGACATAAAAAAATGAAAATCTTTTGTTGTTCATTTCATTGTGGCATGAATATTGTTCAGAGTTTCACCTGGCAGAATAATCATATGAATGTAATTGATGCTCGGGTCTGGAGCAGGTTGAGGTGGAACTCTCAGCTCTGTTTGTTCTGTTTACACAGCATGAACCGTCTATTGCTCCTCCACTGTGCACATTTTTTTTCTGCTCTGTCCAAACTCAGAAGTTGCCAACCCACTAAGGAACTGCAGGCGATTAAGTGTAGGAGGATGAGGATAATTACAAGCTTGCTATATTCAGTCGAGTCCCCAGTTCCCAGATCCTGCCTGCCATCCACGCTCTCAGCACCTCAGCTGGGGAGAGTGTGAGGAAATGATCTGCTCTGCTCACCAAGAGAAGAATCACAGTCCTGAGACGCAGGAAAAATGTAGGCGACCCAGGTGAGCAAGCAAAAACCTATCTGGGATCTAATCACAGATCCAGATACAAATTATTGTAAGAGTGAATAAGTTTAAACAAGTTAAATTAAAATTAAAACTAATCTTTCTATTGCAACCACTGAAAGAAAGGTACAACCATGAAATTCAGATCAATAACCTAACCTCTGTTTCAGTCAGTATTCAGATATAAAGTGTCATTTGTTTTCATTACCTTGTTGGTGTGCATGCTGTGAGCCCATACTTACAGTAAAGTCTAGTTGATTAATCGATTAGTTGATCAACTTAAAGTCATTTCAGTCCTTTATCGAGCAAAAATACCAAGCATTTGCTGGTACCAGCTTCTCAAATGTGAGGATTTTCTGCTTGTCTCCATTTTATATGATTGTAAATTAAATATTTTAGGACTATTAGATAAAACCAGCAATGTAAAGATGTAACTTTGGGCTCTGGGAAATTTCGTTTTGCATTTTTCTCTACTTTCTGTCATTTTATAGCCTAAACAATGAATCAATTAATCTAATCATTGGTTGTGGCCCTCGTTTACAAGGACGTGACCAAAAAAGTAAGCCATGTTTCCTACTATGTAAAGGATAAGGCTGGCAATATTCTATATTTCTGTCGTTGTCAACAAAATCCCATGAAAAGACCAAAACGAACAACGTGTTAGTCTGACTCTCGATACTTTGACTTCCCTACCCTGTCTTAGGCACTCAGTCTCCAGTCCATTTGTTCCTACTGAAGATGTAAATCCATAAAAACAGGTCACACAAATATATACTTTCAGGCTCAGCAATCCTAAAATTGTTGGGCACTGTGGTTTTTAGCATACACTACTCAAACAAGAATAAATAGTGCATTTGTTGGGGACTATTTTCAGCCGCGAATTAATACACATTTGGTGCTCTGGTGATAATTTACGGCAGCAGGAGGGTGTATGTGGGACTACAGTGTTTGTGTTCATGGTAATGAAGGAACATGTTACCCAGTACAATGGTGTGGCTCATTGATGTCTTTTTAATAGCTAGTTTTTGGACAACAATGCAGCCCTTGAGATTTCTTGACAATGAGAAAAATATAGATTATCATCAGACTTACCCTTTATCTGAAATGGATGGGTGCTTTGACAAATTGAGAAAAGCTCAAGTTAGTGCATTAAGAAACAGAACACACATTTTCCACACCTGGTTAAGAATTTAATTATTTGTTTATTTATTAATTTATTTACGTATTTCTATCTCCAGATTCACCCACCCGAAAAATATAAATTCCGGTGTATTCCAAAAGAAAAAAAAAGAAAAAGGAACAATGGCATCTTCATCAACCGCATCAAAGGAATTAATCAACAAAAGTGGCAATAATTATTATCATTATTACAATAATAATTCAATGATCAGAATATCCACATTCATAACAAATCCATATACAACTGCAATACACTCTTCAACAGCACTCTTCCATTAATATACACAAAATCCCCAAATGTCTGTCCTGTCAAAACAACAATAGAGGAGTTTTGGGGAGGGGGGCTATGGCTTGTCAAGGGGTATGAAGGTGAGTGACCAGCGGAGTGAATGGATCTAAGGTTAGTAAGAGTATAAGGGGGGAGGCACACTTATTTAGTAAGGACCTATACAAAAACAAGCAATGTTAAGTAATGACAGTATACTTTCATGGAAGGATTTGCCAGTCTAACCGAATCTTAACAAAAGGTTAGAAGGCTCCACGAGAGGCAGAATTTGGGGAACAAAATTTCAAGAAATATATAAGGGTTGTCGGAATAAATATATAACTCTGAATGACAACCGTTGCAAACATATACCATAGGAACCTAAAGTGAAAGTCAGATACGCAAGAACTCAAAACAGGTCAAGAATTTTCAAAGAAATGCAGATGGAGGTTTCTGGAAAAATTGTCTTAGTCTATATATGTACAAACATTGCTTTGTCACCCAAATCTACTTAGAAAAGCTTTTTAGTTGGTCAGAAAATGAGTGCAAGCTTAAGATTATGTGAGTTACTTCTTGTATGAGAGCTTCAAGAATGCAGCTGTAAGTGACAGACCTTGCTGATATTCTAAGTCTGCACAGAAAGTGCCTCTGATAGCTCAGTACATTTAAAAACCTTTCCATGCCTCAGTATTGGTAACTTGAGAAGACCTATTCATAGAAAGAGAGAGAAACATTAGAGGAAAAAATAACTGTACACTCTGCATATACAAACAAACTGTATATACACATAGACATACCATATATACACATTTATCCAGTATATACACAAAGATTTAGCCAGTACACACACTTATATACAAACACATTCACTCGTTTCAGCAGGACCTCTAACATATCTCTCTCTGTTTCAGTCAGAAGTGGACACGGCAGGGATTTCAACTCAGACTGGTGTCAGTGGAGTCCATCCATAGAAATAAATGGGGAGTTTTACCGCAATTTGACTGCAGAAATGTGGCCACACTGAAACCAAGAGTTCATCCTCTGCTTGGTTAAAACTCTACAGACAGATAGTCGAAGTGGAGTACAAAACAATAGCTGTAAGAATGTCCTCATCCAGAGACTTTCACATCGTCCATAAATGGAGAGCTCCATGGCGATTGTTGGGCAAGAAACATCCGTCCACTTTTTCGTTTTTGTTTTGAATGATCATAACTAGGGGGGAGGGGGCACAGGTCACAGCAACGTGCAAACTGCTGTAAGGGGAGTAGGTAAAGCACAAGTTTGTCCCTTTCGTCACAGTCCTTTAGGGCAATGATTCTCTCCACAAGATTGTCTTAGTAAGAAAACTTGGTTCATATAAAATGGATTATTTATGAACTTCCATTAGATAGAGGCATCTATCTATATCAAGAAATAAATATTTGCTCCGGAAGATTTCTGATGAAGAGTTTTTTTTATACTATTGTAAGAATAAGCAGTATCATATAAATATAAATAATAACATTCTGTCCGGTTTTTCAAAGTCTTCATTGAAGCAAGAGTTTTGTTCTGAAGCAGTTTCACTTGTTGTATTAGGCTGTGCATATTTAGTTTCCTTTAAAATCAAAGTCTGAAAGAGATTCAAACGGAAGAGCTAAAACTATGAATCGAGAAAGAGATCAAGTGTGTCTAAAATGGAGTAAAAATGAAGTGGTTAAATAATGCTTTGAGAATCCTAGATAGATAAAAAGTGAATAGATGAAGAGGAATCAAAGGGTAATTTGAAAAGACTATAAGAGAGAGAGATAGAGGGAAATAAATGCTTTGAAAGTAAATCAGCTTTGACTGAAATTTTAAGAGAAGTCAAGCACCTTTGAAATACATCTTACCCACAATACACCTCCCCTCTCTCTCCTTTTGAGCATCACGCCTTCCTTGGCCTTTGTGTTCCTCCGTTCTGCTGATTGATCAGACTGCATAGCTGTTCTTTGCATGCTCGGCAGGCTAACAAATGCCAATAAGTGTCCAGCCTACCTTTTAAAAGTAAAATGTAGATCCAAGCAAGAGGCGTCAAACACATTAAAAAAAAAAAAAAATCCCGTTATCAAATCAGAGAGAGAGGGCCCAAGTAAAGTACAAAAAACCCAGCATTTCCTTACATGGTCCGCTGGGGCTCTGCACCATCCTTTGAGCAAAGAGAATGGGACCAATGCCCCAAGTTCTCCCTTTGTCAGCCAATCGCGTCACGAGAGAGGGCTCTGGACATTTGGCCATGCCACCCTGTGGACTGCCGATGGTGCATCAGCCAATTAGGTTCCACATTGTCCTCCATGAAGCTTTGAGAGTGGCTAGGGGGAGAAAAAAAGGGAGACAGAGAGAGAAGAAACGGGGGAGGGTGCTTGATCAGGTGCTATTGAAGCATAGCTAGAGACCGAGTATCTGCATGGTGGCAGTCTTTCCAAAGCTGGACTCATCTCTTTTCTATAGTTTTTGTGTTCAGCTCTGAGGCAACTGCTTGTTTACCTGAGTCACTGAGGTATTTTCACAGCAATGTTAATTTCTCAATCACGGATCATCTCACATCTTCTGAAAAGACACTGATGTTCAAACCTAGACCGCTTTAAATCCAACATTCTTCACACACAAGTAATTTCACAAGAAAAAAGTAGCCCTACAAGCTGTCTAAATAGAAGACAATCGTTCCCTGCGTAAGACTGCTAGCATTATTAACATTTGGTGGTTCAACAGTTAAACATTCGCTGAAAGTATGAGCTAATCCACTAGCACTGGCCCACAAAGGACTAGCATTGGCCATGTTGACCTTTGACACTGCAAAGTGATTTGTTCTCTCTGAAGAGAAAAATGGCTGACACAAAGCTGATGTGAAACTCTTCAACTCCTCTTGGTTCAACCTGCACGTTCAAACAAGCTGAGTTGTTGCAGAGTGACACCAGTGTGTGAGGCCACAGAGACAAAAACAAATTCCAGACAAACCTTACAACAGACAGTTCATACACAAAATGAAGGAATATGGATACACATTACAAACATTTCAAAGACTCGTGTTTTCAGCATTTGACACATGAGAAACTGAAGAGTTCATTTCAAAAGTACATCATTCAATATTTCCAAAATTGACCGTAAATTAAACGGTTTACTCTAAATGTCTTTTAGTTTGTTTTAATGCTGTTATCAAATGTTTTCAGAGATTGATGCCATTCTTTTCATTTTGAAATGAAACTTCAACTTATGGAAACTACACAAAGAAGTCATGTCATTACTGAAATGTTTAAAGCATCAGGGGTGTAATATATTCTTATTGTCTCAAGCAAGGCTTTATAATGTGCATTTGGTCGATGACTAGCTAGTCTACTGGCCAAAGGATGCTCAATATATTTATCCCAGGCACTTAATGGCAGGCTTAGCAAACCTAAATGGTTGAAATGGTCTTTTTACACATATATTTGGGAACAAGATGATCCTTGTTATCATGTCACACTGGCAATGTTTACTGTAATAAAATGTGTTAAGTACCTCAAACTAAAAACATAAGGGGACAATTACTAATCTGTCATCAGTATTCTTATGAACTTATAACATTAATTTTGGTGAAAATTGAAAGAGAAAACTGGTTAAAAATGTTTTTTCTGAATAAAAAGTACTAATAATGGCACCACTTATCTTCTGTATATGAACACAATGGACCAACACTTTTTAACTGAAGAAAAAACCTTTAAAACTGTGTATAAACTCCATTCATCCATTTCATCCAAAGTGGCGTCATTCAGTCTTATTATTAGTGCTCTGTGTAAACTGAAAATATCATTTTGGGGCTCGGTCTCCACAAATTTGAAATAACCCGTTCAATAGATGATCCATCAATTTTGAGCCGGGGAGCTGCTTTATTAACTGTAAATAAAACCAGAGATTGGAGGAGGGTGCTTCTAAAACACAGATATGGAAACCCCAACAGCCCCATTAGACATAACAACAACAACAGGATGCACAAAGAACAAAGACAAAGACACATACAAAACACCATATTGGGGGGAAAAAAGTCCTGTCAGAGACAAATCGCAGGAGGGAGAGAGAGAGAGAAAAGACAGTGAGTGAATCATGAAAGAGGCAGTGCTATGGCAGACACAGACATTTGACTTGGAAAATGGCACCATTTGTTTCTGTTTAGCACCAGTTTATCACATATCGGTTCTGAGATTGAGAAGAGAAAAATTGCACGAACTCAGTCCAAAAACAAGAAGTCCCTTAGATTGAAAAAAAGAAAAGTTCCCAAAAATGTCTTCCGTCACTCAAACCTCTACGACGCTTGATCTTGTGTCTTTGAATCTCTGTTTTCAGCCCACAGATCATTTCTCTTACTAGCAAAGCTAACTTGGATCTCCATCTGTTACTTCTGTATCAGATCGCTATTGGAAAACCCTGTTGAAAAACACTCAAAGGCACTAAGAAAGCCAGACTACATCACCACATCTCCACCTAAACAATTTGCAGCCTGGCGTGTTCAGGATAGGTATATTTAATGCACCTACATCCATGGGAGTCAAGGGTTACTATAAGCTAACTTATAGCACTTGCTAATGGCTACTATGAAGTCTTTGGGGTGCAAGACATTCTATAGTGCTTGTTCCTCACATGTTTTTATTTCTCATGAAGCCACAGACAGGCAATGAGTGCACAGAGCAGATGTTCACATATCGGCTCAGCATGTACGTCAAATGCTTTGTTTGACTGATTCAAACAGTGTGTTATAAGGTATCATTATCTTGTCCTGCAAGACTGATACTAACTGAAGCTCCACGTGAGCATCAAGAGAACAAGTGTCCATTGAAGAGCCCTTTGTGTTGTGTGTTCATATGTTATGCACTGTACAGTAGCTGTATGATTACTACTTGTCTCCCGCACACTTTTCTCCTCTCTCTTGCCCAGGGAATAACAATATCTATGGCGAATTCTTTTCAAAGCATCGTCTTGCTAAATGGGAAAGACGGGGACAGTGTTTTCCTTTGTGTCATCTCTCTCTGATTTGGCTCAGTGCTGTGTTTGACCTACTCCCCCTTCTTCTGCTATGCCTGTAGTTGCTGTTGCCGTGGCTCCAGTTGCCTGTGAGGTTGTCATGGGGGAGGATGTTTGGTTGCCACGGAGCTCTCCATTCTGACTAGGATGTTGATGAGGAGTGGGTAGAGAGGGAGGGTCTACAGTTTGGGGGAGGACTCCATTGTGGGGCGAGCTGTCAGAGGAAATACCCGAGGAAGAGACTCTGAGGCCTTGATCGTCGGTTACCGCTCCTCCTTCTCCTCCTCCTTGTCCTCCTCCGCCTCCACCACCTCCCCCTCCACCTTCAGTTTTCACACCGGGGTCTGCAGAACCCAGGGAGGAAAGCTGGTCCTCCTAGCGAGATAGAGAGAGAGGGGAGGGGAAAGAGGAGTGGGAGCGGGGAGAGATGGTCGTAGGAGAGAGGCCATTCAATGAACGATGGGAGGAATGTGAGGAGTTGTAAAGGAGATGTCCAATCAAGGCAGATAACGTGACATGTAGAGGAAAAATCACATGTTGAGGAGGTGTGAGAGTGTGGGAGGAAGTAAGAAAAGTGCGATACAGATGGGAAGAGGACAAGGAGGAAAATCACCAGAGAAGGACGTGATTGAATTGTGTGGAAGTGGCAAACATCAACATTGACAAATACAAAGAACCGGTTGGAATGAGTACATGTGAGAGCAATGGCAGAAGCAAAGTAAGGAGGAATTTGAAAATAAAAGACAAGTGACAAGGGATCGGAAGAACGACACGGAAAGAAAGAGAGAGACAGAGAGAGGAGAGAGAGAGCCAAATGAGTTACGAAGTTGATGCATGACGTACACCAATAGAAATGGCAGCACAGGAAAAGGGACACAGGGAGAGAGGGGATGAAGGGGAATTAAAATTCTTGAGGTCAAAGGGTCCTGATCCTTTCGGGATGAGTAGCAAGGGGTGTTTGTCGGGTGACAGGTGTCAGGAAAAGTCAGGAAGTAAAGCGAGTCATTCTTTGCCAATGAGCACAAATCAAGTTCAATAAGTTTCTATGTCAATGTGCGAGCTTGAGTAGCTGGAAGTACTTTAAATTAAAGACTATTGAAGAACTCTACAATTATGGCTTCCAAAAATATCTTAACAGCATATACTGTAGCATCAGCCTTTTGCTAAAAACATGCAAAAAGCGTCAAGCCACAAAGAGCTCAGAGCCAAATTTAAAAAGCAAGGTAAAGGTGCATCCTACAGCCCGGCAGGAAATCCAAACCTCTGTCAAATTCACCAACCAAAATGTCCAACCCAAACCCATTGATCACATAGCAATGACTTGCTGCATGGGTGTCCATCCTGGGTTGGAGCTTTTGATTAGTGATTAAGTCAAAGTTTGGTTTTGCCATCTTTTCTTACTTACATTGGCGCAGAATAACAGCAATGCAATACTAGTTTCATTATTAGCATATATCAAGGTCTGTTTGCAAGCCTTCACTCCCAGTCTTGTTCACTGACGTCTGTGTAGGAGCAGTGGGGAGAGAAAACAATTGGGTTATTGTGCCAATAGACAACTATGAGGACTCTATTCATAATGGTGCTTAATGTATCCAAGAGCTACTGCAAGATGATTTGAATATAGAAGCATTTTTAAAAACTGGAAATCACAGTTTTACCATCAGACCTGGGTAGAACCTCTTGAAATAATTGCACTTGATTTATCTTGCCTGGCACATTGGCTGTGTGGTGTCTAGACATAATTACAGAGACTCTGTGCCACCGTACAACGAGTGCAGAGCCATCTGAAAGAGCTTGGAAATATGTGCAATAACTGAACTTAAGTTTATTCTTTATCAAACACTGGAAAGTGTGTATATGACATTAAATACCACTGTAATGCTTACATACAGGAAGTATGAAATACTGTCACATGGATGGAATGACATGCTGTAGAGGGGAAAGACAGAAAGTAGGAGGGATAGTTTGGTCTGCATCCAGTAGAGAAAATGAATCAAAAGGATCAAAAGCAAATTATCACTGGATAAGCTGTATCTGATGGGTGTGTCCATTGTGAGTGGAAGGTGTTCCCATTTCACTTAAAAGAAAAAAAGTGAAAAGAAGAACGAAAAAAAAAAAAATTACCCCAAAATTTGATGTGAATTAGCAGTCCTTTTCTCTTCTCAATCAGAACCAAAATGAATGAAAACATTTTCAGCTGCTAACTGGTGCTATGAACAGCTACAATATCTACTATGGTTACAGACAGTTACAGGATGCCAGTAACATGACTCCACTAACACTTGTTTCGTTACTCTCAAACACAACCAACAGTGTCATTTAATATCCATGTGTAGACCAAAACACATGTCTATTAAACTCAGAAATCAAGCAGCCGAACAAAGACATGGCAAAATGTTTACTGACATCCTTTTTAACTTACCAAACTTGCTTCACTCTCTGTGGGCTGTAGTGTTTGATTACTTGGTGCATTCAATTACAGCTTGGTGTGAGAGTGTTTTTTATGCTAATGAAAATTGTTGTACTGGAGACAGAAACACAGAACACTTAGTGGAGTACTGAAATGTTAGGTGTGTAGTAATGACGCAGATAGAGTATCATACACACAGGTTCTTACCCATCTCCTCCAATCTCCAATCAATTTGAATCGTGGATGTCTAGAGCAAACTGTAAAATCTTTCTCACCTCCACATTTGAAATAAAAACCTGCTGTAAGTGTTGGTTTAATCAATTTATATATGGCAGTTGCTCAATCAAAAGAACCCCAGTATGGCTTGAGATGACTAGCTTGCCAGGTGAAGAGCTCTAACTCTGACGCAAAACAAATAAAAAAACAAACTCAGTACGCACGTCACACATCATCAGACGCACCGTAACAACTGGCCTACGCCACCATTCAACCAAGTAATGTGCCCAGGTGCCAAACACATACACAGACACATAAATATCAGAAACACACATTCACTGAAAGACACAGAAAACACACAAAAACATGTGCACATTAATCAGTGTTCTTCAGGGAAGGATTGGGTCAGATACGGAGATTTCCCATAATTCCTGTTGTTTGTCTGAGGGCGTGCTGGGAGGGATGAGAAACTGAATGGAGATGTGAGTTCATGTGTGTAGGAAAACACAGCGGTTAAAAATGTGTTGTGTGAGAGGGAAAAAAAAAATCTATAATAAAGGAGAATACACACAATATTCCAGAGACTTTTGGACAGATTTATCACCAAGAATGGTAATCTCTTGTTTGGGCCTGTTTTCAGCTGGGTATTTAACCAGTAAACAGGCCCAATATGTAATGTTTCATTTCTTGTTCACAAATCTGGACAGAAGTCTGTGGAACCATAAAACAGGTGATTGTGTGTACTCTGTCTTAATTTGGATTTTTTTTGCACAGCTGCTTGGCAGAAAGTAACAATTTTGCATTCAAAATTGTTTCAAATATATTTTAAGTATCTGTTTATTATTTCACTAATGCCTTGTCATTGTGCAATTGTAAGTACCAGAAGGAATCTGCATCCTGTTTGTAATGAGTGTACATGTCACAGTAATACTGTATATTCTATATACTAACCCTAACCCTTCAATGGTCATACAGTTGACTATTGTTTATTAAGAATTATGGTTTTACAGTTAATATTAATCAAGGGCAAGTGAAAAAATGAGGTGACTATTAAATGTGATGCCAACATCAGAAAATAGCGGAGCTTAAGAATCAATGGTATTCATTGATTATTTTGTATTTCTCTGCATTTCAATGATTTACCCAATGCAAAGAGTTACAGGAAGGTCTCCGTATATGACATGAAAATCATTTGCGAATAATAATGTTGGCATATATGTCTGTGGATTGCTGGTTATGACTGAATTGTGTGTGTGAACAAGTGATGGCATTTTCATTTGTAGAGGGCTGCAACAGTCACACACAAAACATTTAATGTTTCATATTTTGAAAAGACATTAGAAAGCTCTAAGCTACTGTAGTACTACTGTATATTTCTGCCAAGGCATGTAATATGCTCACTGGTGAACCTAAGGTGAAAAAGCAACCTAATTCATCTCAAATAATTCAAATAAAATAAACTCCGTTTTCAAGGTCTGTCACAGAATATTTCCAGAGTTACCAGGGGATACAAGAAGTAACACTACTGTGTTGGGAGGGCGACAACAAAAGCACAGAAGGTTACCACCACTTTCTGTCTGGCAAAACAAAGAAAATGTTGATTTTTTTGTGTGGTGGAGGAGAAGGAAGCTCACTTCATACAAATTTTCATCATTTGTCAGAGAGGAAGAGACTTTAAAGCTGCATCAGGCAAGATGTGCACATAAAAAATAGTCTCCGATTTTATCAGATTTTCAAAGAGGTCTGCTGTGTGGATGGATGTTTCCCTGGTAAGAGAAAATGAATGCATCATACCGGCTTCAGCAGGCTTTTAACGTAACACAGACAGGGACATCTTTAGCAACAGCTCTAAATCAAGATTTATTAGCTAAACTGCATGTAGGCCTACTGTAACTGTCATGCAAACTAAAGTTAGACATGTTTCTCAGGTCTCATTCTTGAGTGTATCATGCAGTAGCGGAAACATGCTTGCTAACTAACATTTGTTACTGTAACAAATTTTCTAACAGTAGCTACTAAATTAGCTAGCTTGTAAATTTTAACCAAAGAACATGGCCGACTCATGGTGGGCAGGACTACAATGACTATGAACCTGACAGGGTTTTTTCAGGGAAGACACTTTAACATATCAGAGGAGGAAAAACGCAGGTGAAGATACTGAAATTAATGATGGCTGGATTCCATTTAGCTGCTTCGGTTGCAGTGGCATTATGTTGTTCATGCTGGCTCACCGTCAAGCCTTAGTGCTACTAGTGACACCTGTGGTTTTCCTACTATGACATGTCAAAATGTCTGCTGTGAAGGTCTATGTTCGCTCGTCACATAGCTTTAAGCTAGGTGACTGGATGTTTTGTGCCAAGATGTACTTTTTTTATCAAAGAACCAGATATTTTTCCACTGATGACTCAATTCAAGAGTTTCGTGCCAATCCAAGCCATAGAAGTGCTCCAACTTTGAGTCATGTAATGCTGTCAATGGGAAAAATGAACTTTTATTTCCAGAATCAGAGATGTCCTTGTGCCACTACCTTTAGTGGGTTGTCACTACGTAACTACGCTAAGAAGTTAGCTAACTTAAAAAAAACAGTTAGCCAGCCACTCTGTTTGCTAAAAGAATAACACACTAGCTTGGTCAAGCAGAGACACAAAGAGTCTTGATTTACCTAAGTGCGTCTTAAGTTAAGCCTCTCTTGTTTTGGGGGGGGGTTGCGATCTGTTTGGAACTAAAGCAACTGTGTTCAAGCCAAATTTTTTTTTCATCTACACTACATTTCCTGCCTCTCTAGTACATTTGGTACCCTTGAGTAAAAAGGGATCTCAGGTCTGCCTGTTGCTGTGCCCATTTTACTGATATTGCATAACATGATTTATGGGTAGGCCCACTACAGTTCAGACGAATACCTCCCGCTGCCAAGTTGCTTAGTGCAGCTTTAAATCTTTGAACTGTTTTGTTGTCACTCTTTCAACACAGAGGCGTGCCCTTCAAGTAACCTCTGTCCAAACGTTCTGTGACGGGCCTCTTTTTCTGGAAGATAAATGGAGAAGTAAGTGGGCCTGTCAGTGTGTTGGCTTGCAGTGAGTTCACAGGGTGCTGCATATGGACAGGGACGCACATAGAGAACAGCAGAAGTGGAAAAGAGGCAGCAGGTTATGGATGGAGAGTGAGAGTTTGCCGGCTTGTTTATTACCTGGATACTCGGGGTGGGACAGGCGCGAGACGGGGCTGCACTAGGATGGACTGACGCCTCCCCTAAGAGAAATCACCGTATCTCATCAACATAGGAGGAGAGGAGAGGAGAGGAGAGGAGAGAAGGATTGAAAGCAGGAGGCAGGAGGAGGAGGCTGACAGCAAAAGAGAGGGGGGGAGGCTTGTGTGCAGAGGGGACGATTAAGAAGGGCAGTGAGGTTTGAGGAAAACAACAGCCACCCAAACAATACATACACAATGCGCAACAAAAAGTGAACAGAAAACAAGGACATAAATATACATAAAAATGCTTACTAACGCACATTTACATACACATACATAATGGCAACCATACACGCACAATATTATCAGACAACCCAACAGCCTGAAAGCATTAAAGCAGCTTGCCATGCGGTGTATCATTAACAGAAATCATGCTCAGGACAAGAAAGAAAAAGGCGTTAAATTGTACACTCCAAACGACATCTGCATCTGAAAGCAGCTGATTAGTCCAATAGACTTTGGAAAGCTGAATCTTGCATGTTTCCTGGTTCAGAAAGGTAAGAAGAACATGCTTATATCAAACATGCAGTCTCTATTCTATGAAGATAAATATATATATCTACACACTTGGAAAACCCAGAATTATATTTACATCAATACACTATATCCATAAAAACACAGAGAAACAACAGAGAATAGGACTTTTGTATTTTACCGTAACACACACCACATATTTTACCGTAACACACACCACACCACACACACTCAAAAATGACCAACATTCAAGAAGTGCCAACAATGAGTACCGATAAAAGAGTGCAATCAAATCTTATATGAATGAAACATTGATATTATTAACGTCACTGCAGGCTCAGGAAGCAGTTTCTTCATTAAATATACCTTTCTGACAGCCGCTGATCACACAAAAAGTTCACAAAGTTTAGAAAAATCTGAAGGAAAGCTCTACAAATGATCCATTTAACAGTTAAATGGCAAAAAACTGATAACAAGCGTTTCAGCTTATACAACTGATAATGTGCAGTAGCTGCCAGATACTGTAAGAGTCTAAAATGACTTTATAAATGATTTGACTTGTTTAACTGGCATTGATTGCCTTAAAAGGGCTGTTCAATGCCAATTCATAATGTATTAGCTCAATTTGTTAAATAATTAGTCAATGTTATTACATCATCAATTGCAATATATTCCACCCCCATTGATATACATAATTTGTTACTGTAATAATGTGATGTAATTTATTGGATTAACATGTTTTATTATATTTTCAACCCATTTTGTTGAACATTCTTGCTACCAAATTTACACAGGGTTTCTGCAGCGTTCACCAAATTAACCTTTTTAAAAACACAGAATTTAATTCAATACCTTTTTCATACCAGTCAGACGATGACGGAATACCAGTACGGACAATAAGCCCGACATTTATTTATTAAGTACATACATGTACTGATATTTATATCACAATTTTTTTTTTCATTTTCATGTCCTTCTAATAACAAAAGTGTGAAATCTCAAAATGTCTGGATGGAACTTCCTGCAGTGTTTATTTTATAGGCATCAGGCTACTGTTGTGGGAAGGATTATGGCGTCTTGCATCTGTGTTATTATGTGAGGCCTCATTAAGTGTGGGGTGTTGTTTTGGAAGTTGGTAGCAGTGGCCTGAGGAAACAATGGCATCATGCCTCTCCCCTCTCACTCCCTATCAATTTACTTGTCCCCCATCTCAGCTGCTGCGTGTACAGTCTCACCCAATAAAGTGTCATCACACCGGACTGAACTGCCTGCTTGTGGTAAGTGCTGTGTTTAATGTGGCCCTGAAGCTAAAATACAAAACTGACCCATAATCTTCACAAAATTCTCACTCAAAGCCCCATCTATTTTAGCAACAAGCACCATGAGCTGCATGTAGATTAAAGGAGCATTTCAGCATACACATTTATTCCTGTGTGTCAACTAGTACTGTTTATACCCATCGCAACAACTATCACATGGACTGTCATGAAATTGTGTGCACACATTCAAGGTCCCAGATGATGTATCGCGATGATTTTGGTGATCCTCTGACTTTTCCTCTAGCGCCACCATGAGGTTGACATTTGTGGTTTTTAGTGAACTATTAGATAAACTGCTTTGAAATTTTGTACAGACATCCATGCCCCCCTCAGGATGAATTGTAATAATGATCCCTTAACATTTCATGTAGCAGCAAGGCCAATTTTTATTATCCAATATCTTGGTTTATGACTTAATACCTGCGAAAGTAACCACATTCCCATGAGCCTCAGCTGTACTTTGTGTTTAGCGTTAATTACCAAATGTTACTGCAGCATGCTAATGCACTAAACTAAGATGGTGAACATGGTAAACATTATACCAACTAAACATCAGCATGTTAGCATGCTGACATTAGCATTTAGCTCAAAGCACCGCTGAGTCTAAGTACCGCCTAAGTCTTGTTTGTGTTGAATTGCACTGTATTGTACAGATGTTTCAGATGTGCACCATTCATCCATCCAGTTTAGCTCCAACAGATATCTGTATATATTGGGTTTTCTATTGTGAAAAACTGCACTGGCCATACTTCATTTTGACCACATAAATTCCTCCACTCAGGTCAGTTTTTAACCAATGACTTTTGTCTCTGTGCTCTGAGATTTTTCATATCCTGAACAGAATGCCTGAAAGATTTGCCAGCTGCGTTATCATTACAATGAGACTTCTCCCTGTTAACAGAAGCGTGTAAATATGGTACAGATGTCTTAAGTAAAGGAAAAATAACTTACCAACCTGGAAGCACATAAGGCATATGGTATGATAAAACCTTCAACTGATTACGGTTAAGGTGCTTTCACTTTGTACGTTTGATCTGTTGGAATGACGGACTGAAAGTGTAAAAGTTGTACATTCCTCCTTCAAACACCACACTGAGGATAACCTCCAGCTCAGTTTGAATATTAAGCAGGTTGCTGCTCGCGGTGTGCTCTTCTGTAATCCAATAAACATTTTTGTCAAGGCAGTATTGGAGCTGAAATTGTCACTGACTGATATAAAGCTATACGGTGTTGCTGGCTGAGAGTAAGGGAAGAGAAAATGCTGGTATAACCCTTTAACACTCCTCTTAATGGTTCTTCACAGACTTACAAGCCTGTTAAACAATTCATTTATTTGGTTCTCAAAACTCTCTCCACCAACTAATTATTTTACTTATTAATAAAGTTTGGTATCAGTAATTCAACGTAATAATTCACTTTAATTCAATCACAGATGTACTGCCAAGTGTAAAGGCATGTAGCTCCTCTCGGCCTCATTCATCAGTTTAATCACGTATTCATGCAGGAAGATGCTGCCTAAATACAAAACATTGTTTTTACAATGTTTGTATGTAATAAAATGAGGAATCAACTTTAAAAAAAAAGGGAAAAAAAGATGAATTAGGAATTGAACTTAAGTTAAGCTAACGTAAATCTTAAGCATATAGCAGCTGTTAACATGGAGGTGGACACAATAACGCGATTTAATTAAAGACAAATTAGCATTTAAATTATAGTAATTTTGTTCATGAGCACAGATTTTTGCAGCACAATTAAGAATTTTAAATGTGAATATGACAGATTCAACCAGATATAATGTTGAGAGCGAACTTTGTCGTGTGATTACAGATATGTAATTTTCAGTTTCACGAGGCAACACATACAATAAAATCCATAGGGTCATCACAAAATTGCAATGTAATGTAATGTAACAGTACTGTAATGTTGTCCTAAGGCGTTATCCCAAACCTTTGTTGTTGTTTTGTGTCACAGAATGACATCTTTTTAAAACAGAATAACACTGAGTCTGCTCAACCCTTGAAAACAGGCACAACACCTTTTTTTGCTGACAGTGACTTAAGACTTAATATGATTCACTGGGCTTCTAAAAGTCCTGAATCTTTTTATTTACAGTAAATGTGGGTCTCTCTTGGTTTTATCTATTTATTTTTGTTATAATCTGCACTAAATCAAATCCCACATACTTTTTTCCCTAATTGCCTACACTTTGTGGCACTCAATTCATCGTCCTACTCTGCAAACCTTCGCCATCTGGCACCCAGCTAGGCGGAGAGAAAACACAATATTTGCAAATAGGAACATGCAACTTGGATCACAGTAGAGCTGCACTGATTAATCGATCAGTCAGTCGAGAGTTAGTTAGTTAGTTAGAGTTAGTTGTTTAGGTCATTTTTTCATTACGCAAAAATGCCAAATATTCTATGGATTATAGGTTCTCAAATTTGAGAATTAGCTGATTTTCTTTGTTTTACATTGTATGTTGATGTTTGGGTTTTGGACAGTTGGTCGGACAAAACAAGACATTTGATGACGTCACCCTGGGCTCCTAGAAACTGTGATGGGCTTTTTTCACAATTTTTTCATGTTTTATAGACCAAACTATTAAATCGATTAATCGAGAAAATTATCAAAAGATGAATCGATAATGAAAATAATCGTGAGTTGTAGCTCTAGATCACAAGTTACATACAGTATGTAACATAGACAGAAGCCTAGTGAGTATTCTCTGTAACGGTGAGGACTTGTGCTCATATCATTAATGCCAAATATATATTCATATATTTTTCTAAACGTGGTACCCCTTTGGGATTTCTCAATATATAATTGTCACGTTAGTTGTAATAATGACCATCAGTGTGACGCTCTGAAGCCTCTGACAGCTCTTCCTGGAATGTTTCATTATTTTTTCCCTCCTTTTTGATGCATAACTGGAAATCTACCGTGAGGCGTTTCTTTGATTTTTCATGCAATTAATTGTCAGAAATTCACAAATATGACCAAATGAAAGAAGGAGTATATCGAGTGGGGCTACTGTTGGACTCTTTGACAGAGAACTGAGCTTTCTGAAGGGACATGATCACATGAACTGCATCACACAGCAATATATTTATGAAAAAACCCCACACATGGCATCAGTAAGGGATCCTTCCTGTATGTTTCATTCAATATTTAGAATGCATTTGGTTCTAATCATGTAGCATTAGCAGTGTCCACAGCAGATGTGAATGAAATGGCCTTCTCTTCCATAATCATACCATAATAAACTTACACCTCTTTTAGATACTTAACATAGAGAGTATTCAGAGAGATAGATTCAGATTTGGATTAATATAGTTGTAGTTATATCTGATGGAGAAAAATCAACATCTGAAGCAAAAAATTGGTCTACTTTTATGACAATTGCTGCCGGTCAGATCACTGGTGACCAGTGGTGGAGTATAACACAAGTACATTCACTCAAGTACTGTATACTTGAGCACAATTTTGAGGTACTTGTACTTCACTTGAGTATTTCCGTTTTGCTACTTTATACTTTTACTCCACTACATTTATTAGACACATTTTAGTTACTAGTTACTTTACAGATTCAGATTAATAATACAAAATATAATGAATCAACATTAAAGTCCTGTATACATTAATATATTTATAATTATAATACAATTATATATTATACATCATTCTGAAATGGGCCATTCTGCAGAATTAGTACTTGTAATTTTGGTACTTTAAGTATATTTTGATACTAAAAAAACCTATGTACTTTTATTTGAGTAAAATTTTGAATGCAGGACTTTTACTTATAACAGAGTATTTCTACACTGTGGTATTACTACTTTTACTTAAGGAGATGATCTGAGTACTTCTTCCACCACTGCTGGTGACAATCATCAATAAGAAAAAACGAGTAGTTTCTCTCATTCACACACACACACACACACACACACACACACACATATATATATATATATATGTGTGTGTGTGTGTGTGTATATATATATATATATATATATATATATAAATTACCATCTAAACTATGTTTTAAATATTTTCAAACTTCTAGTTCACCCAGACATGCAGGCAGTTCTTCTGGAGCAGAAAGCTAGGCAGCAAGCCTTCCTCAGACACCGTTTCCCAACAGGTCCCTCTCATCCACTTCTGCATTGCCCATGTCATCCTCGCTGTCATCTGGGCCCAGGCCTTCTTCCTCTTCCTCCTCCTCCTCCTCCTCCTCCTCTAGGATATCACCTGCTGCCACACATATGTTGTGGAGAATGCAGCAGGCACCAATCATCTAGAAGGCGCGGAACCATACAGTTGCCTCTCCGCTGGCTCCTGCTAATAAATGCTAATTTATGTTTTTAATTTAATGATGATATCAAAACGATAACATTTGACTACAAGACACTCATCAACATAGGGAAATAGTCAACTCACCACCTTGTCAACTCTCCTCTTGCGGGCTCTGCTACCTGGCTGGTCGATGTTTTTAAATATAAACATTGGAGTAAACATCAGAGTAATCATCAAGGAAAAGGCGGAGGGGACAAACACCAGCTACGACCCTGACCACAAAGTCAAGCAAGACCATCTCTGTGTCCATCTCAACACCGAAGGAGGAAACACTGAGGCAAGCGCGGAGGGGTTAAACACCGGCTAAGATCCAGGCTACATCGAGCTTCACTGCCAAGTATCCTGCTAGCGAAATGTACAGGCGTTGGGTAATAAACTGGGCGATCTCCGTGCCCGCAACAACAGGATGTCAGGAACTGTAACGTCCTTTGTTTCACCGAAACCTGGCTAAATCCTGGAATACCGGACAGCGCCATTCGACCAGGTGACTCTTTTTCTGTTTACAGATCTGACAGAACAGAGGACTCTGGCAAGAAAAAAGGAGGCGTGTGCTTTATGGTGAATAAGGACTGGTGTGACTGTGGCAAAGTGGGTGAGAGTACGCCATTTGTCCCCATTTTTACCATCATTACCATATGCTGTACTAATTTAACCATGCTTGTTAATTGTTTGCTTTAGCCATAGTTCCATCATTGATTTGCAGGCACATACTATCCCGGGTTTGTTTGTGTTTTGCATTATGTTTGGTTACAGTTCACGTACCATCAACATTTTGGTTTAAAGTAAAACACAGA
This sequence comes from Oplegnathus fasciatus, assembly GCA_003416845.1. Classification (NCBI taxonomy): domain Eukaryota; kingdom Metazoa; phylum Chordata; class Actinopteri; order Centrarchiformes; family Oplegnathidae; genus Oplegnathus; species Oplegnathus fasciatus. Next base: position 3,417,732 of record NTHP01000016.1, on the reverse strand, counting down.
CCAGTATTGTTAAGTTTAGTTATTGTTTATTGGTTTAGTTCTATAAGTTAATCATTTTCTTGGCTACTTACCATACCCACCATGCGGCCCAGAGACAAAAGGAGGATGCACCCATTCATTTTCTGAATTTATACACTGGGTGACATCATCAGTAATGTCACTGGGTAAGACCAAGTATGAGGGGGGGAGGTAAATTGGTTAAAGTAATTATTTTGTTGATTGTAATCAGTGGATGCATGGTTATAAATGTTTGTGATATGGTGAAGTGTGAGCGCTANATATATAGTATATGTATGTATCCACACACGCACACACTATATTTACAGCATGACTCATGCTTGGAGGTGGGCTATTTCAATTTGAGAGGATGAGAAAGGGGGCTGGGGCTGAGCGCATGAAATGAAAAGCACTAAGAGGGAAGCTCTTGAAGACACAACAGCACCGGCACGCAGCATTTGGGGCTCAGCTGTTCAATAACCTGAGTGTAAGTCTGGTTCTACATCATGTGTGAAACAGGTTTAAGGAGTTTCAACCCCGACATGCTCGGAAACAGAAACATTTGACAGAAACAACTACAGAACTGGCAACATCATCATCACAGACCGCGATATGCTCATGCAAACAGCAACACTCTTTGATCTTCAAAGCTCCCAGGTATGTTGGCAGACGGATGGCAGTCAAACCCAAACACAGGGACAGGTCAGGGACAGGGCAAGACAATCAGAGGGACCACATACACACAGCAGACAAAATAATAACAGTAGCGGGGGAAAAAAGAGAGGTGGGGGGGGAGAGAAGATAGCACGGGCCATCGTACGGACTCGACGAGAGAAGAAGCAGTCTCACAGACCTGATCAGCGAAAATCCTGGTTTTTGGCTCAATCACGGGTCCTCCCCTTAACTCATCCTCCACAGCCATGAGTCTTGGAAGCAGAGAAAGAGAGAGAGAGAGGGGGTGGGGGGAGGGAAGGGGAGGGGTGACAGAAAGAGAGGGAGTATTGTGAATTCAAGATGATACTTAACAAGAAGTTGAGCAGGTGCATGTCCAACATCTGCCTCAACAACACCACAGTGATAAAGATGTCGATTACCTGTATCTCAAATCTGAATCCCAAACCTGATGGGCAGCTCAATCTTTTAAGCCCATGCAAATGTTGAGCAGCAGTAACCCAAGCCATGCTTTCAAAGGCACTGCCAATTTTCACCGGTGGAGCCTTTTCTCTTCTCGCCCCCATGGGATTCATCAAAGCATTTTTGCTCAATTTAAGGTGTTTTCAAAGTGCAATTACGGCCAACTGTGGACAATTACGCTCGGCTATGTGAAGTGAATGGTTCAGTAACAGATCCCGATCATCCCCAGGGAATTGCCCATCTTATGTAACATGGACTGACCAAGGCACTGGTGGAAAATCCTTTGACTAACCATTTCAAAGACTCCGCTCGCAGATATGAGCGAGCTTACTGCTGCAGTATTCATGAGCCATCGGACAGTGCAGGTTTCCCAGCTCTCGTGATTATCCAAGTGCCAGGGATTTACTCCAGATAGGGTCATTCAAGGATATTTCTCACACAAGGTTATCTCGCAGTTACACAGCCAACTGGCTAAATTGTGAATATTGTTATGGTGGTTGATGAATGCCAAATAGAAGTTAGTCTGAATACAAAAAAGACTTGTCCTCAGGCTTGTCAGACAGATTTCATTGGGTCACTTTCATGACTTTCCATCCGTTTTACAAGATTTTACAGCAGCAGAAGAAACATCCTTGCAATTTGTTGACAGGAAAGAAGCTCACTGGAATATTATCCCTTTATAATACTTTATAATAGTGCACGAAGGAGTACCTCTGCAAGTTTATGTCAATTTGTCTGGGTAAAATGACCAGAAAGATTGCCACTCGTGTGTTCATTAGGCCGCTAAGCCAATAAAATAGTTGACGGGAACATTTAATTGCCACCATGTTGCAATGCAGGATAAATATTCCACCAATCAAGTTATACTGTGTCACTCAAGGCAACTTTCAGCACATTCATGTCGTTTTATTCAGGACACAGAGAGGCACATGTTTGACAATAAAGAACGAAAATCCACAGGTGAAGTTTCAAACATAAGTGTTTGGATGTTTTATTCCATAAATAATGTACAGTGTTGAGCGTTATTTTACAAAAGAAGAGAATAGGAAAAGAAAAGAATCAATCATACTGTAAGCACAGACAGAAATATAAGCACTGTCCCAGAAAACAATGGAATGTAACATGGGTATACAGCATTAAGATTCTGACATGACTTCAAGAGGCAGACAATGATTCATGTAGGTGATATGTTACAAAAAAAAAAAAGTTAAGCTTTTTTTATATCCAGTTGTACTTCAAGTAGTGTGCTTTTGAGGTCAAGTCGTACATGTAGTCAAAACAATGTGTGAATCTACCAACATGAGGTCACAATGTCTGAATATTTTGCTACAGAGAAAAAAGGCAAGAGACAAAGGTGTCAAATAGGATGTAAAGTTAATGTAAAGTCAACGGAAAGAAACAACAGACCTGGATCAAACAGCAGCTGCAAATACTTTCTTTTTTTGCCAAGTGCAACATATAGTGCGCGTCTTTGACCGAAAACTTACCTCTCAACATCTGATTGGTGCTGACGCAGCAGACCCCCACCCATCTGGTTAAAACAAACTAAGAATTATTTGCAACTTTTTGACACAGGTCTGTATGAAAGTGACTATAAACCCTTGGCTGTTGCTACAAGCCATGTCAATCAGACCAATATTGATCACACACACATCAAGCCAAAACTCATCACCACTATGAATTCATTTGCAAGATTTAAACATAAGTTTTGCCGTAGTACAATCTATACAGCCTATCAATATATTCTTGCTACAAAAGAGAGGCGGATATACTGACACCAGAATGTTATCTATATCTCTGGAGAGGGAAAAAGAAAATAATGTGGTTGCCCTTTTAATAATAATATTTAAATCATACTGCATAAGTTAAATGACAGTACTGTCTAACTTTCTTAAACAACTATTCTGATCACCATGTCACTGGACACCACCAATGACGGACTGCAGGTCAAAAGTCATACCAAGCATATACAGCAAAATCATACAGATATAAGAAAATCTTTTGCGCTCTAATTAATAAATAATATCCATTGCAGTCTTTCATTTAAAATGCAGATAAATTCACAAACACCATACAGATAAGCCAAAAAAACAAGTTGAGAACTTAAGAACACACTTTGCAGAACATACTGTTGTCAAAGAGTCACGTCATTGTTGTTACGTCTCTGTTGTATTTTGCACTTTACAGTATTCCAGGTCTTTATTTTTCTCTGTTTCGATACTGTGGATGGCACCTGGTAAAAGATTTTGGCAGGAAGTTACTGTTTCCTTATGTACACATGATGCATACAATATACCTCAGCAGGATCCTGCGTGTGCACTTGCACAGACAGCACATGTAGACATATTGTATCTATTATTGCGCTTCTCCTGCTAAAAAGTTAGCTATTGCAAGGTTAAAATAGTTATAATCTGACTCTCAATAGAATTCATATATATCATATATATCTCATATATTATTATTGTTATGGCTCTTGCATTACAGACTTTAATATGCTATGGATTATAGTTAAAAATAGATTATTACTATGACAGGTGCAATTAAGACCATAGATTTTTTTTCCCCCTGCTGCAAAGTTACTGCATCTCTCCAACGTAATTCGGTCATTCAGATCACAGCAAACAGCTTGGGGAAGATAAATACTTTATATTTATAATTATCAAAATGCACTAAAATATTTTGACAAAATAAAATTGGAGAGCCTGTAGCCAACTAATGGGATCACTAGTCTAAAGAAAAAATATAGATACAAGTGCTACAGGTAAAGTGGATTCAGTGTTTTCAGTAGATTTAACCTAGCATGACCTAAAACTTAAATATCTGGCTTTGGTTTAAATTAGATTGTTGAGAACAAAAAGTATATCTGGTCTACTGACAGATATTGGTTTTGCTCTGAGCTTAAAGTAAAGTTTATGCACAGAACATTAAGGCGTCTCTGAAAGAAAATCTCTGACACTTGAAACACAATGCTAAGTGTTTTAGTTCTGCAGATAAAGAGATTTTTTCAAGCCTACATAGGAGCCGTGAATTCAAGATCACATACACTCCTTTTTGCAGAACCTGAGCTTGGATTTGCATCAACAGAGTGTATCTGAATGTGAAAATTTAACATAAAAGTCAATTTAAGATGAAATGCAACATAAAGCTATGGTTACACTTGCCATTTCACTAAGATTTTGGAGTCCAATCATTCCAATACGATGGCCTGAGACCATGTTTCTTGGGATCCACGCTTTCTGCACTCTTTGCTCATATGTGCGTTAAAATTAAAATGTGTCCAGACGATGCACAAGTGTTGCAATGCATTCGATGACATGGCCTGGCTCAGTGAATTGTGAGTAAAATTGACTCGGAAGCATCCAGATCTGCTACTTAATTCATCCTTGTGTGGTCAGATGATAAAAGTCACACAAGTTACACATGTAAGCCTCTGAGATATCAGTTTCCTGCACACTATGCTTTGTGTGTGCAGCAGATTTACTGTATTCGCTTCAAGCTTGTACTCCAGGGGAGCAATAATCAGTGGTTTGGCTTTAAGTGCTCTGATAAAGTTTCTCTATTATGTGGCATATTTCCTTCATGCTTTTATGCTGGAATCTTCATCATAGTCTGTGACTCTCTCTCCTCTTCATGTTACACCATAGCATCGTATGAATGTAAAGAAAGGGAGAGAGGTATGGGTCCCCATGTTCACTCTGTAGAAAGATACATCAGCAGTCCTTCAGTGAACGAGGTTCACCTTGATTTAAAATGGAAGAGCTATTATTAAACCATGGTCTTCCATAGTCCTGTGCCTGAAGGTCCAAAATAATGCTTTGTGTTGCTTTAAAAAGTGCAGACATGTTTCTGAAGTTATCAAATTTCCAATCCTCTTGTGCTTTTACAGTGCAATCTCATGGGAGAGTCAATTGAAAATTAAGCTAAGGGGAATCATCTGAAGTGATCCCGAGATCCAGTTAGAAGCTGTGTTCATAAAAATGGCTGATGATAAGTGCAACAGCACGAGGATATGGGAAGGTGTTTTAAGGGTGGTTTTATATACAAGGTTAGGGCCTTAAAGATGTTTTCCCATAAAAGACGAGCAGGACTGTCTCTGTCTTCATTCCATGTCTTCTTTCCTGGAGTGGATTAGAAGTGGCAATATTCTCTGTCACAGATATCCACCCTTCAGTTGCAGACCACAGACTATTATAAGATGTGAACAAGAAAATATTGTACTCTTTTCCTTACAGAGCCTTTTTATCTGAACTCTCTCCACAATAAGAACATAATACAACTACATTTGGGCAGCATTGCTAATGTGCAGTCACACTTAAGATGCTTAAGGAATCCACAGCAAACATTTGGTTTTCGTGCCTGAATACAACTGAGATACGATCAATATTCCACTCTTTTCCCATCAACTACTTAATTTTGTGGTTGATCAATAAAAACTAAAGACTGCACTCAAAAACTGCACCATTACAATTTCACACAAGCACTCAATAAATTAGGACTCAGCTGGGGGTCTCCACAGTCACCCAAATATGATACTCTTGAATTACAAGTAAAGCATGTTGTGAGGTTATAATAGCAGATTTGCTACAACAAGAGCTTAGAGGACAATCAAAGTCTCCTTTGTCCAGCTTAACTCAGTTGAAAAGAACCAACCGCCATGGGAACATGCCCTGCATGCTTATCAAAGAAGATAGAGATCTCTGTCTTGCTTATAATAGTCTCTCATTTAATTTGTCACTCATTACATGTCTGCAGCTTTGGCTTTCAATATACAGTACAGCTCCCTGCCTTTCTCCCAGGGCTGTAGTACTTAATGAAACTGAAACAACCTCCTACCCTCCAATATTCTTTGCAAGATAACAACCCCTGTAAATAGAGTCCTATTCCAATATGCAATATATGTATCTTAGGAAAAAACATCACTGCTTCAAGTTCATGTTTCACTCTTGTTAAATAGAATCCAATATGCTAAAGTTGTACTGTGTCAACCAAAGACTTCTGCTTCCACTTCCTCCTTAGATGTATGATGATGCATTTTAATTAATGCTAGCAATGTTTATCTGAAAGAATATGTCACTTTTTCCACATATTTTGGAAGAAAACTCGTATAGTCTATTCACCAAAGGCGTCACAATAAACAGAAATAGTCAATGTGCCCCGCCAATGGCCTCCCTATAAAAGGATCACATGACGTCTTAGCTGTCTTTTGCCCTCCATCCCAACAACAGCCTCCATTTACCTGTTAATTATTCCTTTAATTTGGGAGTCTTTCTCCACTTGCTGTTGCCGTAGCCTCCTCTCACTGTCGTCGAGTCGATTCTGGTACTGTAGGAGGATCTTATTGGTCTGCTGCTCCTGCGTGAGGAGCCTCCGCTCGTACTCCTCCAGCTTTTTGTGGGACATCACCAGGCGCTCCTTCAGGGAGTTGATCTCCTCCTCATACTCCCGTACCTGAGGCAGAGATATGGAGAGGATGCTAAATCAGAAATGTTTACACCGAGTTGGTGTTTACGTGCCTTGATTTCTCAGTGTTTCTCAAGTTCTCAAGTGACATACTGGAAAGTAAAAAAAACAATTCCAAATATTCCGAATTAGAGTGGCAGCATGAAGGCTGATGTACAGTAAATATACCAAACAGTGAAAAAGATTTGGCTGATGGCTGTTGTTTCCCACACTGTTTGAGACCTCTGGACTTCTGTGTCAAGACCAGATCTGAGTACCATCTGCTCAGCAATGATAGACATGACTCAATGTTCCTCTGCATTTTTACTAAGCATGAATAAAAGTTTTCAGTTCTGAAACTTAAGAGCAATACCTACCCTGTCCATGCGTGACTCATCCATGCTCTTTGAGTACTCCTTCAGTTTGAATTCTTCACGGTCAATCCGCGAACTTTCAATGTCAGCCGACAGATGAGGCATGTTGGAGACCCAGGCCACTGTTCGTTCATTGGCTGGAGTTGGGGGATTGAGGGTGGATGGAGACTGGGAGCCCTAGAAAGAAAGGCCAGCACACTGAATATGAGAACATGAGTTCTTAAGTGGGTGAGAATCAGTTTCATAACAAGTGATTTTGTGCAGGCTTTTGTGCAAAGTGCCTCAGAGTTGCGTAAGTTCGTATATTTTGAGCATGGTTGGACCCTGGTGGGACTCAAGCCCTTATTCCTGATAAAATTTGTGCTGTGCTCTACTCAATGAGCTATACACACACACACACACACACAGTTATAAGCCATATACAGTAACTGACATCTTACACACATTGTTGCCATGAGCACAGGTGCTCAAGAGAAGAGTAGAGAAGAAAGAGAATAAAATTAATTCAGAGCGTGCAGATGTTACCTGTTTGCTCATGGTGGGTTTGAGCAGGTGCTGCTGCTGTTGCTGAGACTGTTGCTGTGGTGACTGCTGAGTGCTCTGACTCGTGGTTCCCTGTGGACTCTGACTTTCCCTGACAGAGCTCTGCTGGTGGGGCAGGCCCGGGGCAGTGTTGTCTTTGACGGACAGCTGCCGGGACCCGTGCTGCCTGCCGCCATAGCCGGACTCTGGCGACTGGAGGAGATTCCCGCTCTGCGGTCGTGTTTTAGCTGGAGCAGCAGGTGCAGCGGCCGCACTGACGGACAGCTGATGGGAGGTCTGGGACTTGACGCGCTGGGTGGGAGGTGGGGCAATAGAACTCTGGCGCATGGGCTGGACTGTGGAGGGGGGCGTGGTGGCCAGGGAGGAGTGGGAGGTTCCTGTCTGGGAGGTCATGCCCATCATTTGTTGTTGCTGCTGGAGGTTATCCTTAGGAAGAAGTAAACAAGTAAATAATAAGTTAGCATTTTCATTTCTAGTTTCGGTTCTTTCTGGGGCAGATGATGCTACAGCCCTGCATTACTAAAATACAAGAGGGTGCAATGGTTGGGCATGTAACTTCGGGTACCAGTGAGACAATGAAATACAATCCAGAAAGTTCAGTTTGAGTGATGGATCGATGAGTTCAAGGTCTTTTAAGATGCCAAAACACTGCACAGCTGCAATAATTTTATCACTCCTCGTTCTGACGAACAGTAGAAATACAGCATTCACCTTACAAAATAATCAGAATGTGTGCTTTCTTGAATTTGATTGGCCAACGCAGTGCCTTGCCAGATAAAGTTGCATTGCATCGCGGCAAAATTAAGCCAGGTTCAACTTTTTTGCCAGACAACCCTGCATTTTTTGCTGGAGCCCCCTGCATTGGCACCCCAGCTGCATCAATGGGGTGGCGTCATTCAATATAATGAACAGTATAATGGGGGCACTGAGATGAATGGACTGATACCTACATACAGACTACACCAATTTTCATTTTTACAAACTCATTTGAGAAACAGTCAATCAATTGGTCAATTATTATAACTGACTAACTGTTTAACTCATTTATAAAGAAAATATACCAAACACTCTCTGGCTCCAGTTTCTCACATGTGAGGATTTCCGGCTTTTTTTCTGAGTTATATCTTTGTATACTGAACATCTTTGGATTTTGGACCATTGGTCAGTCACCCTGGTCAGTCATGATGATCATTTCTCATGATTTTCTATTGTTTTATACACTAAACAAAAAATAATCGATCAATTAAACAATCATGTAAAGAACAGTTAGTTGAAGTGTCCATCAGAATAATTTAAAAGAGACATAAAAATCTACACATGGTGGCTTTAAGACGTCATGAGAATACAATGAACATATATGTACCTGCACATGCATGGACATCTGCCTGCGTCCATAGTCAGCCCTGCTGTAGTCGTCACTGTAGCTGTGTGAGTGGATGATGCTGGGTTGGCCCAGGTGACCGTCCCTGGTCCTGAGGGTGGACAGGTCCTCACTGCGAGAGAACCCCCCATGGGCGAACTGTGGGATGTAGGTCTGGTGAGAGGGCTCAGGCTCTGGAGCAAGGAGCAGGGGTGCTGGGGGTTGGGCCCGGCTGTGCTGGTGATGGAGCTGTTGCTGTTGAGGCCCATCAGCAGTCGCCAGATGAAAGAGGGGATTCTGGAAGGAAAGCGGGTAGCGCATGGCGGCGGCCTGCTGTTGCTGCTGCTGGGATAGCGAGTCGGTGGTGGTGCCCATCTGGCTCAGCTGGCTCAGCCGAAGACCGCCGGACATGCTGGAGCCGCCAGAGCCAGCTGACAACCTCCCACCGGCCCGCAGCTGGCTGCTCAGGCCCGACCCCAGGCCGCCACCGCCTCCGCTGCTCAGCCCTCCGAAGCTGCCCATGCCGGCGATGGAGGCCTGGGAGGAGTTGAGCATGTCCACCGACTGCAGGTTAGACACGCTGTTCATTCGGGAATCCTGGAGGTCCATCATAGATACGCTTTTATTGACACTGAGCACCTAGATAATAAGGGATATGAGAGGCTAGTGTGCCCCCTGTTATTATGTATGTTAGGTGGCCACGGATGATATGGGTGAGGGTGGTGCGGGTGTTTTTACCGCGAGGCCTGGATATCGGAATGCCTCAAAGTATTTCCCAGGAAATACCGCTAGGATGAGTTGCGTGGTGAATCAGTGGAAAAAAAGCAGATGTCATGATATACTACAGCCTCGATCACACGATGGCAGATTATATTAAGTATGACTAACATGCACGTCATACTAACCTCACTTTGATAAAGGTAAACCTAGCGGATGGGATGATGATTCCCCAAGTCAGTGTGATAAAACTCACCTTAGGGTCTGGTTCCGTGATGTCAGAGCTGCTTGTGCAGTAGGCTGGGCTGGATCGGGCCAGGGGAGGGCGTGATACGTAAAACATGTCTTTGGAGGACGCTCGATGGGGGTGGTCACGGTCCTGAAAACTCATCTGGGAGCGGGATGGCATGACTCCTCCGGTGGAGGTAGGGGAAGGCAAGCGAGTGATATCTATAGAGCTAGAGAACAGCAGTGAGTAAGGCCAACAATAGATGAAGATAGAGAATTAGAGCTGCAACGTTTTGTTGATTGATCGATTAGTCGATTGACAATAATCAGCGACAATTTTAATAATCGATAAATTGTTTTGAGTCATTTTTTTAATTCTCTGGTTGCAGCTTCTCAAATATGAATATTTACTGGTTTCCTTCATCTTGAACAACATTAAACTGAATCTCTTTGGGTGTTGGTCAGACAAAAGAAGACATCTGAAGACGTCATTTTGGGTTTTGGGAAATTGTGATGGGAATTTTTCACCATTTTTAAAATTTTATAGATCTTATATGACGATTAATCGATTGATAGAGAAAATAATCGACATATCAATCAATGACGAAAATAATCCTTAGTTGCAAGCGGTGCTGTGCAGTAATGCATTACTTAGTAATGTGTTACAGTAATGTGATTACTAGTTAACTAATGCATTACCTTTACTGGTGAATAATTAGTAAAGTAACATCATTACTGTTTCAGGGAGTAATGTATGAGTAATTGATGGCAGTTTTTAAGTAACTTGCCAAACACAGTTTGCAGGTTATGCACAGTTGTCCTGCACAAATGCACTAAAGATAATTTTTAACCACCACCAGTTTTTGAAGCAGAAAACAGTTATTTAGTGGAGCTGTTACGATCACAGCACAGATGTCGCCTACCTATTAAGATCCCTCATCATGAGATTTTGGAACTCCGATGAGATGCCTCTGTTGAAGCTCGGCCGAGACAGCAGCCTGTCTGTCTGTCTCTCCTGCACCCTGTCTGTCTGATGGCTGGGCTGCCTCTGGAGGTGTGGGTTGCGCAAGGCCATACTGATGTCATTGAGGAGGCGAGGCAAAGGACCCAGTTTGATGATGGCATCCTGTGGTTAAAGGAAAAAGAAACTGGGTTTTGCTGCAGATTTAAAAAATCATTTAGTTTTGAGTTATCTAATGTAAGGGTTTCATTAAAATGTCATATATCCACCTCCACTCACCTGGTGCTTGTAAGTTAATGACAGCTCAAGCCTGATTAATGACTTACAGCCTCATTTAGCAAAAAGGTAAATTCTTGAGGTGAGAGAACAGTGAGACATTTTTGAGACCGATTTGTTGAATTCAAACCTCAAATTACATATCCATGAGTAGCTATTATTTTTTCTCTTTACATGGGAAGGTAGAATATAGGTGTCTAGTCCCTGTGTGGCAAAGAGATTAAAAAATACAGCAATATTACCAAAAAATTAAAAAAAACCCAGAAAAAGTTGTGATAAAAACCAAGAGATATCTTGTGTAAAACGTTTACAAATCTAAAAACTAAATAAAAACAGACAAAAATGTTAATCTCATATAAACAATGCCCCTAAAATAGTAGTTAATATTACTATCGTCTACAGTAGGACATTTGTAAAAATTACATGTCTTATTTTGGAAAGAATTACAGTGTACAATTATAGTTTATATTGGCATAGATGATGTCATGTTTGGGTTTACCTTGCTGAGCTGAGCCATGACTTCCCAGAGGAGACTGTGCAGTATGGACAGCTCCCTGCCGAGGTCGATGTATCCCTCAAAGCCGCCTGCATTGCTGACACTGTCCAGGTTGGAGATCTCGTACAGGAACTGCTGCATGGAGCCCCACTCCATCTCTAAAAACTCATTCATGAAACACATGTACTCCTCTTTACTGCCAAACCTGCAGGGGGGAAAGGAAGGAAGGCCAGTGAGGAGAGGAGCAGGTATGACAGAGAAGAGAAGTGAAAATGACAGAGGAAAAGTGGAAAAAAGAAGTGAGCAACACATGACGGTGAAATTAAATGTCAACTGGAGTCACCATCTATGATGACTCTTAAACTGAGGTTCTGTTTCTTAGACATAAATGCCCTTCATGTCCACTGCCATCTTGTCAAGACCAAAATTTTACAATACAATGTGAATCCACGGATGTAAACAAATGTGTAGTTTAAAATGAAAACTGCCCATGGTACCTTTAAGACATCACTTACTATGTGGTTATGAGTCTATAAACCAAATTGAGACAAATTTGACTTATAGCACAGTGGTTCCTATATGAAAAACTATTTATCTTTATACTTATAACTTACTTGTAACTTAACATTTGTTGTTGACAAAACAACACAGCATTTTGACGTTTCTAGCCAATATGAAGGGAAACCAGGGAAAATGTTCACTCGTGAAATCACGTTGTAATGGAAATTCATGTACAGTATGTCGTTTTCAAATTGTGGACAAACATGCTACTTTTCATAGGTTCAGAATGAGAGGGCAAAACTGGTGGTTACAAAGTAATGAACATGTCTGGAAGTCTAACTCAGGGTTCAGTCCTTGGCCCACTAATGTTCACCTTTTTCATCAATACACCTGGGTACAAATGTTCCAGATGTTTAATTCTGTCGATATGCAGATGACACTGTCATTTACTATTGTGGCTATTGAGCTCAGTCAAGCTTGTGCCTATTGAAACATCTTTTTATTTATTGATTTCTTCTTACGATATAAATCTAGTTTTGAAAGCAGGCAAACTAAGCCTATGTTGTTATATTATTCCAAGATGGATCCAAATATTATCATACGCATTTTGGGCACTGCAAGACTGAACATACTTAAATGTAAAAATATATATTTATATGTAATTCTATGTAATTGATCGCCAGCTTTCTTTTTAACTTCACAAAGGAACATTTAATTAAGATTTTAGTTTAGAAAAGACCGGTTTTCTTGTGATCCAAGAAGAGATTGGTTGCTTCTTTTTTATGTTTGATTATGGGTTTTGACTGAATGCTTGCTGTTTAGGCATTTTATATATTGTCTATCATACAGCAGTGTACCGGTTAGAGATTGGATGCAAAGTGTGAAGGCTGTAAATAAAAAGAAATAAAACTGACTTGGAGAAATTAGCCAGGTTTTGCACTACTTTCGCGATGAGGGTGAGCGTGCGTGACGTCTGCTCGTCAGGATACTCCTGGGTGAGATTGAAGAGTGATGGGGACATGATGGCAGGACACAGGAAGCGCAGGAAGAGGGAACCGCTGATGAGACGGTCGGCGATGTCTTCCCGACCTCTCTCAGCACAGCGCACTCTCCAGGAGGCAAAAACTTCCTTTAGCTCTCGAGGGAAAACACTATGAAGGGGATATACTACATGTCAGGATCAGAAACAAACTGTGGAGATTCAGAGTTTCTTCAGTTCCCTGTGAAAGAAGCTGAAGTCTCATGTATCTTTAAAATAGCAGAGAGGAATAAACACACTCAGTACAAAGGATTGTTGTTTTGCATCCGCTAACTACTCACCAATGGGAGTTAACGATCTTGCAGAGTGCCAGTTCACAGCACATTCGGAGATTGGCTTGGTGGTCTGGGAGTACAGAGGGTGGTGTTCTCATGGGGTCCACTTCGCAATTTTCCTCTGACTCATACAAGGCCCTTATGAACTCCCCTACAAATGACATTTCATTAGTAACAGCAAAATGGTGAACACTATCACAGAGACCAGTTCAGTGTTGTTTATACAGAAAGCAACAACAAGGAAAACCAATAGTACAAAAAGAAATCCATTGTGGGAGAGTAAGACATGTTTCCATCAGCAGCAAATTCAACAGACCAAATGCAGTGTTGCCACGAGACATGCTGCAGTTCAGGTAAAGAGGCATGATCACAAAAGCAAGACAAAGCTGGGAAACCTGGGTGGCAGGCTAATTAGCCAATAAGCTAACTACTTTAGCTAGAAACCTTCGAGCAGATGTCGATACGTAGCTTTATTCAAGGGCGTAGGACGAGGGGGACAAAGGGTACTAATTTACAGGGAATAAAGGTGTGGAGGGGCCCACGAAAATTGCTTGTATTAATAATTTTAAAATCATGGGGGGCTTCAGAGTGGCCTATGTACAGGGCCCAGAATTCAGTGCTACACCCCTGGCTTTATTTATAAGCTTAAACACCCACTCATATCAATATTCATATAAATTTTGTGTGTAGAAAGTAATTCTCAGAAATAAAGGAACAGTCTACACATTACATATTGCATGTGTACGGTAACTACTCTTTCAAATTAAATGAGGACAAAAAGAGATTTTAAAGACTTCAAACTCAACACAAACTCAATCTGAGGCAAAAATCCTGGGTGTCATCATAGACAATGATTTAAACCTAAGTGAGCATACTGACTGCATCAGTTAGACCATATCTTGCTCTTCTTGATGCAAAGAAACGGATTCATGCACTGGTGTTCTCCCATCTGGACTATTGCAGCACTCTTTTCACTGGATTACCAAAAAATCAGTGATTTTGCCAGAGATTTAACAAATACAAGTAAAAGAGAGCACATTACAGCCATCTTAGCAGCTTTACATTGGCTTCCTGTCTCTTTTAGAAATGATTTTAAAATCTCATTACTTGTTTACAAAGCTCTAAATGGTTTAGCACCTCAACATTTAGCCGACTGTCTCTCCCTCTATACTCCTAGCCGCTGCCTGGGCTATCGAACTATACAGCTTTAAATGTACCAAGAGTTAAGACGAAGAAGTGTGGAGAGGCAGCCTTCTCTTACTATGGAGCAAAAGTGTGGAACAACCTGCCCATAAGTATCTGCCATACAACTTCAGTAAATTCCTTTAATAACAATTTAAGTCTCACCTTTTTAAAGGTGTAGTCTATGATTCTGGACAAAGCTTGTTGATATTTGAACTCAACAGGTAAACAAATACACCCCTCTCTTCAGTGCTCCTTCAAACTTGCGCAAGTAAGGCACAGCATTAGTTTGTCCTGTGTACCAGCACGAATTGTGACATAGTATATCGAAGTATTTGATGACCTGGGTTGGTGGCTCTACCCGAGCCGCTCTGTTTGTTTCCCCATTAACAGAGCCAGGGCTGTGTAGGAACACCAGACTTTTTTTTCAGCGCACACACAGAACGGAAAGCTAGCGGACCGTGAGGAGATATTCTCTGAATTTGATAAAAACTGTCTTGGATTAGAATCATAGACTACACCTTTAATTTTGCTTTTTACTGGTAGTATCCTTGCTTTTATTAATTCTTACTGATTTATTATTACTTACTGGTTTATTTTTATTTCATTTAATCTTATTTTAAATGAGATTCTCATCATTCTACCCTGCTATATTATTTAATTATATATTATATATTATATTTATATTATATATTATATTGTATTATATTATCATATTTTAAAGTTTTGTTCAACACCTTTTAATTGATTTGTTTAGTTGTTTTAAATCTTTTTCTAATATATACAATTTGATGTAAAGCAGTTTGAGCTCCATTGTATGTATGAAAGGTGCTATACAAATTAAGTGTATTATTATTATTATTATTATTATTATTATTATAAATATTTCACTTATACTATGAAATGACATTATCTTGCCTCCTCTCCACTTCCTGTTTACAATATCCAGAGTAATGGTGGTTGAATATGTTGACGTTGACCAAAGCAGTTCCAGACTGCAATGTAATTGTTAAGATTTTGGATGTATGTGAAAACATCATTAATCACTAATGAAACTAGGCTGATGGGCACAATATATTATATGCCCTTCCCTTCTTTTAGGGATGCTGTACATCACTTTTGGGAAGAGCTGCTCCTTGATCCCATAGACATCAGGCATTTGAGCTAAACTTAATAATAATTCAATATATCATCAAACTCTGTTCAGAAATATAAAAAAATGCAAGTTTGACTCTGAGCATGGTGGAAAATAATAGAATCCCCCCACAAAACCAAACTATTTCTTCAAGCAAAAACAATTAGGCAGGCTGAGAGAAAATGGGTAACAGCATCTTAGGAAGGATTTTTTCTTTAATTAAAAGTTTTGTCATTACCAAACTTCCAAAAGTTCATCTCCTGAATTTGAAATTGGTTTCATATTGGTGTGAATATTGCAGAGTTTCTTCAATCTATACCGTGGCAAACTGTCCTGCCTCACCTATAGCATCCTTGAGGTACTTATGTCCAATCAGTTTGAGGTACTCTTCTATGGCTTTGGTGGCCAGAGTGTTCTCTCTGAAGATAAGGTGTTCTCGGTCAATGAATCTGTCTACCTCGCACATCGCCATGTCTGACAGGAAGTCCTGGAGAAAAGAGGAACTAAATTATTGCTCTTCATTACAAACAATGTTTACAGCAGAAACAAAAAAGGACTAGACTTTCTGGTCATAACGACTGAAAAAGCTTTACTTTAGATCAGTTTTACATATTTTCACATACCGATAAGTCAAATAGAAATGTCCCTACCTTAGCTTTCCCTGTGCTCTGCAGTATATGCACCAATGCACAGGCCACTTCCTCTTTGCTCTTGACACTCAGCACGGGCTCCAGCACAGCACACATGGTGCGATAGTTATTGGTGACATACTCTGCAAACTCCTTGTACAGCTCCATGGGCAGGATGTTCATGGTCTGGAAGCGGGATTTGAGGCGTAGGGATGCGTTGATGATCTTCCCCCCTCCGACACCAGCTCCCTTGGTGAGGACGCTGGGCTGGATGACCGGGTACCACTGCTCCACGAACTGACGTCCAGTGATGCTTGAGATGGGGATGCTTACAAGTCCTAAGTATGTGCTCTTTTCCTTAAAGAAAAAAAGTGGATATCAGTCGAGATGAGCATGTGTCAAAAGAAAAGTTGTCTCTCATAAAGCTGCGCTGTACGGATTTTAAAAATATAATCTGAAAGTCTGAAATGTCAAAAGAAGTTCATTTAAAGCTTTAGTGCTGAATAAATAATGAGTAGCAAGACTAACACTGGATCCCTGGAGTGTCGCTAGAAATTAGTTGTTTTGCTATGGTGGTGCTACTCTTGTACTAAACTGAGAATAGAAATGATTATATTTGTGACTCACTATTTATTCTCTTGGTTAAGGAATGTATTATTTTTAAAAGTTACGAAATCTAAAGTGGCAAAAAATAAGATTTTTATTATCAAATAACACAAAATGGCCATAATGCTGTCTGCAGGGGGCTGATAGGGTTGTTGATCCATGGCAATGACTCAGTGATTACTTCATCAATTACGATTGTTTCTTTCTTTTGAGCCTGCGCTTTGTTTCTGAACGGACTGACTGCAGTTTGAAGACACTCCCATTTTCCTCCCACCCAACGGTGCATAATCATAACTGTTTTGTTATAAAGCAAATGATAAGACCCATTTTGCTATTGGCTATTTTTTTATAAAGCCACTGAAGGACAATGCAGGAATCTTGCATAATGTTTGCTCCTCACAGTATGTTATTTCCTCATCTCTTTGTGTTTGTTGGACTGATGCTCTAATAAGCCAAATCACTCATTTCTGTTGTAAAAATGGAAGGACAACTGTTAGCAAACAGTTTCTTATTTACACAACCAACAGTTATGGAGCAACATTATTATTATTATTTCTCCTGGCGAATATAAGTCCAATATTCACTGTCTTTTAGCTCTGTTTTTGGTCTCTACCAACTCAAGAGGGATATATCCGTCTCTTTAGCTGCTAAATGCTCCACTATGTTCACCAGCTAGCGTCTAACTGTACCTGTCTGCTGTTTGACGCGGAGCAGGTAGTGTACAGTAAAAAACGAAGCTATGAGAGTGACAAGAGTGAATCACAACAGTAAAGGTGAGGGTTGGAGAGCTAAACAATGAGCTGAAACTATAAAACGGAGGGGAGAGATTCATTTGATAATTCTCTGTAGGCTCATCACTAAAAGCGACCCCTGTTACATTGTTTTCACATTGCCATATGATATATTTTATAATAAAATGATCAATTATAGCCACTTTAGAATTCACTTTTAGGTATATTTATGTTAAAGTACAGCTTTAAGCAACAGAATGTTTAAATAAACCAAATATTACTGCAGAGCTTCTGAGTTTTTGTTGTAACAAACTAGCCATTCTCAGACCTCAATGTTACCCCACAGATCTCTTTGTCACCTTGCGTCTCTTCTTGTCTGTCTCCTTGTATAGATGAAGGCGTAGGTTGCGGACGGCTGGCAGGTTGTTGAATTCAAAATGCTCGCCCCAGAAAACGGTGTCGGTGCGGGGCTTGCTGGTGGTGCGTGCGTACAGCATGTCGTCCAGACAAAGTTCGCAGTAGTAGCGTTTCTTGGCTGGAAGCTCGCGGGCCTCGATGATCCACAGCTTGAGCACATTGTCCACCCTCCGGCTGTTGTCCTGCGTGGAGATGAAGTCGGGTCAAATAAGGTAAAGTGCATCTAATAATACAGTCATTAAAAAGCTTTGCAAGAGAAGATGATACAATGCAGGGGAAAACATGACAAACAGCAAAGGAAAAAGTTCAGACATATGGACACAGAGACAGTGTGTGTGTGAATAAAAGACGACAGCAGGTCAGCCTGCAGGAGAACAGAGTAAATGACAGGAAAGAAACGGGCTGGCGACATGGCGGTCGAGCTACTGCGGATTGTAGGCTGTACTTGATGAATTGCTCTCGACGCTGGACTTGAATACAGAGACAGAAGACAGCATGACAGCGACACAGAAAAGAAAGATAAGAGACAATGTGAAGGATAAGGGTAGGAGAGTGGTCTTACTGGATGGAAAAAGTAATCCACTTAAACGTAGAAGGACACAAATGACACAATGCACATGTGCTGCAAAGACGAGGCACAAACAATGGTGGTGATGTTTCTGTAGACAGCTACACTTCCTAATCATGATCACAAAGCCCAAGCTATATTTGACACCCCCCCATGGGAAGAGAGAGCGCCGTGTTGATTGCAGAGTGATGTCTCAGCGAATGGGGACTGAGTCATTTCATTGGGCTCATATGCCATTGTTGTTAGCCCCCTGTTTGCTTCAGACTATTTAAGTCCTACTTTAGACTACTCAATACGCGAGCATCAGCTAGATCCACAGTTCTTAAGTTCTCCATTTGTATGCTCTTTGATAACCAGTGCCACACAGAAGGCATAATTAATTCCAAACCCCTGAGTTTTGAATGTGCTGGGCATCTGGTGGCTCAGTTTGCTATTGCACATACAGTGCAGCAGCACCAGCATGGGCTCGAGTCCTCCGTCTTGAGATCATGTTACATCTTCCCTAGTTTCTGTCATATCTTGATTTTACTGCCAGAAAACTAATAAAACACTAAAGCAGGGTGAAGTGGCTGCTCTCCTTTTGAAAACACACACAATCAAAGCTCAAAGAGGGAATTAAAAGGCTCCAGAAAGTTAAGAAGCATAATGATAATCCTTGTCTCTGCAGTGAGTCTTATCTCTGTCGATGCATCTGGTCTGAGACGCACGGTGCATGTTGTTTAGGGGTAGGAGGGGGACGATTTTGGAGAGAGCCCCCCGTGTGGAGTCCTTGGAGCTCCATGACTCAGCCAGGACCCCCACGGCCTAAGCATCTGGACGAGGCATTCAACTCGGGTGATGTTTCATCTCAGTCTGGCTTAATAACTCCTAGTCCCTGGTTGCTGTCAAAGCTGCATATCTTGCATGCCTGTTCACTTTTCTTAATAACAGAGAGGGGAGATAGGGGACAATTTTATAGAACTGTGAAATCTGGGTGAAAATTAGGATATTGGTTTTACTTGGGGACGACATGAAGGGCTGAGATTTGTTGTTTTGTTAAGCTGTGAGGATGGAAATAAAATCACAGTGCCTTAAAGCTGCACTAGGAAAGATTTTGTATGTGAAAATACACCATCATATCTGCTTAAATCATACAGTAAAGCTGCAAAAAAAGAAGAGGATCGCATCTGCACTAATTAACTATAATCTGGTCTGATATGGATACGCCTACATTGGGCCTCATGCAGGAACATTTTCGCATTCTTATCCGAAACCGCTGCGAGGTTTGTTCGTGCGACTGTTCCAAATCAGATTCACCGAACTCTCTCAAATGGACAAATTTGTTGTACATCACTTGTTTCAGCCTGATGGAACGCCACCTGTTCATGAGGAGGTGCATGTTCCTGGGATTTGATCATTAGCATAATCAAAGCCTCTGAAATCGCCATATAAGGCTGCCTGTTATGTTCCGTTTGTGGGAAAGTTTCATTCACAAAAATGTTACCAAGAGTAGAAAGCTCCCGCTGTCAAAAATCAACAGCCAAGTCACATTAGAGGACCCGAAAAATTTGAAAATCTTAATAGTACTGCTGCCAACAACGTGTGTCAGAGCAAATATATAGTTGGATATATATTTTATTTTAGCTAATTTCTGTATTATATTTGAACACCAAATTCATTCAGATTAAGGTACTATGACATCAGGTCAAATTAGTAGTTTTTCCTCATGTGAAGAAAGGCAGACTATCTGTACAAAAGGTCTGGACCACTTGTTCGTACTTAAGAGAAAGTAAGAGAAAACTGCTGAATGCCACAAATCTCTTAAATTATTCCTAGGTAGCACAACAGCAAATCTGTTCATACAAGTGGTTCTTGCATGAGGCCCATTGTCTCCTAAAGAGCAGTGAGAAAGGACCTGGACTCACCAATGTTTGATCTTTTGTCTCCTGTCCCTTCAGCATGCTTCAGTATCAGGTATCACAGACATGGTGGGCTGGTAAACATGAGCCTGCTGTGTGCAAATTTATTGACATCACACTACCTGATTTGTGGATATCAAAGTTTTTCAGCAATTTGGATGCCCCACCCTGCAGCATTACCTCGTGCAGCTTTAATATTTGCTGGGAGAAGCGGCTAAATTGTTCAACACAGACACACACAGGCACGAGGATGGAGGTCACACAGAGAAATGAAGCGGTGCGCTCTTATTGAAAACAGACAACAACGGGAGACGGGGAGGAGAGAGAGAGACACACAGACAGAGGGATCATCCTTTTTTCTTCCTCTACCGCATCCCTTTCTCTCCCCTCACCTTGTTGGGCTTGACAGCTCTCTGCAGGTTCTCGATCCATTTGTCTCTCTCTGCAGCTGAGCGACACGCAAAGCACTTGGTTCCCGATGCCGTAGTCACCTGAGGTTATAGCCAATGGTAAATTCAACAACCACAGCCATTAGTAACTATGGAGACTGCAGCTAAGGCGCCACAACAATATCTTGTATTCACTCTCAACCTCTGTCATGTTCCACTAATGGAAAGGTGATGGAAAAAGCTGACAGACTCCTGCAGCAAATTATGTATGGGACTAGGGCTCATTTCAGTGTCCTTGTTTATTTGATTTTTTCACATGTAAAAAAAAATAAATTTTCAATTCACAGTCTCTTTCACATCACTGTCACTTGTCAGGATGGAACAACATTTTTGGTGTTATTTGCTGCTCTGTACAGTGAGTGTGCTGTTGTTTTGTCCACACCGTGCAGCTCAGTGCTCACCTCAAAGCAGTACTCTTGTCCCAGGATGCTCGAGTGGACAGGTTTGATGATGGCGTCCTCGTCCAGAGTGAGGTCCAGCGCCTCGGCAGCGCTGCTGGGAGACAGCAAGGACTCATGGGAGTGGGACTCTTTGAAGCTCTGCATCAAACGGGTCCTGGGAGGAGTGACAGTTGTGGTTAGATGCGAAGAGGGGAGGCTCTTTTTATTGAAGGTGACATCACGCTTCAGTTGTGTGTACAAGAAACTACAGGAAATTTGTGTTTGTATGAAAATGATGCCCATAAATACAAAACTTCAGATTATTTTCATATATATTTTTGTGTACTAACAAACAGCCGTATAAGTGCTGCGAAAAAGTTGAACTATGGTAATAACAGGACTATTAACACATCCCCAATATCTATGTTATGAATATCTAGTGCCGAGAAAAAGACATATTAGACAAATTACATAAAATATACACAACATGGTGAAAACTTCCACTATTCATACTGTAGCCTGCACATGGAAAGGCAGGAATAACTCCCATAGTACAAATACACAGATTTCTATCCAAACCACATATTTATGTTTCATTTCAGACAAATTGTGACATTTTCAGTTGGTCCTGCTAAGATGTTGCCTACACTGACTTCATAATATTTCTGACTCTTCAACATTTTAGCTGTTTTGGCTATCAACAGCAAGTTATTATCAATTATTCAAAGCCATTAATGTATCGCTAAGAGGCAAAGAGAGAGAAAGAGTAGAGCTACACTTCAGGCAATGAAAAATAATGAACATTTTGGAACCATCCATTCTAAATCATTTAACAGGCAGCTGTAAAGTGGACAGACTGATCAAGCCTCTAGTGCTACAAGGTTCATTAGATGAGTTTTTAAGAAATCCAGTAGATAGAAAGGACAGCAAAGTGACTGATCCTGTGAACTTATTCTGAAATGCTCATTTACAACCTTGTTTGAAATAAAACTGTATCATGTCAGCAATTAAACAAAAGCAATTACATCAAAAGGATATGATGACTGGTGGCAAAATGCAGGACGTATTTACCAGATATCTTAACTTTTTAGTATTTATCTTTACAGATATATCCAGCCTTTTCTACACACAATATTTTAAGATGATTCTTAATAATAGCATTAATCCTGACACACATACGAAGGGCTCACACTAACAAGTTAACAGGTTTTCCTCTAAAGCCCATCCATCATGCAAACCTACACACTTACTCCCACACACACATGCATGCACATGTAAAATCACAGACTAACGCGGCAGACAGTCGCACAGTCACTGAGACAGACGTATGATGACACAGTGAGTCTAACCGGAGAGCAAGGAGGGACGGTCAGGTGTGACGAAGCCCCTCGGAGAAGAAAAGGGGGATGGAAATGAGGAAAACGGAAAGCTAGAAAAGATACTGTATATCCTCCGTGCTGCGTCCGACTCTCAGCTTGTAGCCTGCGCTTGCACTGCTTTTGTCTATGTTCAATCATAACGTTCATCAACAGAGCACTGATTACATGTAGGGGACCGTGGGGGAGAGAAACATAGAGAGAGAGAGAGAGAGAGAGAGAGAGGGAGAGATAAAAATAGACCCAAAGGAATGAGTCAGATTGAGGGGAATAAAGAGGAGAAGAGAGAAAAAGAGTGGGGGAGGTCATGAGAGGATGTGAGAGAAGGAAAGACCGGGAGAGGAAGGGGTGAGGGATCGAGAGAGAAAGACCTCTCAGAGGAAATCACGTTGATTATGTAAACAGTGGATCCTTTGGAGATGAAGAAAGCGAGAGCATGGATTAGAGGGAAGGAGGATGTGTGAGGGTCGAGGCAGAGAGAGGGATTGAGAAGAGAGCAAGAGCGCTGGAGGTAAGAGAAGGTCTATGCGAGGTCTCAGTGGGGAGCTGAAGTGCAGGAAGAGTCAAACATGAAAAGACAACACTCACACACACACAAATACACACACATACTGCAAATTTTATTTAACAGGTCACGACTGAAGAGCCACACATCTGAGAAAAAAACCTCAGCACCAGTGATGACAGACTAGAAAATTTTGTGATGTTGAGAACGTGTTTTTTGACAACCAATCTGAAAACCAACACTACACGAAGAAATTTAACCAAACTAATCAACCATGTAAGTAGAGCTGGAACGATTAGTCGATTAGCCCATCGACAGAAAATTAATCTGCAACAATTTTGAAGCCATTTAATCTAGCGAAAAGGTCAAACATTTTCTGCCTCCTTCTTCTAAAATGTGAGGACTTCCTGCTTTCCTCAGTTTTAATTCATTCTAAATTGAATATCTTTGATTTTAGGGCTGTTTAAAGACTTTCAGGGCAGTTTTTACGTTTTATTTTTACATTTCATAGACTAAATTAATTGAAAGAATGATCAGTAGAAATGTTACTTACAACCCTTATAAGATTGAATAAATGTCACAGTAATATGAGGCTAACTGAAGGCTAAAAAGAAACAATGTGAGGAAAAGTGAGGCATCACCTCTGGCGGTGGCCTTTTTCATTATTTATTTTATTTTTTTTTACATTTTAAAGGCAACAATTAATCTATTAATTGAAAATGTACCCAACAGATTAATCGATAATGAAAATATAGAGAGAGCACTATACTCTACAGGACAGAAAATGCTCTAAATTGCATTTAGGTCATCACAGGACACTGAACCTCTGCTGAATAACAAAAACAAACATATACAGTACATTAATGTTAAGAGCTATATGACAGGGTGACCTACAGTATTGTAAGAGAAGGAAACTCTGAGACCCATTAGGCATTTGCAACAATCATTTGAAAGTAATTATTAAAACAATATATGTAAAAATATACATCATTGCAAGTTTTAGAGCCTGTTTGGGAGCTCAGAGACAAATTTATGGCTGCATGAATTTCAGTCCCTGTTGAAAAAGGGTACGTGTTCTCAGCAAACCCTCCCTGGATAAATAAAGAACAAAGCTGCAGATGTTCACCAACATCCCTGACAGGAAACATCCAGAGTAAACCAGGAGCTGTGAAAATGGTAAACCACCTCGACTTCACAAGGCTCTTGGCTTTTTTGTCCGTTCTGTTTCTCCTCAGACCAGCCGGGGATAATAGACATCCACAACCCTCCCAAATGAATAAATCATGTGGAAATGCACCTTGGCAGACACCTGGCTCAGAAAAGGTTTCAGCGCTCTCCTTTTGCCCTGTGTTTAAATTATCAAGATGACCTTGTTCACATTCGAAGTTTGAGTTTGTGTTGGCTGTAGCTGTCTAGTGGGAGTTTGTAGATCAACTGAATGCACAAAATTAAAGCCTAGAACTATTGGACGATTAATTGATTTGCCGATTGACAAAAAAATAATTGGCATTTTGACAATCTATTAATCGTTAAAGTCATTTAAAGCAAAAATTCAAACATTCTCTAGGTTTTGGACTGTTGCTTGGACGAAACAATTGATTTTTAACATGTAGGGAATTCTCAAAATGTTTCAGTATTTTTTATTTTACAGATTAAACGAATAATTGATTCATCGATAATGAAAATAATCGATCAAACCAGCTCTATGGAGTTTTTAACTGGTTATGAAACAGTCTCCATTTAATACCAATGCCTCTATATGACCTACAAAAGCAAACAAGACCAACAACGAGAAGACAAGGCTATTTCTATTAGTTTCTAATAGTTATTTTAAATGCCTGCCACTGGGTTGGATTTTTCTGCGAAATCAGACGAAACAGCGCTGGGGTTTGCTCTGGCTGAATTCGAGTTGCTTCAGCCGCTAATTGAAGGTCCATCTCCGGAGGTCTCCCAGGGAAGTAGTGTCCTTGCGGCAGGGAGTGAAGCAGAGGGAACATGTAACCTAACGTTAGGTGAAACACTACCGCCTTTGTCCACGGGGACCGCCAAAATCAACACAAAATGAAAAGTTCCATTAATCGAGGGCTGCTTTAATCAGCCCTAGACAAAACACTGGGGACACCTGCTTTTCTAATGAAGTACTGTTTACCAATTGGGCAGGTTTAGGTAAAAAACGCCCTCCCTCATTTATTCCTCTCATAACATCTGTACCATTCATCAAGGTGGAGCTGTAGGTAAAGAGATGATTTGTTTTGTGCAAAACTCAACAGAGAAGTTCATAAAAACTAGAAATAATACACAAAGCTGATGTCACACTCACAATTCTGTCATTTAACCTCTTTTCCTTCTTAAAAACAAAAACTTTCCTGTACAAACTTCTGACAAACCAAAACTCGTCACTCGCCGTGTACCTCTTGTGCTGCTGTGCCTGAAGAATGCCAGTACAGCTACAACTATGTACATGATACAGAGGAGGTATAATTAAGCAAATCTCCCACTGACTCATTATGGCCTGTACAGCCGCCATATGGCTGTCTGCTGGTTGCCATGGAGAGGGGGGGTAGGGGGGGTTTCATCACCCCAGCATAGACACAGCGACGATGAATGTTTTAATTGTAAGTGACACTGTGGTGGGACATGAGAGCGTAAAATAAACAACAATCTATAAAAATGATAGATGGAGATACAGATAGATAAGACAGATAGACATTGATAGAAATACAGAGATAAAAGATGTCGAGAGAGAGAGCCATAGAAAGATAAAGTTAGACAGACACAGAAAGAGATAGATAGACAGACAAATAGATAGATAGATAGATAGATAGATAGATAGATAGATAGATAGATAGATAGATAGATAGATAGATAGATAGATCAGTCAGAGGGGACATTATTCTGCAGAAAGAGTATTTTTACTTTTGGTACTTAAGGAACTTTTTAAAATATCTGAGTACTTCTTCCACCACTGCCCAACATCGTGTCACCATCATACATAAATACGACAGCGTTGGTAGATTAACACAGCCAAACACAGCAGACTCACACACTCACTCACTGACCTCTCTTGGTCGGCACTGCGGAAGCGGGGGAGGATCATGTGGCGGAAACTGCTGGTTCGGTCCAGTTTGGGCTGACTCTTAGCCCTCTTGATCGAGCCCTTCAACCTTCTACTGAGGAAACTCTGAACAAGGGCAAGCAGATGGAGGAGGAGAGGGAGGACGTGCATGGCGCGAAGTTACAGAGAAGAAGAAGTGGTCGACGTGAGTTGGAAAAGATGGGTTGAGTTGTGACGAGAGGGTACAAGAGTCAGGTATGGTTTCAGGAGAAAGATTGACGTGTACAAAGTGTGATAGTAAAATAAAGACAGATGATTCCCATGGAGTCAGTGTGGTTTGTGTCGGATGTATTTAAGTAACACCAAAATCAGATGGAGACACACACAAATGAGACACATGATGCGTGATGGGGGAGAGCACAAGGTAGATTTATTATCAACAAGAAATCATACACCCACACATGTCCACTAGCCACAGAGAACTGCAGTGTTGTAACAGATCCTGTGGTGGGCAGTGGTGTGCCACACAGTCCAACAACAAGCTCAGCAGTACAAGTCTCACACAGGGGTGCAGTTTGTCCAAATGAGCTTCCTTACATGATCAAATAAAACAATCTGAGACAGGAAATTGTTCACTGATAAAGGAGAACTTGACTTGGGGTCCGTCCCAACACCCACACTTGCGATATTTGAGTCAAGTGCCTACTTGTGTGACGTACCTGAGGTAATCGCCAAAGTGGCAGAGTGTCTGGTAAGTGTGTGGAACAAATAAGTAGGATCAACCACACAGTACTACAGTTACAATCAGCGGGAAAAAAACACAGGAGCTGAGAGGAGTAATATAATTAATAAAGCAATTAAATCATATTATTATATTATATTACAAAAATTATATGATACATCTTGAGGCACCCTGATGTGGCACCCACTTTGGGAACCACTGATCTAGAAGGCCGAAGGTCTGCGGTACAAAAGAGACAGAACATGATATTATTTTGATTGTTTCTGTCTCTGAATACCGCTTCAAAGCGGTATTATAAAAAATGCACATCAAGTGTGGGTGAAGTGTACTGTGTGTTGGGACACACTGGTCTAATACTGTACCTGGCGGTGTGTGAAGATGCACTTAAGTGCTGAGTACCGCAAGTGTGGGTTTTGGGACCCTTGGTTTACAGGACCATCCCGCCTACAACAAACCTGATTGGACAGACCTGAACCATGACTTTAACCGTGACCAATTCAGTGTCCTGCACACTGATCCATTCAAAGGGGGACCAAGTTAAACAACATTTTTGTTAAATGAACAAAAAACAAAACCACTTTTAAAAACCAACATTTCACTTGTTTACTTGTTCAAGAAATATATTTCACTTTGTGTCATGATCAGTAATTCATATTTAAATAGAATGCGTCACTTCTTCACTACTTTACAAATATCTTGGGGGAAAAAATGAAACTACTGTACATTAAAAGATGTGACATTTCTATCTAACAATGACACTGTTACATTTGTAGACCATAAATGTCAAATTTCAAAGCTGTTTTCACACTCTGAACCTTCAAATGTTAGCTGTGAAGGTAACTTTAGAGCCCAGAACATGCATGAAATATCTCTTTGTGTTTTTCCTTTCTTATGCACCACTGTGCCTGAAAGAAGCTTCACCCATTCAGCTTTCAGGTGTACCCTAAAGACTCACAGTAATATCATTTATATACCTATAGCATGACAGCATAATTCGGTGGGAGGATGAGTGGAGGGAAATGACACCTCATCATCTGGCATGAGTCAAATGGCTTTGAAGCCTGTCTTGAGGATATGACTTAAGACTTGGCTCCATCTGCTGGTTCCCAGCTAATAGCCTGCATGACTAAATCTGATTTGATTAGCCGCTCCGTCTGACACTTTAAGTCTCAAAAAGTAAAAGTATTCAATACAGAGAGAGGGAGAAAAGCCTGAATCACAATAAACCACAATAAAGTGAGGTAATAGTGTGAAGGGGGAACATCAACTTCATCTTCAGCAGCTACGTTTGCTCTGCTGCTTGTCGCCTTTGGGTTCATTTCAGGTTAAAGGAGAACACTGGTGTCATTTAGTGTTTCAGCCCATTTTCTAATGTCTACATTAAGAAGCTGGATGTAATTAGATATTAAGTTTTAAAATACTAAACATGTCAAACATGTAATCAAATGAACTGCTGTCTGGACTAACGTCTGGGTGATCAACACCAGTGGTGGGTTATAACAAAATACATTTACTCAGTTACTTCTACTTTACTTGGTTATTTATATTTGTTTTTTTATTATACTATATTATATTTGTGTATTTGACAGCTCTTCAGTAGCTACAGGCTTGATGCTGTTTTACGGGGGTACCTATGTCGCTTGGGAGGAGGCACTGCCTTAAAGACTAAAGTCAGGGATCAAAAGTCTCTCGCAGGCAGTTAAAACCACAGCTTACATGAAGGCTGCAGTCTTGATCTGCAAAATGTGCACTAAGTATAAGTATTTGTGGCAAAATGCAACTGCCTAGAGGTGAGTATACACAGTCACCACTACACCTCTGTGAGACAATACGTGTTTTGGGGGTTATTTCTTCGCCAAGATTTCTACCTCTTCCTGTAAGTGTCAGGTGATTAACAGTAAGCAAAATGTAGGATGATCACAAATACTGTCTGCGACTGTTGAAAAGTTTTGTCTGCATCTTAAGCTCCCACCGTGACACTCCTCCTGCCCTTCAGGCTCATCCAATCAGAGAACCTGAAATATTGATATGAAAACACTCATCTAAGTCGCTACGAAATAATGATGAAACACAAAAAACTCTGACCAAGGCAAATTGAGGCTTCACAATTACTGGAACAGAATATCTGGCTTCTGTAATTTTCAAGTCTGTGGAAGCTGTTTTTCCTGTGAATGGGCAGCCAATAGTTTCCTGTGAAAGTCCGGCTACTTCCAGCTACAGTGACAGTGTGCAAACACCAGCAAATAAATGGAAAGGAGATGGGCAACATAGACCACTGGCACAAACTTAATAAGACACCAATCTCTCCTTTAAGCCCTTTTATGTGCATGTTTGATATCTTGTGATTGAGTTTCTGTTGCCATGAATAAAACAATAAACAGATTATTTCTGTCCACAGACAAAACGTGTTTCGCTGCCAGCTCCTCTCTCCCTCTTTGACTGAACTTGTCTCTAGTATAAAAAAGAGACACGATGATCCCCGGAGTAACAGTGGCAGCACATTTCTTTCTATTGCTCCTCCTTTGGTGACATTAAAGAATCCTACCAGGTGTTTTGTGTGTTTTAAATCCATTAACTACAAGTCACATGTACATTACATCACAGTTAACCATTTGTAAACCATGCTGCTGTTTTACAAACTGGAACATACTTTTCCTGCCATTCCAGGCATCCGCTGGTTTTAATTCATTTTTGAATGAGATGAAACTCTGTTAGCAGACTTGAAAACTTGATTGAGTTGTGTATTTCATCACGGTGAACATCAAGTCTGTGTCTACTTTTGTTTCTTTCTTACATACTACTACTACTAATAATAATAAACTTAATTTATATACCACTTTTCAAAAACACAATGATGAAGTGCTTTACAATAAAAACAAAGCACAAGATTAAACTAACGAAAATGCCATAAAATAAAAAATAATTCACTGAAAAGCAATTTTTAAAAGTGGGTTTTTAGCATAATAATATAATTAGCAACATTATTCATTTTGACCTGTGTTTGACTGTATGTTTCTTTTTCCCACTCTTCTTTGTCTTGTTTGTTTCACCTGCTTACACTTGACTTGAATTTGAGAGTTTTTTGTGTTGTCCTGCTCCTCCCCTGTAAATATTCATGAAGTTCCATTGTTTTATGTCCTTAATGATGATGTTTTAATTCTGCAAACAAACAAATTAACAAAATGCAGTGCAGCATTTTTAAGTCAGTCTGCACTTAAACTACATTACCGCACCATGATGAAATAACTTTGACAAACATTAATGCAGATTACACAACTCAAGTACGTTTCAAGAGTCTGATAATTGATTTTCATACCACTGGGAAAAGATGCCAGACCAATGTTGCCTGGAATGATAGAAAATAATCATTTATAGGATGCATTTGAAAATAGTCCGTTTTATTAAATGAGCTAAAACTTGCAAACACACTGGTGGGGCCCTTTAAGATGTACTTTTCCTATAATTCTGTGAATATAATTTAACACAGACTTCAGAGACCACAACTGAAAGGAGTGAGATGTTTCCAGTTATCTGAACATTTCAACATACGTGTAAACGTAGCCAGTGTCTCTGCTTCAGCCATGTTTGTGTCACATACCTCAAAAGGGGGCAGAGGTGCAATAAACGTTCCTCCCGCCACTGGACTCGAACCGGCAGCCCTCCAGTCTCCGCCCCAGTATAAGAAGGGGGGGGAGCAGGAGGAGGCGGCAGGCGAGTGGGGCAGGGTGAAGGACAGGGAGGGGGAGAGGGGCAGCGAGCGGGGCAAAGGGGGCGTGCCGGGCCCTTTTTTAGAGCCCTTTTGCTGCTGCTGCTGCTGCTGCTGCTGCTGGCACAAGGCGAGGGAGGGGGAGACAGCCAGGGAGAGGGGAAAAGGGTGAGGCGGGGTGCCACTGGCCCGGCGGCCACAGGTGTGCGGCGGGCCCAGGGCGGGAGGAGGCAGAAGGGACAGCGAGAGGGACGGAGGCAGCGAGCGAGGCCGGGGACAGGGGGGGTTACTCACGGATTGTCGGAAGGGTTGAAGGGGGGCAGTGGGAGGGACCTCCATGCTGGGCTGCTTCCCTGTGGCTATGCTCTTCCGCCGGGCTCGATGATCTAAGAGACAGAGAAAGAGAGGAGGTCGACAGGTAAGACACTAATACACATCAGCGGATGGGAGGCATTAAAGGTAAAATGAGGACAGGACATAAAATTGCGGTGCCGAGACACAGGTGGAGCGAGAGGATGTGGAGAGAGAAAGACGGGGCCATTGTGGAAATAAACAGCTATGGGAGAGCTGTTATTGACAGTCTGCCTGAAGGAATGAAAGAGGGCAGGAGAGAATATGAGAGCTAGATGGAGGCCAAAGGTGAGCGAGGCAGAAATAAAACCGTGCAAGGTCACACCCATCCACCAGCACTGCTGCTGCTTCTACTGCTACACACACAAACTCAAATACACCTTCATCTGTGGAGGGGAGGAGGTTGATGAAGTGGGCGAGAGACTATTGGAGAGATAGATTTTCTGTCTGGACGTCGGATGAGGCGAATGTTAACAGTGTGCATGTCGAGGGGAGGGGAGAGGGGAGGGACCAGGAGACGCATGGAGAGAGAGGAGCGAGCATTAAACAAACAAAGCACTTATTGACTTCCGTCAGCGAGTCGGTGCCTAATGCACTGAATTGGTCAGTAAGGGAATAAACTCCTGTCCTGCACTTGATGGATGATGGAGAGGGTGCAAATGTACAGTTAGAGAACACAGGAAACAAAACACAGGAGGTCTGGTTGATCTGGCTGCCAAACAAATGACATCAAAAACCAAAGTGACTGGTGAATGTATACATATATTGTAGGTATCGCCTGTTTTCGTCCAACATGTCGTCCACTTCCCCGCCCCTGTTGTCCTTTTACCAAATGTCGAAAAACTGCACTAGTGTCCTCAAGGCCAATTCTTATTCATGCACTGGCTTTTGAGACAGCCACAAATGGACCTCATGTTTCACAGAACAGAATTACAAATCTCACTGTCTGTTTATAAATCAATAACTGGTTTGGCCACAAAATACATCTCTCACTTGCTTGTACAATATGAAATTGGGAAATTGTGCCACACTTGTGAAGCAAATTAGCAGAGGATCTAAGGTGTGTTTGACTCTTACCACCTTTAGAGACGGGCTTAAAACCCAAATTATTCTCCACTGCCTTTTTACTTTGTTTTTATTGATTTTATAGGCTTGCCTTTAAATGTCTACCCATGCACATATTTATAATATATTTTACACTTAACATTTTCTAATAGTTCTTCTTATCTTCTCAATAATATTTTGTTAAATTATTCTTCACCTTAATAGCAGTATGCCACTGAATGGGAGCAGGAAGGGGATGTTGCATTGGGAGGGCTTTAAAACTTAAATAACTGTATGGGTTTGAGCAGGTTTCATATCACACAATGGTCTCAATACTGTTTTTTCTGTCCCTTTTTTCTATCCAAACACCACAAATGTGACCCTCATGGTGGCGCTAAAGGAAAATTCAGTCTTTAGGTTTCATGGTTTGGGAAGCATGGCTGTCTGTACAACATTTCACAGTTTAAATGAAAATTTTGACCTGCGGGTGGAGCTAGATGAAAAATAGCAGGAACACCAAAGTCAATGGGAGTCATCCTCTGGGGACCATGAATGTCTGCGCAAAATTTCATTGCAACCCATTCAAGATATTGCGAGATATTTCAGACAGACTGACATTGCTATCCATAAAACCACGCAGCTAGAATTGCGGGAAAAGGAGTACAAACACGATTCTAGCGTTTGACCGGACTTCCTCACCCACAGCAAATATGTAAAGTTATGATATCCACCAGACGAAGATGAAACAATCCTTTGTCTGGTAAAGCCACCTATGTAGAAGCTCTGCTTAGATAATCATTTTAATCGTCTTCCAACTACAGCAGGACGATATCAAAGCCTCCTTCCCTGTTTTCCTTTGTCTTCTATTCCTTATTTTTTCCCTTTTTTCGCTGCATGGCCCTGTCAAAGAAAGATCTACATCATGATAACGTTAATGTAAAATATAAGCTGGTTACATTTGTTGGTTTGTTCTTATTTCTCGTCGTTTTTCCAGCATTGCAGCCTATCTCATCCCGACTCTTCATGTTGATCATGTTGTCTGTCTCTGCTCTTTCCTTTGCTCTTAGCCTCTTCTGTCACACAGTCACACTAACACTCAGACACACACACACACACACACCTCTTCTCTCCCACGCAGCTATTTTACATAATTCAAATAGTGCATTTATCCCTCTACCTCTCTTCAACCCCTGATCTCTCTCTCTCTCTCTCATTTTCTTTCTCCTCCTTGCACCCTCTTCTTGTTTTCATACCGTCCTCTCCTTCCCTCCCTTTCAGATATATGTGGCATCTAGAACCCTCCATTTT
This sequence comes from Oplegnathus fasciatus, assembly GCA_003416845.1. NCBI lineage: Eukaryota > Metazoa > Chordata > Actinopteri > Centrarchiformes > Oplegnathidae > Oplegnathus > Oplegnathus fasciatus. The sequence goes on along the minus strand of NTHP01000016.1, from coordinate 3,384,310 downwards.
CTCCATATTACCTTTATCTGTATTCTTCTTTTATTCTCATCGGCCCTCTCCTTTCGCTCTCTTTCATTTACCTGTCCAAATGGCAATCTTTTCACCACAAGCCCGCCCATCTTTCTGTCTGCAATCCCAACATTTTCTGCAACCCACGCAGGGAGGGAAAAAGATGACCACGAAGGGGTTTGTCACCCAGCTGAGACATCGAACCATGCCAGTGTCTTTTGGCCCAAATCCACAGCTTCAAAACTACCAAATCAAACTCTCTATGCTGGATGACTGACTGGTGGAGGAGTCTTCTAAATTAAATTTGAGAGAGCAGGGATCTTACATGAAAAGGTTACTGACAAATCACAGGAGAGGGGGAAAACTCAACATCTACAGTAGCTCCACTAAAAGGTGTCAAGAGCGCTTTTTGCTTTTTGTAATTGTATGAAAAGTAAGTTAATTTTGTTCTCCTAAAGATTGCGTTTTGTAACAGGCTTACATAACAGCAAACTTTTCCATTTGAAAAAACCCGGGCTTACAGGAAGATTGACACAAAATAAAAGACAATGATACTGTTTGGTACCTGGTACTTTTTTAAGAATTCTACGTAAGTGATTGGCTAAATTGTTCCAGGAATTGATCTTCTTTAGTTTAGTTTTCAATGAGTTTCGGTTCATGAACTTTGGAAGCTTTCTTCAAATATTCTTCATTCATCTGGCATGGCTGCCATCACTCTCTCACAGTCGTACTCACAGTTTCTTAGGTGTTTGTTACTCTGAAATGATCATGGGTAATGCTCCGTACGGCTGGAGGTTATGCCATCATTATGTGTGCATCATAATTGTAGCCATCTCAATTAAAAGGCCTCAGAACAGTGATATCAAGATCCACTTCAGAATATATTGTTTCTCAAACTAATTACTTTCTCCTGCAGGAGCAGATTGTGCCAAGCAGAGGATGGTGATTTAGGACTCAACTGGCATCAGTCTTACTGTAAAAAAAGAGTAAAGTTTGGGGCATTTCTGTAGTTTTAGCTATAGACAGTGAGATCAGAAAAACAAGCAGTCTGTGAGTTGGTGTACTATCCTAACCCTTAGGGTGATAAAAAAAAAACCCAAAAAACGTGGTTCTTTTGGTGCCAATCTGGAGTGCTAAGATTCTGAGCGAGCACATGTTTTATTACATCCTCCAATGGAGGGTTTCATTGGGGTGTGAGTCTTGATTTCTGTTGGAGTGAAGTCTGAAGTCTTTGTCTGCGTTAGGTAGTTGCAGCTGTTGTTGTTTTCCCCCAAAAGTACAGAAAGTGTGTACAACGAAAAGACCTTGTCTTGTCTCAGAATTACCAAACTATAAAACTGTGAGCGCAGCGCGACTCCTTTCCTTTCGCTGCTCCAATGCTCTCAGCTCCGGCGCTGAATGCTCGCAAAGTCTAAACTACTTGAAAACCAGATGCTCGATCCACTTTCTGTACTGCCGTCCATTGTGATCAAATCTCTGGCTGACAGCCGGTCGGGAGCAACGCCGGAGAGATGGCCCGTGCTGTGCTCGGACGAGGACGCACATGTTTTATTCTTTGACTGTCTGGAAATCTGATGTTTTCGCATCATAGATGATGATCAAAGACACTAAAATGTGATCTTGTATGTAAAAGAGCTCACATGTAAGTTGTTTTAACAGTTCAGTGTGGAGTGGCTGTTCTGCAGGTGCACCGCACTGTAGTGTTACTTGGCGGCCATGCATAATATATTTCTCATAATGATAGAAAAACATCAGTGATAATGTTGAGTGTTTATAAAAACAAAGAAAGCGGGAGCTACAAGCACATAACCGCCTGAACTGGCTGATTCGGGTACAGCCTTACTAACCACAGCATCTTTTTAACTGAGTAATTGAAAGGAGACGTGAAGCCATATAGAGGATATACAGGCTGTCATGCTGTGATAAACAGATGGATAAATTAATTTGATGTTTTTATAGAAAGCAAACGTACAGCATGTTGTTAAATTGTCAAGTGATCTGTTAGCAGCAAAACAAAACTCCGATGATTGCTATTCACGAGTGATAAACTGTCTTACTAAGCATTTATATAAAGCCACTTGCAGCAGTTTGTGTTCACATTATATTTCATTCAGAAATTGCTGAGCAAGAATCCCTGACGCCATGTAGGAATTTACTTTCTTAATCTCCAAAGAGACTCTGAAGCAGTGTTGGGATTTAAATGCAGTTTGACCTCCAAAACATGATATTTCTAGTCTTTCCCAGTGAGAACACACTGTCTGTCTGTCTTTTATTCACATTCTTCTGTGTTTACCTACACATGGAGCAGAGATCTGAGTGGGGCATACTAATCCTTTCTCTTGCAATTTGTAGGATTGGCCACAGAGGGCAGATTATTGTTCATTTACAGTATATAAATCATGGCTATAATTAAAAGACACATAGGTCTGCAACACAATGCCTTACTGAGAGCACAGGATGCTCTTCTGTGCTATGTACAGCTGCAGTGATAGCCAGTGTGCAAGGTTAAATACTCCTTTGTGCATTTAATACTGCTGGCAATTATTTGCATGTAGTGCAAATATGCAATAAAAACATACATGTTTGACTGTAAGCCTGCTGTAACATGCGGTAGTAACTCCAGCTGTGCTTGTTAATTATCAGCTAACTAACGACAAAGTAATCTGTTAAAGTATGTTATTCAATTATTTATTTATTGGTTTATTTAATAGGAAAATTAAATTAAAAAGTTACTATCTATCTATCTATCTATCTATCTATCTATCTATCTATCTATCTATCGCCGAATGATGCAACACAAAGGTGATTTAGCCTATGGCCCACTTATGAAAGCCCTTGCATTTGCAGTATTACGACCCTGGGTGTCAGCAGCGACTTTCCAGGAAAAATCACAAGCAGCAGCACAGTTAGGCTTTTAACGCAACAGACTCACTCCTCAACTCACCTGTGTGTGAAGCCGCGTACTGTTTTTTTCCAGTCTCTGCTAGCATTGTGAGTAAACGGTTACTATGGCCGAACCAACAAAGGAAAGATCGATGACTACAGACGATGAAAGTGAAAGTGAAACTGAAGTGAGGTCCAAAACCACACCCGCAATTACAGATTAGCACAATAGGTACTGCGAAAGAGAATGAAATTAAAATCTTCGAGATTATAACTTTAAGTAGAAGCTGGAAGGTGATGGCCGAGAAACCTGAGACAGACATAATGTATTCCAATGATAATGCACCTTTACACTATAAATGTGAACAAATATTCAACTGCCTGTGGATCTTTTTTGTTACCTTTAATCGTTTTAATACACCAAGTACTGTCTAAGAAAAAAGCATTTCTCTGCTTACATTCAAGTTTCTGTTTGTTTCAGCCGCACTTACAATACAAGTATTCAAGTAGAATTGGAAGTAGACGAGACAGTGACTTGTAAAAAGTCTTTGCACAAGATTTGAACTCAGAATAAAGCAGTTACATGGGTTTGGATACCTCCTATATTTTTAACATGCACCTGGATTTACTCCACCTGCTGCATTATCTATTATTTGGTAAGAGTAGGCGCCGAGAGCAGATTTCTCATTTTGGAAAATGGTACTCTTCAACTTGAATACAGACCAAAATTCACTTTTCAAACATAATACACCGAATCTGCTCCTTTTTACACTTAACACGCACAGAGTGGAGAAATGTGGGTGGCAGCGTGTGCAAAGACTCATTCAGAATCAGTGTACAAATCATCTGATCCACCGTCTTTATGGAAGGATCTGAGATGGGTGGAGTTAGCTATTGAACAGTGACGAATTAAAACCGAAAGAAATGGTCATGGTCATGGTCTTTTTTTAACACCTGCATTCTCACTTTAATGGCTGTCTAAATTAATCGAAGCCATTAAACATTCCTTTTATTCAAGTGTTAACAAGAGCATCGGTCTGGAACAAAAAAAAGTCTGGATAGGTCCATTTAAATCTATTTCTCACTCACTCTCTTTATGATCCCAACCCAGGCTCTGTGTTTCGTTGCCATGGCAACATTTTTTTTTTCTGAAGTACCTTACATTTTAGTTTCAACCATACTTTACAACAAGGCTCTGAATAGAGACAAGGTATTTGTGCACACATTGGGCTATTGTACTGTATGGGCTATAGCCACCACACGCACACACACACACACACACACACACACACACACACACACACACACACACACACACACACACACAGTACACGCCGAGCAAAGGAATATGTTAAGCAGCCACAAAGACACTTGATAGATCACAGCAAATCATTTAAAAGCTTCATTAGTCTTGGGATCACTGCTGATGGCTGACATGATGTGCTAACGGAAAGTGTGAAGACATTTGTTTTGATTCGCTTGTTGTGCCTATTTTAAAACGCAATTATGTAACTATTGTTTGGAGATGATGTAAAGGCTTGAAAAGCAGACTTGAAAACTGCAGCCTGGCTGAGGCATCATCATGTCATGGGAGGTTGTGATTCAGTCTGGCTGGGGTCATGCGGCAGGTAGACGTGCTTGTCTCTTTTATTTAGCTGCTTAATAAATCATCCATGTGCTGAAATAACATTGTTCAAGTTGCTCATTCTTACTTTCATTGTGTTGAAATTTTACTCTGACTTTTGGAAAGATGGCCAGGTGCGTGCCAATTAAGAATATAATCCATGGTGAAAAGGGGTAAAAAAAGTGTCTCGCCAAATCTTGTGGAATGAACCAAACTGGTCAGATCACTGTCATCACGACTGAGGCGCAATTTCCACCTGGTATTAACATGTGATGTGTATCTATTGTAGATAATGGCCGTGCCCAAAATAACTCCCTTTTCACTATATAATTTACTATATTTATTGTCCAACATTTTATTTGAGTGTCCAAGTTCTGAGGTTGAAATATATCCACAATACAGAGCCCTCAAAAACGAAACAAAAAAAGTAGCGTCCATTGCATGTTTCTGATAACAATCCCACAATGCAATGTGTCCCATTTTATAGATGTGAAAATTACAATTGTGCGGCACAACAGCTGTCAGTGATGATGCAAAAAGACGGTGATTCATGAAGTGTTCAAAATTTCTCCTAAACTATTGAGTGTCTATTATATTGGGAGTAATGAACAAGTGAAGGGAGTGATTTCAGACACAGTTAATGATATCTGATTATGGGCCTTTGCTTTTACACCTGGTATTATTAGGGGTTCTTGTCATCTTGATTCTGAACACATTGTGATTGGATCTCAATATGCAAAGTAGGAAGGTGAAGCTGGCGGACTGGTTAACAAACATAGTGCGTCCCAGGTCAAGGGAAGGGGTGCGGTCTGTGGCGTTTTGCTGGGCTTCCTTGTGATAGCAGGAAGAGGCGCAGTTAGGTGGATTTGGTTGGGTGGACTTTTATGCTAAAGAGTAACTTAAAACCCCCTGGAAATCAACTACTCACCTTGCGGTGATGTACAGGTGTACTCGAGGGCACTGTGACATCACTGCTGGATGTGGTTAAAGGTGCAACAAAGCACACTTTTTACTGTACCCAGCGTGTTGGGTCTTGGTTGGGAAAAACTTTCAACCAGAGAGGGCAGTGAAATGCTGCTTTTCAGCCTGGCTAAGATCAGAATGAATCATAATAAAGACTACCTGGAGATGTGGTCGGCTGATACAATAGCCTTCCAATTGCAATGCGTTCTGTGTGCATTTACACCTTACATTAACATGCTTACACAGATCCAGATACAGATCAAATGTTCAAGGAATAGTTTGATATTTTGGAGATGAAAAGATCCATGCCACTCTTGTGTCTTTATGCTAAATATTAAGCTGGAGCCAGGAGGCAATTAGCTTAGCTTAGCATAAAGACTGCTGGCAGGGGGAAACAGCAAGCCTGGCTTTGTCCAAAGTTCAAAAATAAGCCTACCAATACCTGTAAAGCTCACTAATTAACACATTGTGTGTCGTTTCTTTAATCTGT
>NTHP01000016.1:3338341-3377333 GCA_003416845.1 Oplegnathus fasciatus | reverse complement strand
GGGGGGGGGATAAGTGTTCGTGTAGGAGTAGGAGGGACAGTGCAAGAGCAAGACTATATGGAGTGAAGACAGGACGACAGAAAAAGAGACCTGGATAGAGGAAAAACGGAATAAAAGGAAGACTGAAATGGAGGAAATGCATCTGGGGGAGCGGTGACAAGAGAGGGAGGGAGAGGGGGGAGTTGCACTAAGGAAGGGGGAGTTGGATGGAGAGAGGGAGGGAGCAGAGAGCCAGAGATGGAGGCTGGAGAGGGAGTGGGTGTCTTAATAGCGCTGAAACGCTCAGGGCTTTTTGTATGTTTGCCTTTGTTATGATAGAACGCTGGTTGGCTCCCTGTTTGCTTTTGATCCATGAACTGTGACTACAAATGCAAGGCAGTCTCTCCTGTGTTTAAAGTACAGGGCAGCGGCTGCATCAGGGACTCTCATTACATAATTTAATGTATAAATGTTGTCATCAAGAGCCCAGCAGGTAAAGCAAGGCACTAGCGCTGCAAGGGGTTTGGGGTTGCGTTCCCCACAGTAGCTACATGCACAACAACGTTTTTTCAGGGATAACATTTTCTGGAAACATTTATCTGGACAAGTCTCGGTCACTCGCTGAGCTGATAAAGCTCTGCAGTGGCTGTTCAAACCGATCTAAAAGAGCTCAATGTGTGCGGATGTTGAGAAACGCTGGCACAGAGCTGATTTTAAACACAGAGCTTTCAATCCTTCATGCAGCAGCAGCAGCAGTGCAGCAGCATTTCTCTGCAAACCTTGACCTATCTGTCAAAGTCCATTCTGCTTTCTGAACAAATTACTAATGGACATTGTGCAAACAGCTACAGTGTGTTCCCATGAATGATACATGTGATGTGTAGAGTCTACAAGTTAACTGTGTCAGGATCCATTTGCTGAGCCGCCATATTACTTAATGTGAAGGGCTTTTGATGGTGATATAAATACAGCTGCAGCTAACAGTTATTTTCATTATTAATTTATCTGTCAGTTATTTTTGCGATTAATTGAGTCATCATTTAGTCTATATAAAATATCTGTGAGAAATGCCTATCACAATATCCCAGAGCCCAAAGTGTCATCTTCAGATTGCTTGTTTTGTCCGACCAAGACTCAAAACCAAAAGATATTAAATTTACAATCATAAAAAACACAGAACAACAGAAAATCCTCGCGTTTGAGAAGCTGGAAACAGCAAATATTTGGAATTTTTGCTTGATAAATGGCAGGTGCACTCCACCGGATTTCAGTTTCCTCGTCAGTACTAATCAGTTGTTTAATGTCTGTGGCTCCAGAGGATCTTTTTAAAGTTTTAATAAATAATCTCAGTTTTGGCTTGAGCCTGCGTTACAAACAGGAGGTGTGGAGTTTGAAAGATGTGGGTGTTTATCAGGCAGGGAGGGTCTAATGAAAGACTGTTGTTTTTTTTGTTAGAATCATCAAGATTTCAACTTCTAATAGCACGTGCTGTTGTGGAGGCCAATTTGTCGTTGTGAACCCTGGGAACACATTTCATTTTTTCAGAGAGACCGATGAAAGAAACCCTCAATGAGAGATTGTACTGAGTTACAGAAGCTGATGGAACAGAGGCTCGTCCGAACGTGACGTCATGGCTTCGGCTCTCTAGGGACTAAAAGTCAGGATATTCTCTTTTTAAATCTACCATAAACCCCCCCAACTTTATGGACGCACAATACTAAAAAGCTGGAGTATCCCTTTAAATGATTAATCACGTGTTGCTGATAACTTTCTGTTGATCAACTCATCATTTCAGCACTACATATAAATATATAATATACAAAATGCAACGCAAAAACTGACTGGAAAAACCACACGAGGCTGGTCTAAAATAGAAATAAACACAATGTTACATAAATAAGTCAAATCATCTCTAGTGTGAACGTTACACAACAGCTGAAAGTACAAAAATACTACCATAATACTCAAATGTACAGTTAACTGATGGGGCTTTCAAATATCAGTTACTGTAACTGAAAACAATACACAGAGTGAGAAAGAAGCATCATCCAACAGTCCAATCATGATACATTTTGACTGCTGATCACAAGTTTCTCTACTCGACATGAACAGTAGGAGCCAAGTTGGCAGACGACCAAAATTCTGGACAATCCTTTGTATTCTCAAAGCCGATTTGCCTGGCAAAATGGTTTTTGGATTTCAGAATCCACAATCTGCTAGCAGAAAACAAGTTATTTTTTCTGCCTTTGCTGTTTCTTTGGAGTATTTTTTATGATGCTAAAGCTGTCATAGGTAGTTTGTAGTAAGCTGACATTTCGTTTGAATCAGGCAAAAGTAATTTGCACTCCCGGTTAAGAGAAATGAGTAAGATAATGTCAGAATCTTGGTAATATTGATAGTGCCATTTCTCTGCTATTTGCTGTCAACATTAATGTTGTGTCTTGGGCATCTGAGGTAAACTTTTGAGCAGGAGAGCTTCATTCTGAGGTGTCAATCAACTGCCTGCCGATTGCTTTCGCGTCAGTGGGAAGTGTAGGGAGGGGAGAGCGGGTGAGTGTCTCTCTGCTTCTCTGCAAATGCACCTACTGCAGCTTTAACACAAAGAAATGAAAGGTCTAATTTTGGATCGAGCTTGTGTTTTCACGTTGGGAATTATTTGGTTTTTACAGCAAAGGGAAGAGAGTGCAGTCTGATCTGATTTACCAGGCTAATGCTTGTCACTGTACATTATTTACTGTACATGAAGTTTTTTAGTCTTTTATTGAGCTTTTAGCTTTGGGAAAGACTGTTTAAATCTCAGAGAAATCGACTGAACTGTCCAGCATTAAAGGAGAAACATAAATACGGTTTTATGCAGAGTTTTTGCTTGAATATTACATTGCATGTGAGGAAACAGCAGATGGGAAGCGGTGGACTATTTGTGCTCTTGAGCTTGACGACAGACCCACAGAAACACACAGAAAAAAGTGATGTCATCGCACAAGAGATGGGGTGAAGATTAGCAGTATCTTTTACAGCATACATGTACTTGTTTTTTATGTCGTATTCAAAAGTCATTTAAAGAAACCCAAAATTAGATTCGGGCATTGGTAAAAATTTATACGCCCACTCAGAAAACATGACTGCTGGTATGAAAGGCTCACTGTTAAACATTATCAACGTCTGTGTAATATATTTTCAATCTTAATTACAAAACTGCAGTTTTAGAGGACATAATGATGTGTATTTCTGTAATGAGAAACAACATAATCTACAATTTTTCGGCTGTCTTTTGTTTTTTTAGAATAAAACGTATGCCTGCATCAGATGATATAATGAGTTGGATTCACATATATATGGACTTTAGGTGAACAAAAGTCAAATAAGAAGACGATATGTCCTACCTAGATCAGGTGGGGCTTGTTGTGCTTTGTGTCCAGACTTCCAGAGCCAGTGTCTCTGGGTTTCCAGTCTATGTGACCCCACAGTAAGCTGACGCCAGCTAAGACTGGAGATGCATTCACTGACTTCAGCCTGTATTCCACTGAGTCTCTGTGTCTGTTTGAAACTGCAGCAGCTCCGTAGTTTGCGTTACATTCCAGCGAGCATCGACACTTGTTCTGAATCGATACTCCAAAAGCACACAGTGATATTAACGTCTATAAATAACTGAGCGTGTTGGTGTATCTGCAAACGGCACCTGCCAACAAGTGTCATGACACACATGTGTTTGTCTGATTAGCAGGTGATCGTCCTCTGGAGGGTTTATAAGGCCGTGTTCAAGTTCCAGACAGAGAAGTATTGCTCTGATAGCGCTCAAATTAGCCTAGGAAAAAAAAAAGGAATCAAGACTCTAACTAAAGCGAAGCCAGTGAAATCGATTCCACTACAAAAGCCCAATACAGCAGAACACTTCCATGTTGCAAATGGATGAATGTTGGCCTTAAATCAATCCATGACCTTTAAATATTTCATAGACAAATAGGTATATGAATAAATGATAAATCGCCAGCCTCCACTACCAAGGCACCTGGAAACAGGGCTCCTTCAAGGTATCTGGATATATCTTAGAGTAAGTGAATTCTTAAGGTATAATAGAAAAAGAACTATAGTGGTCTTATAGTAAATTTAAAGTACAATGCTATACAAATATCACAGAAAATTATAAACTATATATTCATATATAATATTCTAAAGAAATATTATAGCCTATAATATTTAAGACATAAAAAATACCATCAAGTGCAATATGGTGACCATAAACTTACTACTGAGCACCACAGACACACTAGAAGTCCCTATATAAAGATTACAGCAATATTATTAGGATTTTTCTCTTGGGTAAATCTGACTACAAACACCTTAGGCTATCAAGAAAAAAGTCATCATTACACAAAGTTAAACTGGTGCAAGTGGCCTGTGAGTGGGAGGATGTCCTTCCAAAGGGTACTGCACAGGTAAATTCGCAACTGCAGGCCTTTACTTCTCCAAAGTGCTGAATTTACCTTTAAGGTGACCCAAAAGTGCCACGTTGAAAAGAGTACAGGATGACAGTTATTAAGTAGGCCACTGTTCGTTATCTCGCATCTTCAGACTAATTAGTGAGAGGTAAAACGACAGAGAAACAAACACTCCCAAAGCCAGCTGAGTGTTATAATTTCACACTGAGGCACTGTTCATCCTCCCCCCGCCTCCCCCCGGCAGCAGCAGCCTGCTTCTTGAGCACCGGCAGCAGCGGCTGTTCCGCGGCGGGCAGTCCGGCTGAGAGCTCCTCCTCCCCGGCCTCTCCCTGTCCTCTCTCCCCGGTGCCCTCCGCCCCGACCCTGCACTCGCAATTCCGGTGACCGACGGAAGATCCGCTGAGGCCAATTTCTCTCATCTTTTAGATGGGAATGTTTCTGCGATGGTCTCCTTAGTGGGTGTCCGCCTTGTGCATGTCAAAAATGAACTTGCCAAGGGTGGATGGGTGAAAGGTAAGCGCGTTTCTGCTTTGGACTCTGGAGAAAACGGGCGTTTAATTGCAATCAAAAGCTATAGGTATGCACGCAGAGGGAAAAGAGCTGCGTGTCTGGATGTGCATTCGTGTGTGTGCACGTGCGTGTGAGCGTGCGTATCCGTGCCCATGTGTGCGTGAAGGAGCGGTGCGGTGCGCAATAGGTCCGCCTCTCTGTATGTGCGCCAACGTATAGGCTATGGGCTGAGAAGACGCGCTCCGCTCCGCTTTCTACTGCGCCTTTTTGTCCTGGTCGGACCCCTCCGACGGGGCATCCAGCGAGCAAGCAGGAGAAATTAAAACGGAAGCTTTCATTTCCAATGCAGGCGGAAATGTGTGGACAAGCACCAAAAACCACAGAGCGGTGTGGAAAGAGAGAGAGAGAGAAAAAAAACGAAGTGAGTCGGTGGAGTGGCCAAGAAACAAGCAAACGCCACAGAATAAAGTAGTCTAAAAACTGCAATGCCTAAAAGCTGAACGTGTGCCAGTAGCTGACAGGCAGCACAAAAAAACCCGAAGCGATAATGGCAACTTAGTCCCTCGTCTTCCTTCCCACCAAACGGCGGTTCATCCTCAAGTAATCCGCCTGGCAAGCGATGGATGTTGTAGTGTCTCCTGTCTGCTGCCTGGACGGAGATAATCCTGCACAGGTGGACAGCAGTACAGTTTAGAGAGGGAGCAGCAGTACACTGATGCCCTGCGCTTCAATATCTCTCTCTCTCTCCCTCTCTCTCTATTTCCAGTAGTGTGTAAGAAAGAGAGAGAGAGAGAGACAGAGATAGAGAGAGAGAGGACCAGAGAGATGTTTAGAAGGGGTGGGGCTGGCTGGAACCCTACTGGGACCTGGAGTGATTTTAAGCCCTGCAAGAAGCCCTCATCACTTTTTATCCTCTATCCTCTTCTCTCATTCTCCCTCTCTTCCTTTCCCCTTTGCCTCTCAACCCCCCTTTCCATTTCCCTTTCACCTTCTTCTGACACGCACACACAGCAGTGTGAAGTTCAGAGCCGGGGGCAAATGTGTGGGAAGCATGCAAGCATGTTATTACTCACGCAATATATTGTACGTCCACAAAGCCCAGAGTGTACCACCTGCTCATGCATACTGCTACACACACACACACACACACACACACACAGAGGCAAATCATGACCAGTCAAAACTAAAAATCTGAATGCTAATTTCTATATCCACGCCTTGCATGATCCCTTCCCATAAGCTCATATGCTGCTCCATAGAAATATATAAATACTGCTCAGAAATCCATATAATAACCAGCCAGCCAATACATTCAATTATGTAAATCAACCAAAGGCTTAATTCTACAGCTCAGTGTCGGCTGTATCTGACTTTGTATGAATGATGCAAGCAACATCAAGTACTTTTTAATTTAAGTCTTAAGGACATCGCCATTGATTGGGCTTTCAGCAATGATAAGCAATCAGCACTTCCAGAGGGGTAAAGGGTATCTTAGATCTGTTTCCATGACAACTGTGGGTTTGAAGCAACTTTTTTAACCATCGTTGTATAATGACACTGTACCATTGCTGTACTCACCGCACCAGACTCCCTTATCGCTGGGGAGATATAAAGGTGGATAAGAATAATATGATATCTTCATTCATGCTTTTTCCACGTTAAGATGCCCTACCTGTGTGTGGTTTCATGTCAAAGAAAAGATTCATATCAGGCTGAGAAGAAACTCTATTCGGCAGCTCCTGTAAGAAGGGGGTTAAACTGACATTACGTGGGTTTAACCTCCACCACATCCCTGCTCATGCCATCTTCAAATAGTTCCTAATCATCAAAGACTGCAGAGACAGGGTTTAGGGATTCCAACAAACATTTCAGCTACTTTACCCCCCACCGTTTTCTTTCTCTCCTCCTCTCCCGTTGTCTTTTCCTCTCCCTCCCTCTCTCTCTCTTTCTCTGTAGCTCTCACTCTTTCTCTCTAACACAGCCTGTCTGTCTGCTCTATAATTATTTCCATGGTTACCATTAAGGATGTGAAGCTAAGCCTGATGCACTATGGTTGTAATCTTTTCCTCTCCTCCGCCTGTTCCCTATGTCCTCTCCTCTCATCTGTCGCTTCTTCTTCTTCTTCTTATGCTGCGTTGCTACGTGAGTCTCTGCAGCCTTCTCTCACGTACTCCTTTCTAGCATTTTTTTGTTGCTACATGTGCAATCTGCTTAAAACTAACATTTAATTTGGAAGCTTATACAGCTCCAGTACATACACGAATTCATACCCATGTAATCCATATGTAAGCAAGTCAGGCAGTCAACCTGTCCCATAAGCATTAATCTAATCGTGTTATACTGCTGTAGTTCTCCGTGTGCATGGTAAGACGCTACAAGAGGCTTGTAGATCTGCAGCCAAAGGTGCATGACAATCACTCACCTTGGTGAAGCGTTCTTGAGCAAGACATAAGGTAGCAAAGTATTTAATTATTGTGGGCATCCAGGATTCTGGAGATAAAAGTCTCTTCATTTTTTGCATATAGACAATGTGATGTGACTGGCAGTTGGAGCACTTCCAAGGCTGAGATGGGCATGAATCATCGGTATAAATGATGAGCGACTGCGCTTGAAAATATCTGGCTCTTAGACAAAAAAGTCAAAGGCACAACACTGTATACATAAAAACTTCCCAGGAAACATGTTTATTTGCTTCCTTGCTGAGAGTTAGATGAGAAAATTGATTTGTGCGAAGCTAAGCTAACCGGCTGCTGGCTGTAGCTTCATGTTTACTGCACAGACATGAGAGTGGTATCAATCCTGTCATCTAACTCTCAGTAAGGGAGTGTTTTCTGTTAACCTATTCCTTTAAGGACAGCCATGTTTTGTTCCCAATTGCAATGAAAAAGCATTGTGACCTTACTAAAAGCTCTGATTTGCACACCAGACTGACGTCTCCTCATTAGCAATGATGGTTGAGGCTCATGGGTAGTGCCATGAACTAAACTTCTTAAAACAAAGTTGGAATAATTAAAACTACTGGCCCTAAACCTATAGTACATTTAAATTATACAGGAGACTCCTATCGTTATAATACCCTTTTAAGAAAACTTTCAAATGGGAATTTACAGTGGTAAAAAATACAGTACTTACAGAACCAACGGCTTCCCCTGCTTTGTAACTATACTGAATATGAGCTCCGCTGAACCTGACCCTGCACTCAAACCTGGAATTAATTTAGTAGTAGGAATTCAATTAAGTATTACATTATGACTATGTTCAAAGGTTTAATATCTTGTTAACATTCTTCAGTATAGATTGGAGTCCAATCCCCCTGTAGAAGTAGAGCTGCAGGGTGCTTACCTCTTTCCAGTGGAAATTTTACACCATTCAGACTAGTGGAAATCAGTTAAAATCTTGCTGTTTCCACGATGTGCTCTTTTGTGTATTTAAATGGAAATATCAGAAAATGATCAGTCATTTTGTCTTGGTGAGAGATACCTGAGGTCTCTTGGTCTTTTGTAACCCTTTTTGCTCTCTGCTCCTGAAGAACAGAAGTCATGCTTACTGATGTCGTGACTCCCTGGCGCAGGGTTAATACACATATTAATGACTGCCATGATGCCAAAGGCTGATTTCCATTTTCTCTTGTTAGACTATTTTGTTCATTTGATTACTTGAAGACAAAACTATGGCTGCAAATACTCCATATTTCACAAGAAAAAGGCATTTAGCATAATAAATATTGTAATTTGTTTTAGACATATTCTCTCAAACCCCATTAGCCATCTACTAACAACTCAGAGCCCAACTCCCAGGAAACCAGTGCTTTCATCACAGGTCATATGATGTGTGACGGAAATGATCTCACACTGCTGTGTCTACCAGACCTCCCCCACCTCCACCCTGTCAGTCCAAACTTGACCAAGTGCCATTAGCTCCAACTCCAGTGGAACCACTGCAGAGCAGACACCAGCTTGTGTCAGCCTCCATGTTTCAGACGGCTAGATAACGGGAGGTGCGGGATGACAGCAGAGGAAGAAACCAGAAGAGTTGTAACAGGAAACACACTGTGACAGCCAGACCCCTGAAGAGCTGGAGGAAAAAAACGGAAAGATGGGAGGGGGCCGGGTGTTGCATTATAAGAAGTGCCACAGAGAAAGTCTTGTATTCTGTGACGGGATGATGGATGGTTGAACAAGGAGGACAGGACGAGACATGTGCACACTGCCACCTGGCTGGGCCTAATGCCAAGGCAGGATGACAATGAGGTGTAGAGATTGCCAGTGTGGGATGGGCTGGCATGTGAACATGGGGATATATTTCTTTTTCTTTTTAACCTTTATCAGGCCAGTAGGGACGCTCTGATCGATTAGGCAGCAATCAGAGTTGGACAGTATTTATTACAAATGAGCTGCTGATCAGAAAAAAGGCTCATAAAACAGCTTAGGGCAAATAAATAAATGTCACTCAGACAGTGTTTTCACTGCGCAATTCATCATGGCTGCCCAGACTCCACCACACAGGCACCAAGGGCACTTCTTGTTGCTGTCCTAACAGGGACTAAAGATGGCGCTGCTGGCTGCAGAGGGAGATGTTGTCAGGCAGGAAACATTGTTAGGATTCTAATGCCACACAAATGCTGTGGGCTTGTGCATGCTACTAGCTAGTGGCATTAAGAGAGCATTTTAGAGCTTTGTAGCTATGCTAACAGCATGGATCTTGGGATGGCAATGTCGGTCTGTCAGCTGGTCGGTCCACCTTTTTGGTGGGGAAATATCTCAACCACTATTGGATATAGGTAGCCAAGAAATTTGGTACATTTGGACATTCATGATTCTCAGAGGGTGAAGCCTACTGACTTTGATGATCCCTGACTTTTTCTCTACTGCCACCATGAGGTTGACATTTGTGGTTTTGAGTGAAATGTGAAATGAAACAACTACTGGGTGAATTACCTTAAAATATGGTGCCGACATTCATTTTCCACTCAGGATGAAGTAGGAATATAAGATGTAATGAATCGCTCCTTCCAGTTAATGGCCTAGTTCAACTTGGAAAACAAAATGGGTAACACGAAATGAGGTGAAGTGGTGGCTTTTACAGGGTCTTTTACGTGAGACGATTCTGTAAAACTATTAAAGAATAGGGACTGACTGAACTGAACTGATCAGTATAACATTGGCTGATTCTAGTGACAATAAATTCGTATGGTAAAGTCTTGTGCCATTTTCCATGAACACACTGCTTCAAATGTCTACAGTTCTGGACCAGTTTTAGCCATCCTCGGGATCACATCAACAATAGTCACTGTTTTTCATTATTTAGCCCTGAATTTCATATTTTTCCACTGCCATTCTGCAGATTCAAATCAGAGCATTTCCAAATAAAAGCCCACATTTTTAACCTTTAAAATACTGCCACCTGCCAATGGTGCACTGACCACCCACACAATCACATCTCTGCAGCTCTTGTTTTCTGCTATCCAGTTTTTGCAAAGTCATTTGTGAATCATCAATGCTTCGCCAACTGCTGCTGTGCCAGGGGATGTGGAAGGATTTGAGGAGGTGACTATCAAAGCCAACAATGCCAAGTTGATCCTCAGGTACGTCCTTGTGGGAGGCAATCTTCCCAAGTTGTCATGGAGAAAACGATCTCCTCAAGGAAGTGATGTAACTCTACTCTCCGACATAGACAGTTGGGTAGGCATCATCAGCTCAGATACACAGCTGTGCAGTTTGGATGTTATGTGCTGCTTTCACAATAAACCTGAACACTGCTTGTGTCTTTCTGTCGATCAAGTCATCCTCAATGCATCCTTGGCTGACTGTTATTGTAGTGGTTGTTACATATTAAGTCAGAGTTCATGGAGGACACAAGGATGTATTAAGAGAAAAAGGAGTAAAACTTGATATTGTCCTGAATGCAACCAAACTCTTACTTCTGGCCCCTGAGCCAAGCCGAGACTTCATAGGAAGACTGCAGATGAGTTGTTTCTTCAGTGCATCATATCAAAAGTTAATTTGAGTCTGCTGTTCTGTAGGCAAACAGATGGCAAAATGGGGACCTGTGTATCTCAACTCATCACATGACATCAACTACACAGTCAATTTTAAAGTGCAAGGACACTGAGATCCTTATGAAGTTTGTTCTCTCCAAAAGAACTTGCAAAGAACGTTCATCGCGAGGTGTGAAGCGCAAACAATGTGGATTTGATATTTCCTAATGAGACACACACACAAACACAAACAGCTTCTGAGCACTGACATATGTTAAACCTGCACGACAACATGAACATATTGCCGGCTTTGTCACATCCACCTACACACGTATACGTATTGGAAAAGAACCACTTGTAGGAATACCGTGCTGCATGTACTGTACAAGACATGGCTCCGACGTACTGAGTGTCTTTCACATCACAAACAATGAACACATAAACAGGTGATGCATATGGAAATATTTCATATGGCTGACATGCTAGAAGTAAATGCGCTTGCAGAAATGAGCACTAAACTTGGGTTTCTGTGTTGAGGAGTGAGGCTGAGCTAACACACACGCAGAGCCACATCTTACTCCAGGGTGAAGAAGACTGTGTGCATCAGCATAGAACAGCACAGAGCCTTGAGGTGACAGCGAGACACAGACCTGGTGTTGGCCTGACAACACCAGCCTCCTCTCTCCCTCTCTCACTTTCCGTCTCACAATCGTCACTCCTTCTCTTTTTCTATCCCTCTCTCTCTTTCAAGACCCCCTTTTTGTCTTCCTCTAGCTCCTCCCTCCCTCTTTCTGCCCCCTGTCTCTCTCTTCCCAAGCTGCATTACACTGCCATGCGTAGATATTCAATTAAAAGGCTGTTGAGTACAAATTGGAAAGCCTAATGGTACCGCACATATACACACACACGTACACACAGATCACCAGGGAAGGTAGTGAAAGGGAGATGCAGACTAATATCACACACCAGTAGGTGCAAAGGGATGGGGAGATCTTGAGATATTCGTCATTGAGATACAATTGGATTTAATGAAAGAAACATACACGGCTGCAGATTTTATCAAGTTCATTCCACATAGTTTTCTTATTTTTTAATTTGTTCTATGTTGAACACAAAGAATGCCACTTGCAAAGGGACTGTTTTATTTTCCTCTCAGATTGATTCTCTGTGATAAAGCAAAGGCTTGAATCTGTTTTTAAATCAAAAATAAATGGCACTGACATACTGTTGTTCAAATTTGAAGTTTATTATATCCTTTAAGTTACACTGGAATCGGGGGTGACTCCAAAGAACATTTGTCTTCTTTGATAATCTGGAGGCAAGCTTGAGATCGTATTTATCTCTCATTAATTTACTGTAATCTTGCAAAGCCCACTAACACTCTCTCCTTTTAGGATGCATGACTTTGTTTTTCCCCCAACAATTTGAAGAAAATAAGAAGGGGCAGATCCTTCTCCTGTAGTGCCTCCTCCTCTAAACAAGCTTGCAGAGACAATCTCAGTATAAAAGTCTAAAGGCACCTTTCTCAGCACAGCCAACAGCCTCCTTTAACTACTGTACTGGAGATGCATGTCTCTGCTTTGGAATCAGCAACTGACTTATTTCTCTGGCAGCCTGCCCTGGTATTGACCCATAGTCGGTCCGTTCATTATGCAGAGTTAGGCAACCGTCCATAGGGCAGCAAAGGCCAGGTGTTACCTAGCAGCCGCCTCCTTTTTGATCTCAGGGACTTTGGTAAAATACTTCACAGGGAGAGTTATGCTCACAAAAGCCCAAGGTGATTAGTTTAAAGTTGCTACCGGCAGCATTTTGTGTTTTCTAGAAGATTAAATGTGCAACGAACGGCCTTTTTCTGACCAAGAATGATCATGATTCATCTGCAGGAGTTTGAGTAAGGTAACTGATCCACAGAATGTGAATTCAAGGTGCAGATTTGTGAGTACATACAGTGAAAGCAATGCGAGTCCATTGAAATAAATGAAAATGAGGTCGCAAAACTCTTATGTATATTTGTATTCGTCAAAATGTGTTCGGTTACATTGTGGAATATGGGAGAAAAGCATATGAGAGCGAATGGGAGAAGATGTTCTGCAACACAGTTTGTATTACAGTCTACTGATCCACCAGAATAGCACAAATTGTCTTTATGTATGTGTAGTCATACGTGGCTAATCATCAGGAGAAAACTCTTTTCTGAGAGAAGCAAACTGTACTTTACTATGTCCAGCTGTTCATCTCCGTCTCTGCAGGCTACAAACATCTGTTTTGTTAAAGAATAATTCATTTGAGAAGCTGATTTGCCCGCGAGGAAAATATAAAATTCTGGCAGAGCTAATACGTGATACAGCTTTCGCCTTAATTTCCCTCTCTTTTCCCGTTCGCTTTTTTCATTCATAAATCATCACTTCCAAATTTACTCCCACCGTAGGGCATGATTTGTGATGCGACTGATTAGCGTCTCACTCTGACAGTTTATAATATGCCTCAATGTAAAACGGGTGTGAGATTTAGAAATGACCAAACAACAAAAGAGAGAGAGAAAGAAAGAAATTAACACCGGTCACTTGCCAAATCCTCGTCAGTTTTGACCACGAGTGTTGAATCTGTCTTCTGGTCACTCTGGCAAGTACAGACTCAAACTATCATTTCAATTCGACTGACTGAAAATATTAACTTCAGCCACTTCTCACTGAAAAACATCATACAGGAATTCAGTGAAATGAACTAAGCTTTTGCCCCAACGGCAGCAACCACAGGTGTAACGACTCTTCAAACTGAGAAAATGTAAATGTAAAACAAATCTAATGCGTACCAGTTTGACTCAACAGTTTCTGATTAAACTTAATATCTGAAGTTAATTGAACTTTTTTTTTCTAGTTTGATTAACTGACCTCAGTTGGTTTCGCAATCTTAAAACTCCCGAGACGACTTTGAACCAAATAGTCAACTTAGGTTCAGTTAACTCATATTTTTAAGGCAGCAGGGAAACTAAGCTTACAATGTTTTAAAATACGGTACATGTGTGGATAGGTTGTGAGTGTGTGGATGTGTGAGTGCTTTTACTTTGAATTCCAGTAACCTCCCCCATCATTGTCTATGTTTTGAACAACCGCTCACTAAATTTAAAACACTCCCTCATCAGAATCCCTCAGTGAAGCTTTGAGCTGTGCAATTGTTTCATCTACATCACTTTATTGCATTGTAATTAAAACAACAAAGTTTCCTTTGGTGACAGGCTGACAGCAATTTTTAATATCAACCAAAAATAAATCAATAAATAAAGTTAGACCTGGCTTTCAGTGTAAGGATATGTTGGGGATTTTGTACACTATGTATTAGATATATTCGATTATATATATTAGTAAATAATCTACTTTAGAGATGTTTAATCATGACATTCAGGTAATTATTCTTCCAAACTGTTTAGAAATTGACTTTGACTGACTTGACTTTAAAAATGGCACAGTGGATTCCACATTAGTGTACAATTGAACTAACAAATGGGAAAAAGAGATGTTCACTTAGGACACAATCGTAAACTTGATAGACGAGTATTTCACTCTCAGCTCATCCCCAATCTTATGAGTAGCTTGGCTGTGAAAACGGACCAAATTAATATCTACAGTAGCACCATTTACACAGCATCCTTCTGTCACAGAGGTGGCACTGACGTCTCCATTCAAAAACTCTCACAAGCGAGCAGTACTGTAGCTGCTGTCATCATGCCGACCACCTCGTCCTTGCCATTCTTTCACCACTTCCTCAAGTCTATTTTTACTCTTTTGTCAAGGCGGATGCATTGCCAACTCGCCAGCAGCTCTGTCAAGGTTGCTGCACCCTGGTTTCCTTGTGCATCTCTACATCTACTTCATTGTACCACCATAGTGCTAACATTGTAGTTGTTAGCAAGCTATTCATGATTCACACCTGGGTGGCTGATGCATCGCTGGGAGCTGGAAGAAAGCTAAAGGTTAGAAAAGTGCTTTGGGCTTGTATATGGAGAGCTGCTGGTTTGTGTGGAGCCTGAGAGAGGCCACAGGATAGAAATACATGAATTAAAGCTACATTTTACAACCATCTTTTCTTGATGAATCTCCAGTACTTCTCTTTTTGAACTGCGTTCATGCTGGACCACATTGATCAACTACAGACTGAGATAAATGTTTTGACGTGTCGTGACGTCTGAAGTGTCTCTCTAAGTGTTTCACTTTACTACATCAAACATACAAGATGGTTTTGCTCACACAAGAAGGCAGACTTCCCTTGTGTGAAGTGTTTTGTGACCCTAGGAATGGCACTGCTGGTCTGTCAGTCAGTCAGTTAGTTGATCTACCACTGAAATATCTCAACAGCTATTGGATGGATTGACATGACATTTGGTACAAACGTCCTAGAGGATAAATCATGACTTTGGTGATTCCCTGTCATGTAGTGCCACCAGCAGGTCAAAGCTGGCTCTTTATTAAGTAGGCTGTTACATTGGCCATTTTATTTATTTATTTTTTTACCTGTTTACGGAACTCTTCAAAAGAGTTTTAATAAAAATCTCCCACACTGATTTTTATAAGTCATTCAATTACTGATCTTTTTCATTGAGCTGATCACATTAGGTTATTTAGCTAATATATAGCCCTCTTGCGGTATGAAAACATGCTTGCAGTTCTTGCAGTGTCCTCTCTTCAGTGAATACACATACTCAAAATCCACCAGCAGTTCATTCACAGTGTATCTGACGAGTCATCAGTCAGTTGTTCCTACGTTGAGTCCAACCTGCCTTCTACACCCCCATCTCAACCAGTAGTCGTGAGGTTTTGGCAAATGTGAGTTTATGATGTGAGGACAAAAGAGCAGAAGGATTCACCTTAATAAGATGTGTTAGTCATTCATACTGTGGGCTAATTTTCATCTTCAGTCATAGTGAATACCTGCTAAATTGAAAAACAGTGGTGACACAAAATTTTGCGCCCCCTGATGGTATTTTGGGGCAGGCTTAGTAAATGTACCCCTTTGTCTTGCTAGGTAATTTCAGAGCAAGATACGCTAATTTAAGCTCTCATTTTCATTTGGTGCACACATTTCATAATTTGTGTGAACAAACCAGTTAACACCTTTCACTAATGTTGAGAAAATATGCAATATATGAGATATTGTTTGTTTATTTGGTTTAATGGGCCTAATATTTTGAAAAAAAGAACTGTACTAAAAACTAATGGCTTCTAATATTGGTAATATGCAGGCTGGAATGATATGCAGCATCAGTCGAGAGGCTCTACGATATTGCATGTACACATTTCAGACCTATTCACACACTTTTTATGCAGTGCACTTAGATCTCTCACTCATAATACGCTAACACGCACTCTGTAGGTTTGAATGTATGGAAAAGCTAGAAAACTTGGGTAAAATGTAGGGCAGTGAGTGAGACACACTCCCACCTGCAGCTACTGTTGAGATGAGCCTAAACATAACACTTCACCCCAAAACTCTGCCTGAAGAGCTGTGAAGTGCCCAATAGTAAAAGACTGGTTGTTCTGGGCATCTGCCAGGTGTGAATGTGTGTAACTCAGTGTGAGGCGGGGTGTCACTGAGCACATGCACACAGCTAAAACTGAAAAAGAAAACTGCAGTGAGAAAATTACTGTCATCTTGTCTGGAGGTGATACTGGTGAGTATTTGATGCTCACTAGTTTGAGTCCCGGGGGAGTTTAGATGTATTAAACAGCTGTATGGAGCGGTTTATTTTCCAGAGGAATATATGCCGATGTGGCAGATCTCCATAATACCACCCTGGGGGAAATTGTCAAATGAGTTGACGTGGTTTGATGTGGCATATGTGCAGGCATGATCGTCTGTCTGTCTGTGTCTGATTTGATGTATGTCTACATCGACGTGACTGCAAGTGTCATGAATATATTTTTGATGTCAACTGGGAAGTATTAGCTGACCAAATAGTGAAAATGAAATGAGAATTGTAACAACTTGTACCTTATTTTTGTTGTTTTGGCCATTATTTCAGTTATGACAAAATTGTTCTCACCAAAGTAACTACTAGCAAGATTTTTGAAACTACTTTGATGGAAAACTGAAAGTGAAGTGCATGCAGTCAAGTATTGGGGGTCAAAGTTGGACCAGGAAGTCAGCCTGTTAAGTTTGGGTAATAACGTTTTCCCTTTTTTTTCAAATAGGTTTGTGGTCTAGCAATGTTGACACATTCCCAAATCTCAGTAATTACCTTGCTGAGTACAATATTCTTATTATGAATAGGAATGAAACTAGGGAAATAAGATCAAGTTATAAGTTAAGTTATAATAAACTGGAATTATCCTTTAAAGAGCAACACCCCGATAAAATCATGTTTTTGTTGACCTCCAGTGGTTTAACTTCTCACCTGCAGTGACATGTAAGTGTACTCGATGGCCTGTCAGTACACTGTGACATCACTGTTTAGTTAAAGGCGAGAGCAATGAAACATTGCTTTTCAGTCTGGTGTTAAGTTGCTTCTTAAAGCCCATGAAAACTTGGTTTCAAGTATTTCTAAATAATGTTAAACATTCATGACTGAATAAGCAACAATCAAAGTTAAAGTTATTATTTATGAACTATTTAACAATTTAAAATTTGGCTTATCTGCCTTATCAGGACTGCATGGGTGTGGTTTAATCAGATGTGACTGACAGTGCTGTTAACATACTGTAAGCAAACAGTCCCGCAACTGTCAGCAGATTTCTTATTCAATTATTGATAAATCCTGATTGGTGTATGGAAATATGTGATGTCACCTTTCCCCAACTGAGCCCCGCCCACTGCAAACAGCAAGAAGAGCGCACAACACAAAAGTGAAATAATGAAATAAGCCAAATAGTTCCAACTTTGGCAGAAAACTTTGTGTTCCTATAGAACCCCAGAGATGATAGTAAAAAAGTTGACTGATTAAGAAAATGGGTTTACAGGGTCTTTAAAGCTTTTAGTTGTATTTGCTAAAACTGTCACTATGTCTTGACAGTAGTACCTGAGACAGATAATCTGTGAAAAAAATCTGGCTCCTCTGGCTCCACCTACTGCCCTTAAGGCCATTTGCAAGAATCCACCGCTCCCAAATCAAAACAACCAATCAGAGCCAGGTGGAGTGTCCGACGGCGTGTCAATCATTGCTCCTGCACACTCTGTGGGCAGCTCCCCTCCCCATCTCATGCTCTCACTCGGTCAAGCTCAGTATCTTCAGTGAGCAGACGCAATGGCGGACAAAGAACCACCAAACAACCAAGCAAAGACCAGTAACCAGAAGAAGACCAATGAAGAAAAGCGACTCTGCAGGGAGGGGCTTTGGAGGCAGGGCTGGAGCACAGCGGAGAGGGAGGGTGAGGGACCTGGAAATTGTACTCGTACAAATTTTCACTCTCTTCTCAATCCTACTGACTTCAGCTTTAAGACTTCAGTATCAGTTCAGTATCTGTACATTGAAACTCAGGCTCCTCTGTCCAATGGCTTTACCGGTGCTATTTTGACCTAACCACAGATAAACGGTGACAATGTCAAGAGAAATGTCTTGAGCACCAGAAAATATTTTTGTTGGTATTCTCTAGAAAGATGATTTGTTACTGGTGATACTGACCTGATGATATTGTTACATTACCTTTTTTTCACAGAAGACAGGGATCGGGATCCAGGAAGTAAGTTTGATCAAGTTAGCGTTCATACTACTATCGCTTAGAGTGGCAGAAGCTAGACGGTTCTTCCCTTTATCCATTAATGTTATTACTTTTATCCATTACTTTCTACTGTCTTGGTAACTAGTTTTCGCAAAGTCTCAATCACAGCACGTGGTGTTACAACTGACTCAGGTTGGTGTGGGGCGCGTCCTGTGTAGTCACCCAATCGTAGCGGGTAATTTATTGGCTATTATGACAATAAATATACTTAATAAGATTAGCCTCACACCAAATGTACACCTATTTGTATTTTCCTCCTTAACACAATTAAGTGGACATGTGTTTTTGACCAAATCATCATTTCTATTTTTTCAGATTGGCTGAGCAACACACAATCTTTCCTCATACCCCTTGGCAACTATGATAGTACCCCCTGGATTACAGGCACCCCTGGTTGAGAATCACTGATGTAGATTATCAGTATTTCATTGATCACTGAGCTTTTAGATTAGTGATATATTGTGAAGATCGATGAGAGAAGTCTGGCAATGAAACTGTCAGCATCTCTCTGCAGATCAAGAGACATTCCTAGAACATATATAGAAAACTAATGAATGCAGACACTATATATGATGCTATATAGATATATGGATACTTTACGCTGATGGTGTATGCAGCCTAAACATATCAAACTCTTAGGGAAGACAAGTTGACTGGTCTGAAATCATCTGTTTCAAACACCTTGAAAAAAGGGAGCGTTTGGCGAGTGAACCTTTCACAGAGGTTTTAAATCCTCTCATCGTTGCATGGCAGATAGAAGCAGTCCCCATGGACTAGAGAGCCGACAGGATGCTCTGTGTGTGTGTGTGTGTGTGTGTGTGTAAGCTGACTACCACACCTGAAGCTGACTAAGAACTGCAGTGTTGGAGAGCTGAAGACCCTCGTGTGCGCTGAGCTGGTGGCCAGCTGTCACTCAAATCGAGGCCGGGCTTGCTTGCTTTCCTCTCGCTATTTTTCACTCTATCCATGTTGTTAAGGTATGATAATATAGCTGTCCGTTATATCACACCAGCCCACGGGGTATATCACTCAGAAAGACATTTCATGTTATATAATCATCCCATTTACATATCATTCTGCATAAAAGTCTTAATGCACGGTGTTGTTAAGAGTGCCCTGCCATATTATCTCAAAATGCCAGCTGTGAGCAAACACGTTCAAGAAAGAAGAGAAGGAGATCTGATTGTCAGCCAGGTGGTGAGAAGGTTCAGTCTGAAATATCAGTCTCCTTCTTTAGCTGTCTTCTAATTATGTCAGACAAAGTTGATATCGCTCCATCCGACTGACTGCAACCACCCACCCAAACACCGGAGGAGGACTGATATCTCTGGTCCGCCCGAGTCTCTCGTCTCAACTCAGAAAGACCTTGAATGTTCGAATGTACAGCTCTGCCCCCGCAATCTCATTTAGCTGTATTCGATTCTGAGTTTTAGGCTTTGATGCTCAGGTGAATAAAAGGTGTTCAGTAACATTCTCCACAACAAAGAAATATATCTACAGTAAAGCGTTTTCTTATCCTCTGCAGACCTGGAAAAGGTTATCCATGGCTTCATTTCACTTGAATAGACTACAACTCTCCTACAGTTAACTGTGGCATCTGTCAACTTCAGCTGAATTTGAGTGTCAGCTCAGGTCATATTTTCATTTGTACATATAGTGGAAAACAAGAGTACTTAAGCACAGAGGTGCTTCGAGCTTAATGCTAACATTGAAATGCTAACATGCTGATAAACCATCTTAGTTAAAGTGTGTAAAATTTTGACTTGATGATGGCACTAGATGAAAAGACAGAGGATCACCAAAGCTATTGCTGTTCATCCTGAGGTGGAAGATGAATGTCTAAACCAAATGTTTTAGTTGTTGAGACATTTCACTCAAAACCACAAATGCCAACCACATGGTGGTGCTGGAGGTAAAGCCAGAGGAGCAACAAGGTTATTAGGACTCATCCTCTGTGGACCACGAATATCTGTTCAAAATTTCATGGCAATCCATCCTAATTCCACCAAAGTAGTACTTTTCCATATTGATCAGTGTGGTCTGTGCTTTATCTAGCATCCTATGGAGCATTTACAGGGTGAGATGTTTGGCTAATCAGGTGGCTAACAGGATCCCATCATCCACTAGTTAATTTAAGCCATAATCAAAAGCATCTGATCATTTAATATTTGGCTGGTCACCAAAATGAAAGCTTCAGGCAGTTTCCAAATCTATTTTGCTCGCTGTACAATACAAACTGTACAACACAAAGGTATTCAAAAGTCATTCTGTCAAAGAGTTATCTGATGACTCATTTTCATTTAAGTCATGCCTTTGATTTGGTTAACCCTGGTTAAACACTCCGAATTTGGGGGTAAATTCCAACAACTTCCAAGAACGAACTCTCTATGATTTCCAGTATGGTAATGAGTCACTGTTTGCATAAGATAAAATATGCAACTCAGTGAAATATTCAATACATATAAAACAGTTTAGCAAAGTGCAGCATTACTCCGACAGTCTTGATCCAACCCAGCGGACATGCAGCTTCATAAATGCTGCACTCGTTTTCAGGAGGCTTCCGTGTCCGCGTCCATCAAAAGCCAAACACAACAGTGTAGCAAACCATTTGTATTCATTCGCAGTTCCAAAGGCAAGACAGCCAGATGATTCAGCAAATCTCTATGAACACAAGCCCGGGCTTCTTAGGGGCAGATTTTCCCTTTTCCCAGAGACTGAATCACAAGGTTTATAAACTGTCACCCTGCACAGTAACACTGCTACTCCAGCTCACACTGACGCAAAACGCTCCTATTGTCATAACACTCTAAATGAACTCTTATCACTGAGCTCGAAACACTGAAGCAGCTAATTATGCTGGTCTACTGCAATAGACTGTAAATTCATTTTTCACTCCAGCTTTTCTTCATCATATAGTTTCACACTAAAAAAGCAGATCTAAACAGTATAATATCTTTCAAAATGTCACTTTGTGACTTTTCCTGGGCCTACTTAATAAATCACTCAGGTTTTTCAGATTGTTCGAAATCAGAGTAAAAATGTAATAACTACACTTACAGGCCGACAGCTTGCCAGCCCTCACTAAGACTTTTAAAATCCACAGCAGTAGGTTCAGTCCAGGTTGGCAGGTCTTTCTAGTGTTGTTGGAACAAGACAAGAATTGTGCTGGTTGCTGGTTGGGATAATTTTACTGCACATTAAGGCCACACATTTAAAGGTCAACTGCAACAAAGTGCCCCAAATCAAAGTTGAGTCTACATGTATGTAAGGCTCACCCATGTAATCATATGAAAACAGAAATATTATGCAAGTAAATTCAAAGTCAGAACACAGCACTGTCAGGTTAGCAGCCTCGAGTTAGTGCACTGACAGATGGGATACAGGATCAGTGGCATTTTGGGTTTCATGTCTGCTTTGATCATTGGTTTCATTCTGTAGGTACCATGGTTGTCATTTTCAGGTTTTTTAGGCAAATTTTTGCTGGTAAGTAATACCGCCCAAAAAAATATGGATAAATACATAGATTTTTAGAAGACTACAACATGGTTTAAACATTGTGTTTTTAAATGTTAATGTGTAAAATAGTTAAGCAAGAATAAATAAATAAAAGAATGGCACCCCTTGCAAGGCTGTCATCATATTACAGTATGATGTATATTCAAAAAACACAGGTTATCCCCTACAGCCACAGACTGTCAGTACCAGATGCTTCAACTACATAGAGCTCAGGCATCCTCTTTAATAATCAGTTTCTGGACAGATAGAGCAGAAAAGTTCGCAAACTAACAAGCTTGTGCTTCTTGACATCAGCTTGATATCTGTAGACAGATGTTAGCTAGCGTTAGATACCCAGCAGGTAGGACAGACTGAACAAAGTAGAGCCTCTCATTACCAGAGAAGATTGTCAACAAACTAAAACCGAGAGCTGATATTAGTGTGTAGTCTATACATAGTCTTTTTTCTGTCTGTCCCCCTCATAGATGTGACAGTTAGATTCAGTACAAGATAGCCAGAGCCAGGTAGCCACCACCAGTTACTGTACAACAGTCCCATAGACTGTGGCGGATGTGGATATAGTGTCAGTATTCATCATGGATTTATTAGCTTATGGGACAGTCGTGACTCAAGACAGCTAATGAAGCCAACTATCATGTGTCATGTTACTTTTGAGTGAAAGTAACCTTTTGTACATGTTGTAATAACTTGATTTTCACAATGTAGACATTTTACACATCGTGCAAAAACAAAAAGATTTAACTGAACTCAATATATATCGCCCAGAACTAGGTCAGACATGTCTACATGGATTCTGGGAAACATAAAATTCTGACTGCGTATAAGCCGAGTTTGCTATCAGGTACAATGTGGTAGCTTTTTACTTAACTTAGAGTTAACTGTCTGATTCTCCCTGAGTGAAATCACCCAAAATGATGGCTGAAATGCAGATTCAAAGTTTGCCTTCCAACACAGAAACTAAAATAATGCAGAGAAATCATCTATATCCTTTTGTTTTAGTCTTCCTGAGATGACAGATTGGAATGACTCATGATGCTTGTCTCAGCACTAACAACAGTGAAAAAGTCTAACACCTTTTTTTTCTTATGTGATTTGTCTTATCTGTCTTTAATTTATTGTGTCATTGTTTTACCATCCTCTTTTTGGGAGGGAACACGTAGCCTGTGGGCCTCGTTGAGTGGGTGAGTGGAGTGGGATGGTGTCAAGACTGCGGAGCAGACAGGGAACAGGGTAAAGGCCATGTGGTGAGACAGAATAGAAAGTGCAGGAAGGAGAGAATGACAGCAGGGGGTTAGGAGGAGGTTCAAAATCTAGTATCCATGCTGATGCTGATGCTGTATTATTTATATCTAAATCTTGAAAAAATTCTATGAGCAGACGTTAAGAAAAAGATGCAGTATGCCTAGAACGCAGCATCCACGCTGAAATACGCTGTTAAAATATTGCATGAAGGTCACGCATTGTAAAGGGCACTGGAACAATTGCTCAGCTAAGCCTGCTTTATCACAGTTGTCTGCTAAGCTGAGATGGCTAAAGGAATAAGTGAGATCTACAAGGACAAACTGAGGAGAAGTCGCCGTATGTTTAAACTGCTGTTGCTGAAAAACTATTCAGCCGAAGTTAACAACCAATCAGCTTTGTAGTGCTACGTTTTTTTTTTCCTCCCTGCGGCTAAGTCATTCAGATAATAAGGTTTCTCTCAATAACAGAGCAGACTTAGATGAAGTCAATCTACAATTCGAACACAAAACATTTAAGGCCAAATTCATTAATGGAGATTATCACAGCGCATTCTGGAGAGGTTAATGAGGGAGAGAGGAGGGGAACGTGAATGTTTTCTTTCTGTTTGCCCACAACAACATACACTGAAGTATGGGGGACTGTTCATCTCATAATACCATGGAAATTAGCTGGAAAGTGTGCTCAACCCACATCCGGCTGTCCCGATCCTTACATTACAATACTGTTAGCCATATAACCAATTAAGGGAAACAGCATTACTGTTATCATTGTCATTATCATATTATGATAATATCTATTGTTGAACTGACAAATATTCTGCAGAACGTATTTTTGCCACAAATCTTTAATGACCAAATTTGAGGGATCCTTTGTTTACATTATGTGTTTATGCTAAGATAGACTTAAACATTCAGTATCGGCTGGGCTCTAATCTCTACGCTATGAAATTCACTGTATATACCAACTGAAGCACTATCAAAAACTAAATGTAACATCTAATTTTAATCAGTCATAAATACAATGATCCTGTACAAAAAGTATTAATGTAGTCATGCTGTATTGGGACAGATTGTTAGTAGTTTGCAACCAAACATAAAACAAACAGAGAGGAAGAAGGATTTTTTTGGTCTAGTTAAGGGAAGTCATTTTCCTCCGTCACAATCATGAAATGTTAATTAAGCCTCATATTTGCATAAAATGCTTATGCTGCACTGTAATTATCCAGCAAAATTAATGTCTTCATTATACGTTAATTACCTTCTCAACTTTAAAATGTTTTCTGGAACATTAAAGGTACACACGAGTGAAGGAAAAAGGAAAATGATCTGCATCGCTTGATGTGTTGCGACAGCGACAGAGGAGTGAAAAAACACATTGAGGCATTATGTGTTTGAGTAATCGCAGATCGACTGTAGACCCAATATCTTCTATCTGAATGTGTCACTACATCAGACATCCAGCTGGGATTGTTGTCAAATGTCTCCATTCATCAATACCTTGTGAAAAATGCAGGCTTTTACCCCTCTGATGAATAATGAATCAAGGTTGACGTATTAGTGTTGTCACCATCACATGGATGGGTGTTTGGCAGCTGCAGCAGCTGCAGTTTATTCTCCTCTCAGCGCATGCAAATATTCTGAACCGTCAGAATTTGGATGTATTGATAATAGCGAGGTCATGTCTTTCAATTTGGTGAAAGAAGCAATTCATTCATCACTTTGGAAAGGAACGAATGGTCCAAAATGTTTCCAAAATGTGCTCAATGTAAGACCTAGTTATAGTTACATGAACGCCCTAATTGCATACTTAATTACCTAAATAAATACAGACAGATAAAGCAGCCTGAGACTCACCTCACATACCAGAACATGGCTTTTATACCTACTGCCAACACTGACACTGTCAAGGGTTTATTTCAAAATAAGGCCACCCATGATGGAAATGTATAGAATTTTGTTTTTGTAAGATGCTTTGTGTAAGATCATCCTGTATGTCATACTACTGCAGAGGTGACACCCTAAATGTTGCCCTCACCGAGTGGTATTCTGCTGCTATTGATATGAATAGTGAATGACAATGCATGTCCCTTCACTTTTAGATGTGCTGAGGTTCGGTCACACTCATCAGAGGTTCAACTCGGTTTAATTTTGGATGCAAGCGTGCAGATGTTGACACTGGACCCAAACTTCACACTGCACACAAGCCATAAAGATATTTATTAAGAGGAAGAGTTTGACATTTTGGACAATACGCTTATCTACTTTCCTGCTGAGAGCTAGAAGACAAGATCAATACCACTCTCATGTCTATAGGGTAAATATGAGGCTACTGCCAGCAGCCGGCTAGCTTAGCACAAAGACGTGCGCAGTCACTTCCGTTCCAGGAAGGTACAGATTTTATTACAGGATCTGGAAAGATGAGGTCTGGAGCTTCATGTTTACTGTACAGACACGAGAGTGGTATCAATCTTCTCATCTAATTATTGGCAATAAAACAAATGTATTTCCCAACATGTCGAACAATTCCTTTACATCTCGGGCGCAGTCTCCACTGAGCCCAAGCTTGCCATATAGATTATGGACTTTATTAATGAATTTATGTACTTATCAATTCATTTACTTACTCAGAATGAATCATCTTCTCCAGGAACACTCCAATGAATACAGATACTAATATTCAAAACTAGAACACAGAACGACCTGTTGTCCAAAATTTGCATCATTCCACTTCAAAATAAATAGATGATATAATATATTTTCATACACATTAAACAATCTTGGTGGACACTAAAGACTTACTCACACTGAATTAGTATCGTCACTGAACCTTCATCAGCTCAGTGTTATATGTCAGGGATTTTATGAAATAGGTCATGTGGCTCCCTGTAGACTTCATCTCTCACTGTGGCCTTATGACAACCTCCATTTGCTTTTTTTGTTGATCCGATAATTACTAATTGCCCGGGGCCCATTAATCTCTTTTGGTTCTTTGGGCGTAGTCACCACAGATGGTCCATAATGGTGTCAGTGCATTATGGCCTCTAGCGTAGCATACTAACATATTTGAAAGTGTTTACAATACGCTTACACATAGGCAATATGACCTGGCATCGCTATGTCAGCATATGTCAAAACGTGGCAGGACCATGTCAACTGATGTGTCAGTGCTTGACCGCTTCGAGGTCAGAGAGCCACTCATATGAAAACTGAGGGAAATGTTTATCCAGTTGAATCAGCACAACTGTTGAGGCGGCAGCAACGGCAGAATCATAGACGGAGGACGTCGCAAGGGAGGCCCTTAAAATAGCTGAGTGAGTCGGAGAGGTGGAGGGTGAAGGAAGAGGGAGAAACTGAGCGGGACATTTGTACAGTGGAGGGCCCAGAGAGACTGAGTCAGGCAAAACAAACAGAGGAAGGCAGCTATCAGCGGATCAGTTTCACAGAGTCCAAGGAGAGTCTGAGAGGACAATACGGCAATATATAAGCAGAGAGGAGATGGAGAAAGAAGAGTAAGAAAAGTTTAAAAGCATAAGGAAAGAAGAGAAAGAAAAGATAAAAAAGAACTTTTACATAGACTGAGGAAGAAATAAAGAGACAGAGAATTTAAAAGATATGCATGATTATCAAGACATCATTAAATGATTTTCATTTCAAAGCAAGATAAGTGATAAATCACCCAACCTGACATAAGAATAGCTACTCAAAATCTGGTAGAAAGAAAACAGCTGCCTTAAGCCCTGATCAGATGGGATGCTTTTATCTCCGCTCAGATGCAGAGTGCTGCTGTGAGCGTTGCTAGCAACAGAGAGAGTAATGGCTCAAAGGATGCAAAGAGCTTTACATCACTGTCGTTGCTATGCAACTATCCTATTATTATAAGCAAGCTAACCTAAAGTAATACAGGTGATAATGTTTTTGAAAATCAACATAGACAAGAAGGAAGAGAAGTTGAATAAAGTTGAGATGCATCCAGGGTAAAATAATGTTCCATAAAGTCAGGTGCGTACTTGGCTGGCATGTTCAAAACAGCGCCCTTGAGGTGTTTAATTGGATTTGATACCATTTGATTTAATGTTAAAAAAGCAAGGCAAAATTGGTTGAACCTTGATTAAGACCCCGATGAGAATATTTTGGAATTAAAGCTGCTTAAAGGTTTGTCTGCTCACCCATCTCGGGATGGTGCCTTCCCTCAACAGGAACGCTGACTGTCCGCCGCAGTAGCTTGTTCCTGTGAGACTCTGAGCGCCTCTCGCGCATCAGCAAAGGGTGTACCTGCACAGAGAGAGCACAAGGTCAGCACACATACTCACACTCCTGAAGTACAGCATGCTGACGTTCTGTACAGAATGTGAACACACAAATGCAACTGCGCAATCGTCGTCCTTCTCTTAGTTGCATTTGAGGAACCATTGTGTTCACACTGTGCTTTATAAATAACCACAATTCTGTTCGACTAATGGTTGTAGAAAACAGCTGTGAAAAAAGCTTTTTGAGAATAGACTGAAATGATTAAAATGGCTGATAACAAACAGACAAACAAATGCAAAAGAGATGTATAATAGGCGCCCATAAGGTTCATCAATTACCTGATAAACCTTTGATTAAAGCAACTACCAACAGCAAGCAAGTAGATCAAATTCATCCAATAGACATATTTAAGGTTAATGAGGGGTCAGATGCAACCCACAGGCTACCAGTTACTCTTATTCTTTAAAGCACATCATTCAACAACACTAAAGGCAAGAATATCTGGTATTATCTGGTAAGAGACAAAGCTAGAATTCAAAAAGTTCTGAGATATCATCCTCCACAGCAATTCATTGTATAATACATTCTCGAGGAACTGAAAGCTGAAAGCAAAAAGAAAAGAAAAAAAAATGTATATAGAAAAAATGAACCACATTTCATAGCTCTGCCACATTTGGCCCCACAGTCCCTGAATTCATAAAAGTAAGACTTGAGGGAAAATAAATGGGAGAATGTGCCACACTAATCAGAAACACTGGTCCTTCTGAAACATCACAGTTACACTCAGAAAATACAGCGTATACTGTAAAGTACAGACCTATAAATCTTGACAGAACACCAAAGCTAGTTCTTTGTTGGCACTGGGCCCCAGAACACCAAGAAATACACAAAGAAATAAAAAGTAATTGCAGAAATTCATGATGAGTTTCCTTTCAAACTGTCACACTGTGATGCACTGACGGGCGAAAGCTGGGCTGTTGTATTGGACTCCATTAGTTTTAGCTAGGTGTACCTAATAAACTGGCAACTGAGTGTATGCAGCGTTTTAGCCTCTTTTCCCTGATTGGTTTTATGGCCAGCAAATTTTGCTCTTATCAATCCAGTTTTCAGCAGCAGCAGGCAGCTGTTTTCAGCAAACAAGCCCAGATAAACCCTGTGCCCAGCATCACACGGCAGCAGCCCAGATAGTGAAGAAAGTCGACTATGTAGCAGTTTAAAGACCCAGACGTTTTTCTCAGGAGATGGTGGAGACAAAAGCAGCACTAAAAGGAGAGTTAATATTGGACTTACATTAAAGTCCAATATTATATAAAGCATGACTTAAAATGCATGTAAATGCTGCTCCACATGTGCTTGGTGTGTAAATAGCCAATTTTGTGTTAATACATTAACAACTTTATAAATTAAATGTATTAAGTACACCTCTACAATCTAATGTAATCCAGTACAACAGTTCATACACATATTCTACATTTACAAAGCTTATATAGTCATTTTTTTATTAAAACTTGTTGTTAATTTAACTATATGTTTATTACTGAGGTCGTAGTTAGTGGTGGTGTTGTGTTATTTCAATCATATTGAAATATATCCTTATATAAATATATAGGTATAAATATCCTCCCCCCTCATGTTTGTAAATGAGATGTGCGAAACATTAGAAACACCTCTCAATATAATAAAATTCAGTTCAACACCGCTGCAAACTGCAACCTCAATAATAAACATATAGTTAAATTGATACCTTTCAACATAATCTTTGTAAAGGTAGAATTTCTGGCTGAGTGTTGGATTACATTTTACAGATGCATCTAATAAAGTGGCCACTGAGTGTATATGTAATGGGTGTGCTTTTCAGCTTGTTATGGTGTTCTGCACCCAAGTGGCCAAAAAAAATCCATTATTGCAGCTTAAACAAATGCTGAATAATGGATTTAAAGTGACATGGATGCATATAGATGTAGTCCTTTGAAAATGAATTGCAGCCACTGTCCTCTATGTATCCTTACTGACATAAAGTCTTGTTTGTGTTCTGGTACAAGACCGCTGTGCTTTTGAGTGCGTCCTATTGAGACTAGCGTCAAACAGAAATGCAACATCGGGACATAAAAGAGCTGGTGTGAACACAGAGAGCCAGTGTCAGAAGGTGGGACTAACTGCAGAGCAGTGCAGGATAGTGCTGCCTGGGGGGCTTTGGGGCGAAG
Source organism: Oplegnathus fasciatus (assembly GCA_003416845.1). NCBI lineage: Eukaryota > Metazoa > Chordata > Actinopteri > Centrarchiformes > Oplegnathidae > Oplegnathus > Oplegnathus fasciatus. The sequence goes on along the minus strand of NTHP01000016.1, from coordinate 3,347,510 downwards.
CCAACAACAGTGAAGGACACTGGCAGGTCACACTGAGCCATATGTCCCACAAGACAGCCGAGTGCCACTCACTCTAAAGGAGCTCTGTTAAGATGAAAACATGCCAGTGTGGGTGGGTGTTTGTTTCTGTGTGTATGTGTGTGTGTGGGTGTGTGGGTGTTGCCTGCATCTTACTACTATTTTGTATGTGCAGATGTGTGTCCATCAAAGCGAGGGCACATCAAAATTTAATGCAGACATTGCTCCACTTCAAGCTACTAATATTCTCCACTACCACTCACCAGCTGTATCACATCGGACACATGAACACACACACGCTCATTTCTACTGCAATAATCTAATAAGATGAGCAAAGCAGAAGATGCTTCACATCACAGCGTCAGGATCCTGTTTATGTGAGTCTCTATATCCAACTTAATCAGGGACAAGCATCATAAATCAACTGCCTATATGATTACTCTCTACTTTGCTGCTTGTGCAACCAAAGCGCACAAAACTACATTGTAATGCAGTGCTTTCTTGGTGCCAACGTATTGCTTGTTGTGATGAAATTACAGTACAGCCTCCTTGATGAAAAATATATTAAGCAGCATCCATTCTTTATGAGTCCAGTGTGAGAATGCACAGAGTGCGTGTGTTAATTTACTGAGTTTGCCTTTCGTTGGGGCAATTACACAATTAGAGGTTTTGCCATTTATCAAGTTTTTTATCTTGCTGGGGGTCTGTCACTGTGTCTGTCGGCCGTCTAATTTGATCCTGAATTAAATATCTACTATTGGATGGACTGCCATAGATTTTAGCTTCAAACATTCATTGTATCCAGAAGAAGAATCTAAATAACTTTGCAGATCTTCTTACTTTTCATCTAGTGTCCCCAATAGGTCAAAATTTCCATTGGGTCAATACTTTAGTTCATGATAGGATACATGATATATTAATACTAGCATAGCATGCCATCATGGTAAATGTTGATAAGCTAGCATAGCATGCTGTGACGATGTCCACACCATCAATTGCCTCTGACTGCTGCAGAGACCATGGTGTCAAACAAAATAACATATTACGTCCAAGATGTCACCACAGTATGGCAACATTGTTCTGTGAGGTGTGATAGATGGAATTCATAAATCTGCAATTGTCTTTATATTTAATTATTTATTAGATATAATTAAGCACCTTTTATTTTTTATATTCTGTTGAATGTTCTCCTGTTTGTCTTGTATGCACTACAAGCTCACCAAAGTACAACATTTACAACAACATTTGTTGTAAAGTCAAATTAAGTCAAACAAAAATGGTTGATTCCTATTGTCCTATCCTATTCCTATTATTAAAAATGGCTGCTACTTTTTGCGATGAGTGCTATTAATCCTCTATCATGGTTTATGTACTTTTATATTAAGATAACAATTTTTTTCTTGTCATTTGTGTGTGTGTGTGTGTTATCTCTCTGTATATATGTGTTTTACTCTTATATCGTTCTATATATTGTTTACTCTGTAAAGAACTTTTCTGTGTGACAATGTTCTACAAATTAACTTGAACCTGAAACTTGAAACTTTAACTGGAAAATCTATTGAGAAACTCTTTACGGATAAAATAACAGGAATGTCTGTTTTAGCGAATCCAGAAAATTAAATAACTGAAAAATAACAGTTGAACGCAAAATACATTTTACATAAACATTGTTCATATAAAATTTCAATATTGGCCTAACACACACCCAGAGATATAAAAGTTAGTCTCACAGTATTTATATCATCATATTGCCTAACCCTAGTGAGAATATCCCTCATACCAGTGTGACATTATTAGAGCAGAAAAAAAACTAAAAAGACACCCAGCTTCGATCTAAATTCAAGCCTCCTTAGTGCGTCCTGCTTTAATTTAAATCCAAGCCTTGTCAGTGAGTACAGCTTTTCTCTAACCCTCTTTTAATTCTCTCTTCCAGATTAATGTAGGAAACAGCGGCAGAGAGTGGCCGAGCACTCTGTTCGACTAATTGAATACGCTTTAGTGCCAACGACTAACAGTAAACCTGAATTAACCTCGCATTCTACGAAGTCTTCATTGATCAGGAATGCAAATAAAGCCGCAGTTGCGTACTGTAGCTTTATTGCAACCATGTTGCTTTATAGTGCTTCTAAATATACCTAATAAGCAAAATGGTTTCATAATGCCCGACTGAGCGCCTGTGCCAGCTCTGACTCCATGAAAAAGGAATCAGGAGTGGAGTACGGAGGAGTAGCAAGCTCAGACCCGAGGTAATCTCACTGAATGGTTTTGCAGTTATTGAAGGAATAGTGGTGATTTTCAGCAGGGTTAAAGTGATGCTTCTCTCTGTCCAGATTTTCAGCTGTTGCCATGGAATCCAGAGGAGACTAATGGGCTGCGTTTACTTTTATCTACAGTATGAGTTGTGAGAAGGTTACAAAATACATGTTTGGTGAGCCAAGGCTCAGGTTTGTGTCCTTTCCATGTACCTTCAACTCTTTCTTTTTACATACTGGAATCAAAATAAGAAGGTGCATGAAAAATGTATCTCATAACATGAGCCGTACTGTACACAAACAGCTAAATTTATGCTAAACCCATGAGTCTTACAAAGTTACATTCTTGACAAGCCACCTAGATGTCAACACTACCCAATTACAAGGAGCTAAATATGGTAATTTTCCTTAATCACATCTACTTGAACAAGAACAAACCCACTCACTCTCTCCCCTACTGCTGCCCTGCCCAGTGCAATTCATCACTGACAATTTGACGCATGGAAAAGACCCAGAATACCTTTCTACCCCACCCTGACACATCAGCCCACCCTCCCACTTCTCCTTCCAGCAGGGGGAAACACCTGGAGGCTATTTTTACTCTGCGTGTGGCAGGATTTGATTGGTCAGATGTCGCGGGGTCTGCAGCTGGAGACGTGACATAACAGCGGCTCTGGGGTTGCCATGAGTGGGCACAGGGAGCTGGCAGGCCTGCACTCAGCATCCACAGAGAGGCGGCATTAGGCTAGCACACTGACTTTTAACCACTTCAGATGGTGCACTTACACCCAACACACACATTTAAAGGAACAATTTAATTTAAAATACAACATACCACTACTAAAATGAACTACTGTGGTGCCACCTAGAAGTTGCATGTCCATTACAGTACATCCCACTCAACAGAACAACCCACATACTGACAATTCTTAAGGTGAGGGTATGCTTGAAATAAAATGGTGTTTTTACCTGTTACAAATGGCTAAACTTGAAGGCGGGGCAAATAGCCTTCCATGATAGAGAGGGGTGAGATGCAGTATTTGGTGCAATTGGGATAATGACACATGCTTTTGGACAGTATGTCCTCAAAGACATTCATGGTGTTTCACTTGTTTGTACTCAGGAAAAGTGATGGAAGTAGTTGCGTGAAGAGGGAAAAAAGACGGCTTGGGAGACATGTTCAAATCCTGCATACTTTCTCACCTACGCACACCTGGCCAGTCGCCGCGTGAAATGGATGAACTTGTTGGATATTCTTCTTCCGAGAAATTTGTCAGATGCAGCCCACCCCAATTCCCAATTCTGGAAAGGTGTCCTGGGAGGGGTTTTCAGATGCTGTTCAACGATCTGACAAGCATACTGATGCATGTAGAGCCTTACCAGTAGTGGGGCTAACAATGTAAAGGTTATCCAGCAGAGTGTTGCTTGAAAAAACGGCCAAATCAAAATGGCTCCCTGTAAAAGCATGAATCTAATCAGCAAATTCCATGGTGATCTGACCACTAGATTTCTTGTGTCTGAGGGTGGTACTACTCTAAAAATCTCTGGGTCAAAATTGTCTCAATTCAAGTCAATATAACACATGGGTTAACTTTACCCAGTATCCATGGGAAGAAAACCAACCAAGACAAAGGGATGTTTTGACCCAGTGTGAGTGTTATTTTTGATATTTCTGTTGGTTTATTTATACAAGCTAAAATATGATATGGTTGTGAAGTGTAGTGTATAATCTACTCTAGTTCTTTTTAAACTTACATGTCACTATATGTTTCTGATTGGTAATAATATGTGCATCCTTTGCAGTTTTGAATGACATATGCACATCTTTTTTGTACAATTAACAATACTGACAGAGACAGAGCTGCCCAAAAACTTGAGCTTGTTCTGTCTAACAGTGGGTCAAAGTAATATTTACCTGAATTTTAGTTTGGGTAAATAATGCAACAGTAACTTAAAAAAAAATAACACTGGGTCAAAACAGCCCTTCGGTAAACTTAACCCAGTATTGAGACCCAAACTGGGTCTATCTTTAATCCAGTGATTTTTAGTGTGTAGAAGAAAGAAAGAAAGAAAACCACTTTTGGGGATTATGATCATCTTCAAAAAAATCATGAACATCAGGAAATATAGCTTTCAAGATGCTTTAAAATGGACTAATGTGTTGGTCAAGGTTAGATAAAAGGTATAGGGGTTACTATATCAGGAATCATTCTCTGGGAACCATAAATATCCATACCGAGTCAGTATTTGGGAAGATATCTTGCTCTGAACCAAATGTTGGATGGGTAGACAGACCAGATGGACCAGACTCTTAGCAAGGCGAAAAAATCTGTTATTGTCTGTTACAATGTTGATCCGAGTCATGTTTCCATAGAGTTCCACTAACATTTCACTAAATTCCACCATTATCACCAGATGTTTAAGCTCGACTGACAGTGTAGCTGACATGATGCCTCACTTATTGTGTTTATAGTTCTTTATAGTTTAGTTTTAGTTTATATTCCATCTTATCTTATTCTCTCAGTTCTCTAACGGAAGTGACCTGAAGATGAGTGGTTACACCCAAAAAAGTAAACTACAACACTTGATCACAAAATAGTTCTATGAATGACTCCAATGCGAGAGTAAGAATATCTGCCGTTGGACATTTCAGTGAAGGTTATGGGCCATGTTTGGGCCCTGTTGACAGTAGTGGTGCAGCAATCAATTTTATCCAATTGGAATTGTAAATTGTATGCTTGATGGATTCAAACATCCATGATGACTGTTTTAATATGCAGGGGTGAAATCGATCCATTTCTGATTCGAATTTTAACAATCAGAAAATTAAAAATGACTATGCTTGTCAAATTTGCCACATTGCGCGAGACAGAAGCCAGTCCTGGCATGGAGAGAAAAGTGTAGATAGTGGGATGGTGGCATTGGACGAGGGAGGCAGGGAGGAAGAGATGGTGCTAGAGGAAGGAAGGGAGAGAGAGAGAAGGGAGTGCCATTGATCTGAAGAGGGAGGAGGGTGTTTTTGTTCAGCTTGGCAGGTTGAGTTGAGCGATGCTGCCGGCTGGCTTGCCCATATGTCACTACTGCTTCCTCAGGCCCAGCTGTGAGGAGCAGGGGAATATGGTGGGACACCGTGTATGGGTGTGTGTGAGAAAGCAAGAAAGTACATATCTGTGTGAGAAAGAAAGAGAAGTGACAGAGTGTGTATGTGTGCCCAAGACTGCAAGAAATAGAGTGTGTAATGTGCGAAAACTGTGCAATCCATTATTTCTTAACGGGGCAGAAATCAAACACTGCTGGCTGTCCAACTCTGGCTCAAACACAAAGACACACACATGTACACACACACATTCACAAACAAAAACATGAACCTGCATTAGGACACACACACACGTGCAGGCAATAACAAAAATTTGGCCATGCACCTGCGCAAATACAAAAATAAATTTCACCTTAGCATGAACACACACACACACAGACACACACACACAGTCCTGTGCATCACCATAACCGGTTGAGCTAGCCAAAAGCACGATTTGTCCTTCAGACCGTCAGTAACGTTCTTTCACGGACAGATGTTCCTCCTCCTTCTGACCTCAGGCACTGGCTACAGTGTTCATAAAACACACAATGATCCTACTCACAGAGTTACACACATACACTGACACACACATACACAAAGTGTAGAGGCCAATTGGGGCTGACATTTTGACCATTTTTGGCCTTTCACACACAGGACCAATGGATGGTAATTTGCAATTATTTGCATGTCTGAAAAGAACTTTGGGGACCACAATTTCCAATGTAATGTATCTTGTGATGACTGACTTTATGTTCCTTTTATTTGTATTTACCTTTTTATATAAATATAAAAAATACCATACTCAACACAGACAGTACCATATTGTTCTAAATTGATGTGAAAACATACAAAACGCTGACGTAACAACAACAACAACAACAGCATAATTCGATGTAAATAAGCAGGAAACTCACATTACACTGAAACTGTAAGTGCTGAGAGAACTGAGTGTGCTTTGTTTACATGTAAGAATTATGCAGGTAAAATGCAGGGTGAGAAAGATTAAGTGTCACTTGGTTACAGTAAAATGTTGAATAGTGAGGACTGAGAGAGAAGTAGCAGAATCAAACATCTAGCTAGTTGCATGCAAAGTAAGGTATTTAGGCTTTTCTACTGTTGTACGAACTGTACGCTGTTGTGAATAAGACTATCAAATAAATAATTAGAATATAAATGTTAGTTGAGTTGGTTTATTACGTGTACTTGCAGACGTAAAGTGCATAGGAAAAGTTCAAACCACACATAATTGTCCACATCCCACAGAGACAGACCTGCCCAAGTACAATTCTTCTTAATAAAACTGATAAATGGCAGTGAATTGCTTTTAAGGTCATCGAGATCTGGCAGTTGCTGTTGGTAAGTTGGCAGGAGACAAATTAGGCCTAGTTTTCCTCTTTCTCTAGGTGCCTCCAAGGTATTGAAAAAAAAAACTGTACACTATCCACAGGGATAGGCGAATTAATCAAAACGCTGAGATAAAAGCCATTTAAACCCTTGTATGTACAGGATGACCTTTTGAAAAATGTTTTATTTCTGAGTGACAATTTTTATTCAAATGGCATGTAATAGTTACTCAAATACCAAGACTTTTTTTGTTGACATCGCCTCAGGGGGTTCATGTCAGCCATCTTACTAAAACAATCAACCTTGCTCTTCTCTTCTGAGAGTCACTGCCCACCTACATTTATTACATAATTAATCCCCCCAACTCCCACGCGACAGCCACCTGGATGTGTTCTCCAGGGTCATAAGCAAACATACCATCTACCTCTTCATGCACTGTGACAACAGTAGCTACAGGCTAAAGCCACCGAGGTGCTGTGGCTTGTTTGCCGACCGGCTCATGCACTAATGCTTTCAAATTCACTATCAAAGCTGCAAATGGGACCACCAACATGAAAAGGAAGGCAATGCTTTTACCAAAGAGGAAAATGTACTCAACAATCCTATTTATTTTAAATAGCTACAGTACTACATTTACTTCTCAGTGTGTTATAGTGTTGATATTCCCCAGTGCCTTTTAACACTTGCAGGCTAAACAAAGCTTGTGCCCCCCCGACAGTTTTTCTTGCATAACTCTGGCACAGTTGGGGGTGCGCAGCCCGGACACATGACTTAGGGGAGAGGGCACTGGTGCATGGCGGTGGTATATGAAACTCTGTCACCTCAGATTAATGTGAGATGAGAGGAGGAGGAGGAGGAGGAGGAGAGGATGGCAGGCAGCCATCACGACCAGCCCTCTCGCTCCCCCTACAGGACAGAAAGAGGCAGAGCAGTCTGTAGAGAGACTCAGCAGTGAGGAAAATGGGAGTGAATGCTCACAGATCAAGATCTTACAGATTATTAAAAAAGTCAAAGAAATGGCAGGTCCAGAAAAGTTATTACTCATTCTCATCATTGCCTGCATTGATTTCTCCAACCCAAATTTTCCCCAAGTGGTCCAGTTAGTGAGGAGTTCTACATCCAGCCTGCTTCCTTAACAAATTCCACATTCTTAAGCTACTGCAAATGTCTAAATAAGTGAACTATGATCCAGTTATTACATTAGAGGTCCAAAGTCAAACTATTCACACACAACACTTTTAACTATGGCTGCAACTTACAATTATTTTATTTTTTCTCAATTACTAAAGTAAATGTTAGGTCTATAAAATGTCAGAAAATAGTAAAAAAAAAATGCATATTACAATTTTATAGATAGATATCCAGTTTGCTATTACATAAGACAAAGAAAAAGAGATGCTCACAAGGGAGAAGCTGAAGCAAGTGAATTTTTGCTTAATCAATTACCACATAAGTTGCCTATACATTTTTTGTCAATCTAATCGATTACTCAGCTCAGCTCTACTCTACTTCTCTTCCTTCTTTCTGCTGCAACCACAATGCATACTGCTCAAACACATATGGCCAAATAGCACTAAATACTAAATGTAAATTATGCAATGACACATTAACAGGGTGAACCATTTGTAGTACTGAGGGTGGCCAAAATCATCATGCAATCTAATGCACCATCCCTGCACAAATGAGTACCTGTCTATCATGTTAAATTTCTGTTGCGACTGCGTCGTAGAAGCATTGATTCAACTCTATGGTAATTATGTAGTTGTTGGACTGCATCCATTCGTAGCACAAAAATATTTTTCTTCTAATCCTAATATATGATCACACAGGCAGAGTAACACTAAGTGACATTTTCTGCTGCTTCAGGCTGCATGCTTGCTTGTTTTCTAAGTAACACATTTCCATTTCTCTTGCTTAGACTGCACTGGAAAGAACAGAATAAAACAGTAAAAGAGGGCACTGTAATTATAGGCGGCATGTTTTGCCTCGTCATTTTTAATTTCACAGGCGTTTCTTGAACTTTCAAGAGTATTTTGCCCTGGATACACAGTGTAAAAACGTGCCACTCAGACAACACATCTTGTCAGCATATCTATTAGCCAAGGATGTTGACATGTCAGTGAGGGTGTAATCCCAGTCCAGCCCTATGAAGTGCCTCCACTCCATCACTAGGAAACAGTTCAATGAACCCAACACACCAGGAGTCAAGAGCTACACAGGCGCACGATTAACAGAAATTTCCATAGTGACACATTTCAGACACAACAGAAGAGTCTTGTTCCCCGAAGCGACACCTCGCCTCTCCGGGAGGATGTCTCTACTGCGTCTTTCTGATGGCCGTCATTCATAAAAAAAAAAAAAAAACAGAGCGGCAAGTGAATGGAGCTGCGAGGAGGACAGAGACAGGTGGCCTGTGGGAAGGCCAGCGACTCCTGCCAGTCACCCCAGAAGGGGGGGGGGGGGGGGGGGGGGGGGG